>JAKJXP020000054.1:202310-312259 GCA_022225965.2 Diatrype stigma | reverse complement strand
GAAAGAAAGGAGAGGGGGCATCTCTTCCAACACACCCCCCGCAGCTCACCCCCCACATCGAGCTCTGTAGGCATGGTGCTTTTGTAGTGGTTTGTTGCTGGAGCTAGAAGTCTAGTAGATGATGGATATGGTCGAAGTTTGAGGTAGCCAGCCAAACCGCAGTGAATAATTCCTGGAGGGGCTGTCTGGGAACAAACATCGAGCTGGGGGGAATATGGGTGAATGGTCTGCCCATTAATAGTACTTTAACAACAGCCAACAATAAATCCCGAGTTGGTGATTCACTTTCAAGCTTTGGTTGTATCACGTTCTGTCATTCTCAAGGCACAACACATAAGCCACCATTGCACACACTGATCGCTGGCATGGAATGTTTGCTTAAGAGATTTCAGTTGCAGTGACTCGGAATGCAACGGGCTTCTATAACAAGTATTGTGGTGACATGGTGAAGTAATACAAACCGTGAAGATATTGTCAGAAGCTGGTATGTAGGGGGAAGCTAGCAAATAGTGATTTTGGGTCAAGGGGCTACACAGATAGTCTTAGGTGGTGGTTCGTTGCTACCGAGTAGAAACTGCACGAAAAGTACATACATTTTGGATATGAAAGGCCTTTTTTGGACTCTAGACCTTTGTCCATGAGTCTCAAGCTTGGTATAAAAATGAAGTGTTCCAACTTTGCAGTGTTGCTTCTTGTAGGATCTACAGTGTCACATTGTACAGCTGCTATTTGCTACTACCAACACCGTTAATACTAATAGCACCTGTTCCTACTAGTAAGTAGTTTACACTAATTCCCAATAGCGTGCAGACTAGATATCAAAGAAGTAGTGGTGGTGATGTTGGTATATTACGTGTTTGGTATTGGCGGTAGCGAATAGGAGCTATAAAGTGGGGCACTACAGATCCCAATAAAGGGGTCGATCTCCAACCTTCACACTCTCCACGATCATTCGCGGTCCTGGAACACCCTCAGGACCGATGAATACCAGAATTTATAGACTGTCTGCGATTCCCACCACGTGCTTAATCCACCAATGCATCCCTGAAGTTTGCCCGGTCGGATGCTCATAATCGTCATAAATCTGCACCTGGTGCCTTTTGTATGATCCAAGATCCTGGGTAATCTCGTCGACTGTTTTGTTACCAACCAAGATTATCTTCGCATCGATACGCTCGAGAAGCTCTATCAAATTCTTGAAAAACCGTCCCATTGCATCCTTTAGTTGACCGGCGCCGACGGGCTCCTCATTTAGGAAGTCACGCGCCTGTTCGATGCCGACAAGTAGGCATATGAATTGCTTCTTCTTGTCAGGAGCAAGAGGCAATTTGTCCCGCGCGAGCTTATGTATCACCTCGAAGTATTCAACAAGGACGACCACGGCTTCTATGTGGGTTTCTGGGCGGTCTGGTATGTATGGTATGTTTGTGTGTGGCCGGATGTTTGGGCACATGAGGAGATTGACTGCTTGAGGAATCAAAAATCGTATTAGGTCTACAGCCTGTTTGACCATAGATAGCAAGGGATCTCCTGAGGACGGTTTCTGTTCCCAGTAAATATGGATCAACCTTTTTTCCTTGTAGTTTAGTGTAATGTCCCGGGCGTCGTGATCCCTTAATAAGAACTTGAACTTGTTCCGGTCCCATAATATCAATGCCAGGATTGCTGCTGCTGGAACGTTGGCGGTTACGTTCGGCGTATAATATATACCAAGCTTATCGCAAGGATTCTTTAGGAATGAATTGAACGCCTCGACCATTTGTGCGGGTGCTTCCGTGACAATGCGTTTCGTAATCGGCGCTTTGAGGTTGACAAGTTTCTCCTCCTCCCGTCGTTTCTCCTCCTCCCGTCGTTTCTCCCCCTCCCGTCGTCTCTCCTCCCCTCGTCGTCTCTTCTCCTCCAGTAGTCGCTTCTCATCCGGTAGCTTCTTCTCATCCAGTGTCTCATCCGGGGCTGCTGGGGCTGCCGTGGTGACGGTGAAGATGCCTTCGAGACCATCCCAAGCCTCAGTAGACTCATCCATGGACTCCGATGTGCCCATTTCGGGTTTCTTTGACGCCATTCTTGTCGTGGCTCCTTAGTCAACGCTTGGTACTTGGTGGTTATGATGGGAGCTTTCCAAGGCAGCCTCACTTGCTTGTTGTAATACCTTCGAAGTAGGTAATGGTGTTGGTGGTGAAAGCTGGTAGAGTACAGAGGCAACCAACACAAGCAGCTGGAGCTAGAAGTACTTCCAATTTATTATCCCACCAGACAAAGGAGTGACATATGAAGGGTAGCGGAGTCATTCCAACGTTGGTAGTGTAACAATGGCTTATTTCAGGGCCACGGACTGTTATAGGTGGATGGCACCTATCGCATTTCTGGAAAACACACTTGGAATGCAAATGGAGATAAAAAAAGATGGGACTGATTACTAGTGCTTATCGAGTGTCAAGATAGCATGGTTGTAGGTTGTACGATTTCATATCCTCCAGGGAGCAAGCGTCGCCAGGAATGAACAACGAAGTGTGGTGATGGATAGGAGACAATCGTTTCTTGATATACCAACGTCAAACGTGACTTAACAAGGGATCCCAGGAATTCTCGGCAGGACTCATTACGTATACCCATACTCTAACACTGCTCGATACCAATGAATGCCTCCAAAAGACAACACAAAAGGAAAGCTTGGCAAATAAGCCATCAACCATCCAGAAGCGAGTACCTCCGAAACTGCCCGCAAAACACGCTCCGCTACTTGATCCATTCGCTGCTCAAACAGCCCAATACACCCTAACCTCAACCTTCTCAACATTATTCGACCACCCAGGGAACCGCGCACGACCCCAAACGGTAATCATATCGCCGAGCTTCAGGGCACGGACGAAGGCGCCATCGCCCGTAGCGGACCCGCGGCCGGCGGCGACCAGTTCGGCCGCGGCAGCCGACTCCGGGTCGATGTCGTCGGTCGCGCGCCACTCGACGCGGTGGTGCTCCGGGGCGCGCACCGCGAGCCGGTTGTGCTGGATGCAGTGGTCTGGCGCGGCGAGGAGTGCGTGGTGGTACCGCGCTTGCGGGTGCACGAGTGCCGATGCGGACGTCGACGACGGCTCTGCCGCCGGTGGGGTCGGCGGCGAAGCCGGGGTCGTGGCCTCGGGATCGGGAGGGTCGTCCGCGGGTACCGACGGCGGCCAGATCGATCGGATCGCGCACGTCGGGATGTTGTGTTCCGCGTACTTGGGGTCCGCGCGGTCAGGACAATCTTCTGGACCTGTCGTTTTTTAATCGTATCAATACCTAATTACATGCTCTCCTAATCGGCTTACTAATGAGAGACGATTAGAAAATGCGGGTGGGATGACCTACATTGGATGGTCCGATCAAATCGCTCAAGGCCGGCGTCGAACCACGTGAACGACTGGGCATACGGCCGCTGCAAGACGGGCGAACCGCCCCAGCCCTGGTCGCGGCTCAAGATGTCGAACACGACTTTCCGGACCGGGTGCTCGAGATCCGGTAGCGGCTCCCCGGCGAGCGCCTCGAGCACCGCCTTCGGGTACTCGAAATCGGCGGTTCCTCCGTCTTCGGCCCCTTCTGCAGGTGCCGGGTCGGGAAGCAGACGAGGCTTTGCCTCCCGCCGCCATAATTCCTGGCTGGCCGGTGACCAGTGCGAGAACCCGATTGGCTCAGTGCGGAGCTATCGAGTCATCAAGGTTAACCCTGTATCCGAATATCTGGATGACTGAAAGATTCCGAACTCACTAAAAATCGGTCCTCGCCCGGCTTGGCGCCGCGGATGGTGAGATGACCTCCCGGCTGGCTGGTATAGTCGGCGCTGGTAGCGCTGCACGCCCAGTACTCGGCGAGCTCGATTACCATGTCCGCAACTTCCGGCGGCAGCTTCCCGGATTTCTCCAGGATGAGTCTGACATCCATCACGTCTTTGGGACGTGGCTCGAATTCCCCATGCTCCGCGTCGGATCCGGAGGCCTCCGCGTCCGGCGCCTTGGACTGCTGCCCCTCCTGCTGGGTGTCAGGTTGCGGGATAGGTGGGGGTACGGGCACCCTGCCGCGGTAGGGCGCGAGGGCACCCCCGCGACGGTTGATGATGAGAGGCATGTTCTGTAGTCTTTCTGCTGTCCCGAATACGCTTATGGGGTCTAGGTAAAAGATGAGCGCAATGAGGATTGTACAGAGAAGGGCGAGAAAGGCGTTGAACAGCTCTGTAGGTGTGGGCATTGAGACTAAGCAGATACAGTAGTTGTATGGTAGTAGTTGTATTGAGTTCGGTTGCCTTGGGTTGACCTGGGTGGACTTGGATCAGGTGTTGACGTAGCGGATGCGTGGAATGACGTACGATTCGCTCGTTGTCTCGGGGCAAGTAAACATTAAACTGGATTTGTTGGATTGGTTCCCGGAGAACGACTTATGACTGCTGGCTAGTTCGGGGTATCCAGCCAGTTAACATGCGTGCAGAGAACGCAATTCAGCCATACGCATTGCCACTCTGGTATGACCTGCTTTTCTAGGACAACTTGGTAGCAAATACGATAATATTGAGCTCCTAATATGATACTTTGTACATCGAGGGATACATACACGCTATTGCCACTTAAATGTACTGCTAGTACGAAGTAATTGGTAGTACCTAGGTAGACTACATATCGGGCTGTATGTACGAAGTATGAGGACATCAAAGCGCCCATCGGAGAGAGCGGGGATTGGCGGAGAACGATCCATCGCACCGTACGACCCGCTAAAGACTACCTAACGATTTACCCGCTACAGTCTAACGACTTAGGTACCCCTCCGACTGATCGGATCACCCACACGCTAATGCTGCGGGAGCTTTCTCTAGTAAATTTTCTCGAGAGAATTTCCGGTGGTCGCTTACAAACCTCACGACCATGGACCTGACCAATATTTACGAGTCACAGTTGTGCTCCTGCTTCTGGACAGGTACACCATCCAATCGCCCTTATCCTCCACCATGAAGGCACAGAACTATGGCGCGAAAGCCTTGCGCCGGCTCTCTACCACCCTCGTCCGCCCGAACAGCGAATCACTCCCGCGCATAACAGCAGCCCCGACATCGCTGCTGCCGACATCGAGTAATAGTCTGCACCACTATCGCCAACAGCATGGCGGCGCTCGCAAGTTGCACTCCCAATCCGCGCGACGGTCGGCGCAGCAACAGCAACAACAGCCGCAGCCGCAGGCAACGACCGAAGCCTCGAACCCCGCGATGGCGTTCCCCTGCCTCGACGCACTCGAGACCCGGTCGGCGAAGCTAGAAGCGCGATCGCTTTCTACGGGACCGGAACCTGCCTACACGACGGGGGCAACGGAGGTATTCCGGAGCGCGGAGCCGCTACTGCTCGACTGGGGCGGCCGACTGCCGTCGTTCGACCTAGCGTACGAGACGTGGGGGACGCTGAACGCGGACCGATCGAACGCGATCCTGCTGCACACGGGCCTGTCGGCATCGTCGCACGCGCGGTCGACGCCGCGCAACCCGCAGCCGGGGTGGTGGGAGAAGTTCGTGGGGCCCGGCGGCTGCATCGACACGGACCGGTACTTCGTGATCTGCACCAACGTGCTGGGCGGGTGCTTCGGGTCCACGGGCCCCAGCAGCGTCGACCCGGCCGACGGCCGCCGCTACGCCACGCGCTTCCCCATCCTGACGCTCGAGGACATGGTGCGCGCGCAGTTCCGGCTGCTGGATCACCTGGGCATCGGGTCGCTGTACGCCAGCGTCGGGTCCAGCATGGGCGGCATGCAGTCGCTGGCGGCCGGGGCCCTGTTCCCCGAGAGGGTGGGGCGCGTCGTGTCGATCAGCGGGTGCGCGCGCAGCCACCCCTACAGCATCGCCATGCGCCACACGCAGCGCCAGGTGCTGATGATGGACCCGAACTGGAACCGCGGGTTCTATTACGAGCCGGGACGCGTGCCGCCCCACGCCGGCATGAAGCTGGCGCGCGAGATCGCCACCGTCACGTACAGGTCCGGCCCGGAGTGGGAGCAGCGGTTCGGGCGGCGGCGCGCCGATCCGGCCAAGCCCCCCGCCTTGTGCCCCGACTTCCTCATCGAGACCTACCTCGACCACGCCGGCGAGAAGTTCTGCCTCACCTACGACCCCAACAGCCTGCTGTACGTCAGCAAGGCCATGGACCTGTTCGATCTGGGCCGCGCCAGCCAGGTCGCTGCTGCTGACCGCCGCGCCGCCCGCGACGCTCAGATCCGCCGGGGCGAGGCGCCCCAGGCGAACGATGCCTCGTGCAGCTTGACGCTGCCCGACCTGCCATATTCCGAGCAGCCCGGTCCGGGCGATGACAAGTCAGAGGGGGAGAAGGAGCCGGGCGCATCGTCGTCATCGTCGTCATCATTGGCCGCGATTGACGTGCGGCCCCCAGAGGATCTCATCAGCGGCCTGGTCGCGCTGCGGGACACCCCGACCTTAGTGATGGGCGTGGCAAGCGACATCCTGTTCCCCGCGTGGCAGCAGCGCGAGGTCGCAAACGCGCTGCGCCTGGCGGGCAACCGGAACGTCGCGCACGTCGAGCTTAGCGAGGAGCAGAGCATGTTTGGCCATGACACGTTCCTGCTGGATTTGAAGCATGTCGGAGGTGCCGTAAAGGACTTCTTGGGATGACTCTTCACCATTAGAGAACGGGTGGACAAGGAATAAGAGCAAACGGATCCGCAGAATTGGGCGGCCCACGGGAGATTCGGGATGGGGTTTGCCATGTAACTAGGCGGCGTTTGGCGAAAAGCATTGCGCATTTACTGTACATTTATGAGAAAGTCACCTAAACGATTTAAATGTGCCGAGTAAACTTCTCGCTTAAGAGCCCGTTATTGACTCCATTTATGTAGTACATCTCCTTTTTCCATGGTGTATTCTATTGCTACGTCACCTAACTACCAGGTACCATGTCCCATGTCTCAGAAGGCATTATAGTTCATCTTTCTTTTGCCCCTCCTTTTGCTTTTCCCGCTCTCCCCTCCCTATACTAATTTTAGCGCAGTGTAGCTGCCTATTCGAGACTGAAATGACTAGGCAGATTCTCATGCTGTCTGCTGCTCTGACAGTCAAAATATTCATCTGATTGTGCAAAGCTCTGTTCTCCTCGGCCTTCCTCATGGCCAGAACCATCAGGTTCATCTCATAGTAAGGACTCATTAAAGCCTTGCATTCAACCTGACTCAGGAATATGTCTCTGGCAACACCTGCACCATCTTCATTGCTAACCAACCAATCACAGATAACCGCACTTAACGATTAACGATAAATCTAATTGGCTCAAACCAACCAATCACACATAACCGCGATTAACGATCATCCCATCAGCTGAAACGAACCAATCATACATAACCGCACTTAACGGTGACTCTCATAAGCTGAATTAGCCAATCACACATAATGGCGGTTAATGGTGATTGGCTGGGCTTACCTGGAGAAGGAAAGACTCCCCACCACAAGCGAGGGGCCAGGCATTTTTGAACCAGCATATGCACTTAATATGCTTCAGTCTCATAGCTTAGATGTTGATTGTTGGTAAGACCAGAGAAATTACTGAATGATATGTCAAGGTAGACAGCAACTGCTGACTCAGTATGATTGACCTGCATTTCCTGTAAGTAACAGTAAAACCAAAATGAAGCTTGTTTGTCTATAACACCTCTACGTTATAACCGCCGTTAATTAATAAATTGCCGTTTATTAATCGCCATTACTTAATAAACCGCCGTTTGTTAATTGCCGTTTACAATTTACCTGTTTACTAGCGTAGAATTGATGTCTTGGCAACCTGGGTAACGACGGGCCTCCCTGATTGGCTTACCCTTAACTATATGGCCCCTCACATTCCCAATACACATAAGACATATATATATATATAGTCGTCCCTTCCCAGACTTCACTGGCTCTTTTTACCATTTATCATCGTACTTTCCAACTAGCTATTGTATATTTACGTTCGAATTTATTGACTCATCTATGCTTATATATTTTGCTATTTCGCCATATAATCCAACTTGATACTACCTAATCTCACTGCTCAAACGGAGGAAGAGGAACTATGCAGAACGGAAGTAAAGAGGCGGGAGAGAGGACCATAGAGGTCCTCTACGTGCCCCAGAACCCCAAGGCTCGGCTCGAAGCTATACGGAAAGGGATCAAGAACCTCTCTCTCCTCGGACTACGAAGCCGTAGGGAGCAGCGCATTCTCACCGGGGACGAGTTCGAGCGGCGCTACAAGTCCGCGCGGATGTTTCTCGATTGGATGGCGGCGGACCTCGAAGTGAGGCCCGATATGAAGCAGCGGGTCGGCCTAGACCAGAGCCTGGAGATGGTCTATAGCGTCCAGGACATGCACTTCCCCGACGACATCCGAGACAAGGCCCGGGCGCTGTACCAGAGGTTCACCGAGGAGAACTGGGGCGCCGCCGCCGTCTTGGACGAAGAATCAGACGACGACGAGCAACAGCAGCAAGCCGCCGCCACTGCAGACGGCGAGACGCCAACGGCGCAGATCGCGCTGCCGTCGCGCAACGACCCCTTCTTCGGGCGGGGCGGCATGATGTACGGGGTGCTGCGGACGCGCGGCGCCCGAGGCGGGATCGTGTGGATCGTGGACCCGCGGGTGCCGAAGATCAACGCGAAGGTGTACGGGCACAACGGGATCGCGCCGGGGACGTGGTACGCGCTGCAGATCGTAGCGCTGGCGCGGGGCGCGCACGGGGCCAAGATGGCCGGCATCGCGGGCCACACCACCCTGGGCGCCTACTCCATCGTCGTCTCGAGCAGCTACGCCGACCTGGACCGCGACCACGGCGACACGCTCTTCTACTCCGGCTCCAACAGCCACAAGAACGACGACCCCACCCGCCCCGCGCCCTCGCGGCCCGGCACCAACGCCCTCAAGGCGTCCCGCCGCACCGGGAACCCCGTCCGCGTCCTGCGCGCGGCGGGCGCTGGGGCGGGCGCCCATGCCGGCTCCCGCAATAAATGGGCCCCTGATCGCGGGATCCGCTATGATGGCTTATACCGCGTCGTGCGGATGTTGACGCCGACCAACAACAATGGTATGTTGGTGGTAGTTCTTTTCTTCTCCTGTCCGAGGATACCGAATAAGTTCCTTTCCATCTTCTCTTTATGATTTATAGTCGTCTATTCGTCATACCTCAAACCCCCTTTTTAGGGCGAAAGCCCGAGCATGAAGCTCTCTTGTACCCAGCTGATTGACCTCAATCCATTACACCCTGGTTACCACATGATTATCCTCTGACAGACTTGTAGGCGGTATGTACGAACAGTTCGAACTTAGACGCCTAGATGGCCAGCCACCGTTGGAGGAGATATGTCGGACATCTCCTACAACGCAGCAGAAGTTTGACTGGGATCGAATACAGCAAGGGATTTGATATAGAGCGGCTGAGGTACCATACGGGCTTTTCGGGTGCAGGGGGTGCAGGAAGCATTCTGTCTGTTGTGGCACTGGCCGGGAGCCAGAGGAGGGGGGGGGGGGGGGGGGGGGGGGGAAAAATAAAAAANNNNGACCGTCCCCCCCCCCCCCCCCCCCCCCCCCCCCCCCCCCCCCCCCCCCCCCCCCCCCCCCCCCCGATTACTGAACTCTGAAATATTGTTCAAATATATGTCATTCGAAGGTGACAGAGGGCCAGGCTGAAATGGAAGAGCGCCACCTACATAGATATAAAGTGTATACCGGCCGATTGCCTCCGCTGTTCCGACAACATGTGGGTGCTTCCATTGTCCGCGTCCTCTATGCACGCACCGTAACACTATCTCTGCACAATGGAAATACAGCTGGTCTTTAACTAAGACTTCGATGGAAACCGGGTTAGTCTGGTTGTGAATAAGGACATGTCTGGGTTGACTTTTCTCGCTGAGCTTTTTTCTGAGGCATGTTCTAGATCACGTTGTGATCCACTCTGGAGCCGGAAAGGAGAACAGGTCGCAATGTGTGGCATCGTCAGTGCTTCCTGGCCGTTCAGCCCACACCCAGGCAGCCACTTTGTAATACTACACTGTAGCATAGGTTCCTTCAATATACATTGCCGTTTTCCTGCTAGCAGCTTTGCAATTATACGATCACGCCAGTTCTTCTTCCCCTAAGCCTCGGAGGCAGAGTCAAGGGAGCTTCTTCGTCGTCAAAAAGAAGAAATAATTTAAGCATCAAGAAACTGACACTCTTTGACCAAAATTCCAGCAAGAACGAGGCAGGACGTCAGTGCCTCAGGTAGCTGGAAATACAATGTCACAAACTTTTAGCATGATTAAATGGTCCTGGAGTGTCAGCAGACCCATACTTGACAGGTAGAGGGCAGGGCATTTTGAATCATATGCATTGACAATTCAAGAACACCATGGAAACCCAACGTATTAGCATGGGGTATTCTGCCGAGCCTATTTGTGGCTCTCCAGCTATTATGATGTGACGATTGACGTTGTATGTGCCATGTGACTCCTATACACCTGTAAACACATACCTAGGTTCTGTCGCCTACCATCCCGAGGGGGGCTTGTGATGCCCTAAGTAGTATGAAATGTATGCCACATCCGTCTGTGACCCATTAACGCTTTATTCTGAAGCACGGAAAGAAAAAGTCCAACCTTGTCAGTCTCGGATACAGAACCGACTGGACTGAGGCCAACATGGCTCGTTATTAGTAGGTAGGTACTTGGGAGTCTGGGTCCTACTGAAGGACTTTAGAGTGATAGGTCACAAGGCTCAGCATGCCTGTATGTCTCAAAGTTATCAAAGGAGGGTGCCCTCTACTTCAGGGCATCTCTATCAGAAGTCAAAGGGCGATAGTGGTGCTGTAAGGGCCCCTAGTACACACAGGACAGAACCTTCTAGAAGCTTTCCTTCCAGTGAGCGTCCATAGGCCTTGGCCCAAAGTACAATGAAGGTCGACGTCAAGGGTTAGATAGATCTCCTAGGTGACTTAGCATCGTAGATGCTGTGTACATAGGTACCTGTTTAGAAGCAATGTATACGTACCCTGGAGCTTCATGCCTGTATGCCGTTACTGATACAAAGGGAGATGTAGGCCGGCTTGGACGATACTTAGTACTCACCATATCCTTCTAGGGATGTATCTGCATCCAGGCCTGCTGTGGGTGATAGGACTTCGCTTATCGTCGATTATCTTCCAAGATTGCACAAAGTACTTCTATTCCCACCCTTACATCTGTGGCTAGCCCTGAGTCCCTTTGCGGCCTTGGGGGTACCGTGCCATGGAAGAGTTTTTCTTTCGACTAATCACTTCACTGTTAGGCCAGTGTAAGTATTTCGTACCCAGGCTGATTACCCACATGGCTGCCTAATCACAGTCTGTAGGTGTAAATACCCCGACTGATTATGCGGACGCCCACGCACAAACCGATTTTTTCTTTCCTCCCACCTTTCCCAGATCCCATCATCTCCCAAGCTTTGTTTACGTCGACTTCCCCCATCCCGTCGACTTCTTTCATCTACTTTCTCTCATCTACATTGTTCTATCACCCAAACCCAATTCACATTGGATACCTGCTGCAGTTATGAGAACACTTGAGCATAAGTATTCCATCCAAATGACTTCTTGACGTCTCTCAGGTATGTTCCAGACCCGGCACAGGTCTCCATCCAGCTCACGCAATCGTGAAACCCAAGCTAATTGTACAGTAGCAGATTATCAAGAACAGGGTCTCCCTTGGCGGCTCCCGCCATTCCTGGGATGAGTATCATCATCATTCATACAAGAGAGCCCAGAAATCTCACACAGAGTTTGTGGTGGACTCCCCACCACAGACCCGTTCCTCTTCCCTCCCCAAATACCACATTAGACGACATCAAACATCATCTAGGCAAGACAGCCAGGCTATAAAGCAACTCCACAAGATCAATCCCTTTGGTCAATTCACCATCGACCATCACCCAACCTCAAGTCATGACATCTCAATTTTCTGTTGATTTACTCACGATCATGTCGGCCGCATTCGGGCTCACCTGCTTCTAGCCGGAATGGGGTTCAGGCCGGAATGCGGGCCGACATTCAACAGCGGTGAAGATATTTACACTCGTGTTCGGGAGCATTACCTTCATAAAAAGGATGAATGCGAAGCACTCGCGGGCGGAAAGCCACATTGTTTCTGGGGATGGGGGAGGAGGGGCAGCCACTGTCCATGGAAGCCATTTGCCCCTCATCCCATACTGCAGTGACTCCTGCCAGGAGATCCATAGCGAGGAGCATGAGAAAGATTGCGAGATACTCAAGGAACTCTGTCACAGAGTTATGGTTTTCCAACACCTGCTCACGCTATACTGCGGTAGCGGCATAAAGACGGTCAGCCAGGGCGGAGGCCCAGCCGCAGCCGGCCGGGAGGAGCAGCAAGAGATCACCCCGACCTGCTGTAGCATCGTCATTTGCGTCTCCACACCCTGTTATCCCCAACGCCCAACCGGCGACAGGAGAGGCGCTCCAAATTAGGAGCATGAGCTGCCAGCATTCAACACGTGACGACACCCCCGATATGGGACCTTGGGCCTGGCTCATCGTACTCGGGGTGTGATGTTCGTCATTTTCCAGCTTCAGCTGGACCAAGAGTGAGTTTCTGACTTCTGTCTGTCTTAGACGTGGAATAATGGAGAGATGACTGACGAGACGTTTCACCTGATTGAAACAGGACATAAGAACCGGGCATACCAGTCGCCAGGGATGGTGTACAAAGCACAACCCGCTATCGTACGGGAGATAACAACCGTCGATATTTGGACCCAACCAAATTGCCGTCATCATACCCTGTGCTCCTTGCTTTTGCTTCTTGCTTTGAGCTTGATTGCTTTCCAGCCTGGACACAGCCGGTCTTGCCCACGGCGTAAAGTTGTCGGCCAAGACGCCAGCCGTGAAAGTCCTCTATACGAAGAGAAAAAGACTTTCACGGTATGGATTACCAAGGGTGCACTCTTTATTCGAAATCAACATGGGATAGTGATCTTATCAAAGATCTATTCGAGGTTAGTCATTGTCATCCTGGAGTAGTGAGAGAGGACAAGATGCTCATCAACTCCAGATTACTGCGACACTTTAATATCTCAGCAACATCGTGTGCTTAACCTTCCGGAAGCCGGCCGACGAGTCGGTGTGCGCTACTTGTTTAACACTGCGGTGTTTGCTATTGCTTACCCAAGCCATCAATGAACTGTACGCCGAGAACATTGCACATGGAGGTCGCTTGCCCGGCAGGCATGAACATGGTGTTTCATGATATGCCACAGCTTGCTCTTGCTTGCTATTGCTTCGGGACGGGTGCACACAAGTCTTCCACCCGTTACTGCAACTAGGGGGCAAGGTCCACACAACAAAGGGAGATTAACTTGCTTGCTTGCTCGGCTCTGCTTGCTTTTTCTTGCTCCGCTTTCTCCTCATCTCGAGGTGCGAACTCCTTCGATGAGAATCATCCCTACGTCCAGAATCGAGATCTGCTTGAAAAATATGCTCGTGGTGGTCCCCGAGCACGTCTTCATGTACATCAGCATTAATATGCCGAACTCCAACGATAAATGGTAGAATCCGTTGGACTGCCTTACTCGGCCATGGCCTTTGCCAACCGTGCCCTCGAAAAGGCAAGAAAGATATGATTGGCGCATTCTGGGGTGCTGGGCTCTGATGCCTTAGCCCAACTATGCCCGCCCTGTGTTGTCACAGTGTTGGTGGGTTAAATCCCCGGAAACCGCCCCCAGGGTCAGTCATGGACGCTCTGAAGATGGCAGTTACCCTTTCCACGACGATGAGACGAAGTTCAGAGCCGGTTCACGCAATATGCCCCGCTCTCTCTGTTCTGCTTTGCTCTGCTCGCTCTGCCTTGCTCGCTCTACCCTGCCTCATTTGCCTTGCCGCTGGCTTACTCTACTTGCTCTCCATATCGAGGCGGGTGCATGTAGTTCGACTCGTCACATCCTCGTAGCTGGTCCTGTGCCAGTGCATATGGAAAGGGGCTCCGACTCTCTCGGCAAAGCATTGGCCATGAATTTTGAGTTGAACTCGGATTACACTGAACGCGAGAAGAAAATGTTAGCTTACGCATGGGCCTTCATGACCGGCACCTCAATCCACCCTGAGATAGCGGGTACACCAGAGGATCTCTGGAGGGATTCAATCCCCGTTGATCTTAGATCATCGCGGCTTTCGTTGCTTCCTCGCTTTCTAGCTTCCTTTCTTCTTAGCTTCCATCCCTATATACATTGTCGCCGACCGTTGCTCGCCCAATATCCGCGATGTCAGCAAGAGAGCGGATACCGATTATGATCCCGGAGAGCAGGACCACGCGGCGCCAACGACATTGCCACCGAGGGGAATAAGGCTCGGATGGCCCGAAAGGCCCTAAAGCTGTATCTGGAAACCCTTCCAGAGGAGACCCGCGCCTCTATGGAACAAGAGACTGGCTCTCCCGGCCGAAGTCAAACAAAAGGGGGGGCAAAGGACGCAATGATATCTACCGCATATTGCTGTGGTCATTCGGACCGAGCCCAGTCAAAAAGACCGCGGGTACTATGGTGGGGAGTGCTCAGGACGTAGGCATCACCGGCAACTCCATTTACCCGGAGATACTACGTACGTGCAAAAGAATCCACCGCGAGGCCTTCGAGATCACGGTAATAACCAACCAATTCATACGAATCAGAGCGACTGGTGTGGTTCCCTCCCTGGCTTTCATTGCTTACTGAGGTCCAAAACATTGAACTGCCGTCTTTCTCCTCTGGCAGGACCCAGTCGCGCATCGCCTACCTTCCCTCGCTATTGCTTCTCCCTTGTTCTCTCGACACTCTCCTGTGTGGGGAGGAACGTAAGATGTATGAGAGAACGCTAAAACTCCCACGCTTTCCCTACCGCCCTCCCTCTTCTACTGTTTCTCGACCAGAGCAACAAAGAGAACGAGGGTGATAGGCCAGCCAAACTCCCACGCTATACCCTGGCTCCCGCTCTCCCCCATCTCCTCTCCTCTAAACAGCTCCCACGATACCTCGAAAGCTCACTATATCGCGAACCTACCCCTATACTCCTCATTCCAAGTCCCAGCACCACACGCCGGGAAGATCGAGGGCTGGTTCCGCCAGATCGAAGCCGAGGAGACCAGGGCTCGAGCGACCATGATCGCCCCGACCAATCCGGGACGCCTACCACGCAAGATGCGGAAGAGAGATTGCGATACGCCAGCGCTCCAACAAAGCCGAGCAATCGCCTTGGTCGTTCCAACTAGTTCCAAAACTGGTACCGGTGTTCCAGAAGATCATACTGTCCTCTTGCTCCAGCTCCGGTGTCAGTTTCGGAACTAGGTGTTTCACCTTGGCAGGCTCGTGTCGTTAACATCCGCCCTGTCATCCACAGACTAACCTAAGCCTATAACTAGATTGGCCGTATGTCAGGACTGGATGAGGCCCCCCTGCTCCTCCTAAACCTCAGCTACCACGCGCTCGGCGCTGGGTGCCAGAGGGAAGGGGTGGCGACAAGTTCGGCGACGACTATGAACGTGCATGTAATTGTTCGTGCTTAGTGGTGTGGGTGGTGAGGCTATAGTGAAACTTCCACCCACCATCCCCATCCACCAGCATTCATCAGCATACACTCCCATCCAGTTCCAAAGAGACGTGCCCCACAGACAGAAGCACGACTTCTGACGACGATGCCGCTAAGTAGCCCCAGGCTGGACTAGGCCGTGGGGGCTACAAGCCGTCGCTGGGGAACTTGTCCGAGGAAACCTGAGCTTCACTATGCGGAATGGGCGCAGTAGAGATTGAACGATCGCTATCGCTGCTGAGGACGGCATGGTCTGTGTCCACTTTATGAAAGCTAGGGATGCTCTATGTGAGAGCTGGAGCTTTGTCAAGATACCGAGGGATGAAGGACTTTAATAGTCCGGGCGGCACCTGTCGCCAAGTCATCTACCACGGAACCCCGCGGTGTCGCCGGGTCTTCTACTACGGCTATGAGCCCTGTCATAGCATCGTCCACCGACGGAGCCTGGGGCCATGCTCCTCCCGCCGGTGCGGCGGTGGAGTACACCGGGAGTGGGACGGATACCACCTGGAAGCGCGATGATACGTGATCTGTCGATATTTTTCTCACGAAACAAGGGGAATGATGGCGCTATGCCGATGACTTATAAGCTGCCTAACACATCATTCCCCTTTTTTTCCCAAAGAAAGAGAAGAAAAGTGGCTTCATACCACGGAAGCTCACGTTCAGCTTCATGGTTCAGCCTGCACCAGAAGAACAGTCACAAGCGGGCAGTCCAGCTCCCTAGCCGCCACCTCGCCGCTGCCTGGGATTTGGACGGAGTCTCCCGCAGGTGGCTGTACGCACATTAACTTGTTTCGCGGGCTTGCTTCCCTAACTTGCTCTCCCACGCTTTTACACGGCAGCAATGCTATTTTTACTGGCATTCATAATCCCTAGTTGGCCCAACATACCAACACCAGCGATAGATTGCCATACGGCGGGAACAAGTATCCCAAAGATTACGACAAGGTCGATAAAGACCATGAGGTCGCGCGTCAATGGTTGGTGAAGCTAGGGAACGTGTTCCGGAACATGTTCCGGGACCAGTGGCAGCTGCCTGACAGTGTGTGCTATATCTAGGCCACATTACATGATCTTCAAGGTGCCTCTGCCATCTTCCCAACACCCCTAAAACCCTTCGGGGCAAGGGGCTGCTGAGAATGAGGAAAAGGGCGACGAGAAAGGCATCGACCGAATCGCCCTTTTCCTCATCAAGGCTCATCAGGGAAGAAAAACGCATTTGGCAAAGACTGCAGCAGACCGCGCTCACCAAGTGGCTCCTCTTGCTTGCCCTTCTTGCTGCCCTCGATACGCCCTGCTGGCTCTCTACTTTCGCAACTTCATCTGCAATCTGCGCTTCCAATCATTGCTTAAACCAACGTGCTCATGGGGGGTGATAGAGTCGAAAGCTTTTGTGCTAGTCATTACGGCTACACGCTAGCCAGAGAGTGGTCGTTTTTCAACGTCTGCTCACACTCTATTACATGACTGTATACGAAGTTGACGTAGCCAGAATCACTGAGAAGGAGGGTTGGTACCTATGCGAGGACAACCCAGCTGCGAGAAATGATTGGAAACCATGGTTCCGGAGCTTCCCACGCCACCTATGCAGCTCTCACTGCAAGCTTCTTTGCTCACCTTTCACCATACCTCAAGCATCATTTGCATCTCTTTCTCTTGCTCTTGCTCTGGCTATTGCTCATCCCATTACGACGGCAAGAGCCGGTACTGTTCCGCCAGTACTTAGAGATACCCAAAGAGGGGGGGGGGTGGAGGTGCGCATGGACGCCTTGAATAGCCAAGAGATGGCAGATTTCTTGGCTTCAGTCGTTGCGGCTGCATGCCAATCCCATCCTCGGGAAAAGACCCCCTGAAGCGGCCCCACACCTCACCATCAACATCGAACCAGCTAAAGGCCGGCCTGACGAGGTTACACTGCTTCAGACCTTACTGGAGATAACACCAAATAACGGTGCCGATGAATATCTTGTCCATGCGGTGTTCCATCATTGATGGACACCACCGTATGGACAAGATATTCATCAGCGGGCAACCGTCTGAAGTGCTATCATCTTGACGGCTGACGACCTGTCTAAGTTTGGCATTGATGGTGTCCTGTGTGCTCCCTTGCTCCCTTGCTGCTCTATTTGCTTTTCCCTTCACTTTCGCTCCCTTCTTTTTGCTTTGCACCTGCAATACAAGGAGACATCCTCATGGGGATAGACCTGCGCACGACTTGGATACTAAAGAGAAGTCGGGTCTTCTGACGTCAGTTGATATAGCTGCACAGCAGCAGAACAAGGAGTCAGGTGATGGCCTGGCCAACCCCCACGACAATGAGTTCGACGGTGCTCGGCGGGACCTCGGCGCCTGGAACTACTCGCACCTTACGGCGTGAGGGTAGCAGCGAAGCTCAGACAAGAGAGTTTCCAACTCAACTATAGCGCTTGTGACGGAGCATGTGGAAGGGAGCAGGATTTGTAGCGACGGAAACTGGCACAAGGACTGAAAGTTATCGGCATAGCTATTGCTGTTGCTATTGCTATTGCTATTGCTATACCGGCTTTAATCCCATGCTTCTTCACACCTCCACACTCTGGCCAGGCGGTTCACCACAAGTACCGAGGATTTACATCTGCCGGGCATGAAAACCTGATGGAAGGGTTTGCTTATGCTACTAGGACAACTCCTATCGCCATCAAATTATGAAAAGCTTTGCAGCTCCCTCCACCAAGGTTGCGTCGCTCTTCCCCAATACCCTGCTCTCGAACTTCCCTCCCATGCCTTTTTCTTGCAGGTGATTTGCAATACACCTGCAACACAGGGTCAAGCTCGTGGGATCGGCACTAGGGCCTCTAGCCTACATCACCCTTCATCACGGGCAAGGCCCCGAAGACGCCTACCAGAGGGGGAGAGCAAGATGCTATCCACGGCAAAGGAGGGGGCAAAGGAGGAAAGGAAGAAGGATACTTATATATAGAATTCTATAAAGAAGAGATCACCCGAAGAAGCCGGACGACGATCGTCCCAAGAAGCCCGGCAAGGCTGAACAATCCAGCAAGGGGGTCTCCAAGGCCACGAAGGATGATACGGGCTCTAGAGCCCTTAGTCAGCAGCCCTTAGTCAGCAGGGCTTACACACCTATAAGGTGTGCACCGGAGACTCTTTCTCTTTTAGTCTCCTAGCCAGAATCATCATCATTCACTTCATTTGACTGCTTTTGCCTTGTGTCAAAGGGCCAGCAACGATATCGCCCCACCAGTCATAAGGGACGATACGTAAAGAAGGGCAGATGGCTGTGCACGGAGCTCTGATAAGTACCCAGCAATACCGCGAACAGGCATCCCAGAATTCACCAGTAGCAGGAGGGGGTCTAGAGGTCATCGTGCACGGGCTGGGTGGTTTGTCAAGGGTTAGTGGTTCCAAGTTCATCGTGTACTTGACAACATAGTTTGTACGAGTATAGAGGGGCATTGCGTCAGGGCAAGGACTGCGGAGAGTCGTCAGTGTTTCAGAGTTTCCTGGATAATTATAATTCTGCTTCAATATATGCTAGTATGCTATTGCTTATAAATCAAACTACAACGAGCTTTTGATCCTATAGATTGGTGCTCGGAGTCTCTTCATACTGTTCGATCCGTGTACATCCCGGTTCACCCATGACGAACTTGTCTTGTCCCCATCCCTGGCGTACTATTTTCTCCGCACCGGCGTCTGAAAGTGAGGTCCCGAGGAGTTCGGGTCTGCGTTTCCACATACTAATGCTATGCTTCCTAAGCTTAATGCCCGGATAAAGACGTTGGTGAGTGAAGATCGGGTGCAATTTGTGGGTCTTATGCCGGACTTTTACTCGGACGCTAATATTTTGAGAGGTCCGGACCGGATCCGGGGCTGACGGGTTAGTGCCTGGGTCAGGCAATCATATATGAACGATTTAGCTGGAAGGTGGTTCGTCGAGAGGGTCAGTGCCAAGCATTGTGAGGGGGGCAATGGGAATGGGGTATTCAGCTGGACTTTGGAGCTGGACTTTGGACCTGTTTTATCCCAACCTAGAACAACAACTTTCATCTGCCTAATTGAATCGCTTTAACTCCAGGAGCATCCGTTCCTGTTCCACATCCCTACTTTCTACTTTCCCTACTTTCTACTTACGCAACATGCCACCTAGTCGCCAGAGGATAGGCCTGGAAGATCTTCCAACGGATATTATTTCCGTTATTTGTGGGCAATTATGTCTTCATTGTGTCCTTCCATGCATAGTCAACGCTACAACTGACATCGTGCTACCGCGCGTTCACGATGATCAGAAGACATTGGCTAATCTGAGCCGCTGTTCGAAGAGGCTTCAGGCCCTCGCGCAACCTGTACTGTTCCATTACTTCCACACGGGCATCGACCGCATGACGTTTGCCGAAAGCATGCGTCCCATGCTCTCATTTCTTCGCGCCATCGTCCAGAAGCCCCATCTTGCTCGAGCCGTCCAAGCCCTGGCATTTAATGACGATGATGGTACGTGGACTGGTGGTACTGTTGATTCAGAGACCCAGATGCTGCTCCGTGAAGCTGGCGAACGGGTTGCATTCCGTCCTTTGACACAATACAAGGATGCCGACTTACGCTGGATGCAAGAAGTCGCCATTGCCATGACCCCTCGTCTCAATCAGCTTCTCGTTTACCGTGTGACCGACTCTCGCGACTCTCGTCCCACCCATGGCAATTTCCCCCATCTCAAATGGTCGCCGGTTACTTTTCCGAATCTGGCGTGCCTCGTCTTTGCAGGGAGTTATGACGAGTGTTACGACGACGGAATTATGTACCGCTACCATGTCGGCGACATGCGGCACCTGATAGATAGATCACCTAACGTAGAGGTTTTGCTTGTTGTTGACGGCACCTACGACCGTCTCCCTGCCGCCACGGAATCTTGGAAGGGTTCCTTGCCGAAGCTTAGGAAGTTATCATTCAACGATTTGAACGTGACTTTCGGAGCCGATGCGATATTAAGAGGCTGTCCGACCCTGGAAGAGCTAGAGTACTGCTGCGATCCCTATGGTGCCTACCTGTTGCAGCCAGAGTCACTGGATATCGTACGCTCCACCCTGCGACGCCTCTCATATTCCATCAAGGATTTCGATCAGCCCCATTTATACCATGACGTATTTGATGCGTGGGAGTTAGATATGGGGCATCGCTATGGCTACCCGGCTCTGGAATCATTAGGGGGAGACGACTTTTCCTTTGCCCACTTTCCCAGGCTTGCGTATCTGGAAATACAGCAGATTCTCTTCTATTATGTTGATATCGACATCCAGACCTGTGGCTGCCAGCGATTCTTAGCCAAATTGCCTCCGGCGGTTCAAACATTGCGCATAGGGGCTGTTATTTCTTGGTCCGTTATGTATCGAGATCTCATGGGGCTTTCGGAAGCATTGAAAGACTTCGTATACCTTGAGCTGATAGAGCTAGAAGGCTTCACCGAGCCCGACACAGATCAAATCCGCCACTTGCAAGAGATGTTTTCGGCCAACGGCGTGACATTGTCCGTCGGTGTCGTTGAGGGCTATTATAGGGGGTTTCTGGGCCTTAAACCGGGTCAAGATTGTCGGAGGCCCCAATAGACCGTCGACATCTCGGCTGCTGCTACAGTCTCGAAACCCTTAAGAACTGCTCAACGTTCCCGAATTATACCCTTCCCAGCCGCTTCCTTCTGTGAAACGCACGGGAAGGACTCGAGCCAGCATTCATTGCACGAGGTGTTGGAAACCCCTCCCTTTCAACAAATCAAGCGAGATAGGAGCGGCGGGACGCCATGCCGACCGACTTCACATACCCTCAAAGTCGCTTCACAGCTTCCTCCATCATCCCAAGTGCCCCCTCATTGAACCCCGTCCGGCAGTGCACGCTCGCGTTCGTGTCCGTGGGAATAGCTGCCTGCGGGCGCGCCACATCCATAGCCTATCGGCGTCTCCAGCCCCCGACAGCACCCCCATCGAGCAAGAACCGCACGATATCCAGGCCCTCGCAGCGCGTGCGCGCCGCTCGCCCGTCCACTCGTCCACGTCGCCCGGCACTCGGGGTGCTCGAGCGCCGCGTGCAGCAGGTGATCCCTGATTGCGGGCGCCAGTCGCTCGGGGCTAGTTCCGTCGACCTCGAGCAAGTTCGTGATGTCGCGGCTGCCGCAGGTGGTCACATGGGCTTCCCCTCCACCCACCCCGTCCATGCGAACTGCATGGCAATGTCCTCGTGCGTTTGTCTGATTTCCTGTACCGGGTGGGGGTACCTGCTGGGGTTGGGGTATGTCTTTCTGGCGGGAGGGACGGCGGCGGCGGCTAGGAGGGCTTCTCTTCACCTGTTTCTTTCGCTTCTGGCCTTGCCGTTCGTGGAGGTTGGCCACTAGTTAGAGATACCAGATATATCTAAATCTATACTTGATGCATCATGTTCATCCTGTCCGTCTTGTTCATCCTGCAAGTCTTGCTCGTCCCGTACATCTTCATCCTGTTGTTCTCGGCTATCTGCAGTTCTGTGTAGCGTCATCAGCATAGCTCCAACTTGCTAATACAGAAGTTAGGTAGACAATACCTGTCTCCATCTGGCTCCTCAGAGGGGCTGATCCCAGCTGCTTCCAGTATAGATTTATGTTGACGCCGCCACCAGCCGCTTATAGTGCCACCAGAGGTTATCTTGAAGTGTTCCGCAACCTCGCGAAGAAACGGCCTTCGGAAACCCTCCTCAACGTCATTCGGCATGCCCCTTGGTATTTGAGATCGGGGAGGCCTGATCCATTCGTCGAATATATTCTTCTCAAGCGGGATGCGATGGTTCAGCAGGAACATGAGCACTTCCGTCTTCCTTCGTTGTGAATAGGTTTTTATAGGGCGTATGATAGGGCGAGGCAGTTTCCATGCCTTCTCTTCGAGGGGTTTGCGCGGCCGTCCACGCTTTCTCTTCTCTTTCTCTTTGACCATAGACATTCTTATCGTGTTCGGGTCGAAAACAGCGAGTTATAGAACTAGTCGCGAAAGCTGATCTCCGAAGCTATTCCCAAAAGTCCCCAAAGTACTGCTTAACTATGGCTCATGAGGGGCGGGTATGCAAGCAGGTATGGCCCGTACCATCCAATCGGCTTGGGGGGCGTTGCCGAATAGCTGCAGGAGCAAGCACAGGATCAAAAAGAAGTAGGAAAGACGTGGCGCGTACTTCGTAGGGAACCGGAGAAATGTATGTATGCCAAGCGCCGCATGGGTCTATGTCGACATGTTTCGCATGGACCAACCGGCAAACAGAGCTTTGATTTAATTATTTTAGAATCCTTCCACAAGTGTTTCGTATTCCACAGGCCGAAGCCATTGATATGGTGTCTGATCGTCCTATCACCAAGTCCAGTGCTCGGAGCCAGGCACTGAGGTCCAGGATCAAAGGCAGTGACTGCTCCACGGCGAAGATCCACCTCTCGACCTTTCCGCCGCTCAGGAACTTGCAGGTCTAGTTGAAAGGTGCCGACGCCGCCTCCGGACACGATCAGCAGGATGCTCCCAGGTGTCTAGGATAAGACCAGCGATGAGGTTTCTAGTCGCTGTCAATGTGGCTTCGAATAGGCATAGGGGTCAAAGCCCGTGCCGGCGCCGTCTTGGTGTCACGCCCACTTGACATCGGATGGCGGGGAAGATGCCAGACATGATGTACAAGTAGAAACCTGGCGTTCCCAACGCAGGACTATGTTTGTGATGTAAATAAATAGCTGATTTCATTCACATGCTAGCCGATGTTAGCTAGCTGATGCATCTTGGATCTGTGAACAGGCATGGACGCCACGTTCACATGACTGTGGAAGTCACAGTAGCCCTCATCGACAGACAATCCCAGTGTCCCGAGACTCGAGATTTGGAGAGACAGGTCCTGGGACTGGAGATAGAGGTATCCATTAGTACATTATCTGAACATGAAACTTAATATGGTTCAGTACGTCGCACGTCTTCCTAGGTTGTATAGTAGCCGCTCCGACAGACTGTCTTGCGATCAAAGACGCGTGGGTTACCATGTATGAGGCTAGGGAACGACGGTAACATTACGCATCTTGAAAGAACAATCAACAGTCGAAGAAGTTGAAGTTGACCTGGGTGCCTGGTGAGAGCCGGATGAGATGAGAAGGCCTGATATCGAGAGAATGTCCGTCTACCTCTATATCTCAATACCATCGTCTCCATATACCGGAATTGTAGCACATCAGCCATATTCTGCGAGACATACCTTATTATTAGTTTCTTCCAGCTCAAGACTCACATATCATCCTGTTAGTCGTGAGCTTACAATGTTATGTTGCTAGTCAATATTCGCCCGGCCTCAGTTTCGCAATCGACA
The DNA here is from genome assembly GCA_022225965.2 of Diatrype stigma. Lineage (NCBI taxonomy): Eukaryota > Fungi > Ascomycota > Sordariomycetes > Xylariales > Diatrypaceae > Diatrype > Diatrype stigma. Next base: position 288,352 of record JAKJXP020000054.1, on the reverse strand, counting down.
GTCAGTCGTCTCTGGTGTGGCGAGGCAATACCTTGCTCAAGGCAGACTGCCATCTTCCGTCTTACAAACTAAAAAGATGGAAAGTGCCACATTATAGACCGAGTTACACTTTATTCCAGGGTGACAACAGAAGACCGGTCCCCTTAAGCGAAACAGCTGCTCATAGTCTTAACAGGAGCGTTCCCATATTACAGTATCAGGGGAAGAGGATCTAGAAACCAGAAATAAAGTGAAACATGTATTTGGTACATCGAAGAAGATGACGATGTAGGTAATCCAGAGGTTGCTAGATGACTTATACAAGAAAACAAAGGGGTTGTTCGCTAACCAATTATAACACAGTAGGTGTTCACAGATCCACTTTTACTCCTATCCACATCCTGTTCGAGAACGATGAACCTGCGAGAGAACAACAGAAAAACTGAAGGACGCCCAGCAGTTGGGAAGAGGCCCCGAAAGAAGATATGTCCAGGGCACCGACTATATAACCTGGGCTTGCTCCAGCGTATCTGGAGCCTGGACCAAACTCAGTTCAGTTCCCTACCCACACCACTGCTCCCCGCATACATACGCACGCACAGTTATACACACGAACTGACTTCGCATAAGTGAGAGGAAGGCGTATCCGAGGTGACCAACTAGATACCCCTACCAACCTCCACTCCACAGCCATCGAAAATGCCACACTCACGCGCAAACGGGCAATCTTCCTCCCCCAACCCCTTCCACGAGCCCGTGAACTCCCTAGCCGTCATGCTCCAGCGCACCAAGCGAGCTATACCGCGGCGGACCACGCCGGCGGCGCAGATCGCATTCCTAGCACCCATCCTCCAGCATCTGCAGCAGCACGAGGCCAACACCCCCGGCACCGGCACTACGGCTAGCAGGCCAACCTCGATCTACTACGACCCCATACTCCGAGTCGAGACCATCTACGAGCCCCGCATGCTGCCGCCACTGCAGCGGATCCCCATCCGCCAATTCTTCAAGCACTGGCTAGCCGCCATGGGAGAGCAGAAAGCGCAGCGGCAGCACCGGCAGGAGGAGCTCGGTCTCCAGGGGGCCGCGGAAGACATCGGCGCGAACGGCCGGGAGATGGAGCGAGGGCCGTGGGCCCCCGCACTGGCGGACAGTAGTCCGGGGAGCGAGATCCGGCAGCCGGACCTCCTCCTGGAGGACCCGGACTGCCTCTGGATGCGCAACTTCGATCCGACGACCCCCAAGAACCCGGCCCCTGTTCCTTCCACGCTCCATCCTAATCACGCGGAGTCTCGCAGGAGGAGAGCCGTCGCCCGAAACGAGGCCCTGCTGTTCTCGCGCTGGCTGCGCGCCGGCGCGATGAGCGCGAGCGGGAGCACGTATGCGGATGCGGGTGCGGATGCCATGGCGACGGTGGTGTATGCGTCATCGCCACCAGCACCCACCTCATCACGCACAGCGACGACAGCAGCAGCGCTCTGGCGCGTGTTAGTCCGGCTGATCTACGAGCTGCTGCGCCACCTGCCGCGGACGGACATGCTGTTCCCGCGCCGGGAGCGCGCGCGCCTATCGCGGGAGGCGTTCCGGCGGTTCCTAGCACTGGCCACTCCCCCCGCTTCTATCCGGGGTGGCGCAGAGCAGGAAGAAGAAGAAGACGCGCTCGAGGCCGGCGTCAGCATCTTCGAAGCGCTAGCCAGCCTGACGGACCGGGACAACGAGCGCGAGCACGAGCAAGGCCACGACGGGGAAAGGGACGCTGCTGTTGCTGGTGATGGTTGCATGCGCGCCGACGAGGCCGAGCGCGAGCGCGAGCGCATCCGCATGGAGAGGGAGCACTGGCAGATGTGGAAGAAGCGGCAGCTTCCGATGGTGCTGATCGTGGACCTGACCGAGGTTCCGACCGAGGCGGTGGAGACGACCCACCACCTGTTGCCGCCGCCGTCGCTGCCGCCGCTGCCGCACTACCACTCGGATCGGCCGCTGCTGCTGTACCGGAGGTTCGTGGCGGCGCTCGAGGCCTTCACCGAGCGGAACCGGGCCGCGCTGCTCCTCGTCGGGAGGGATGGGGTGTGCCGGATGCGCGTGGCTTTCGTGGATCCCGCTAAGTCGAGACTGGAATCGGAGTGGTCGGATTGAAGGGGTGAGTGAATGAGTGAGCGGGTGGGTATGGTGAGAGGGCTGCCGCCAAGGGTGCTGCTTTGCTACATGGGTAAGTGAGGAAGTAGGTATTAGTTAGCCAAGTTGTCGGTTCATCACCCCATCAAACCCTCATCCATATATCGTAACTAGATGGCAAGTATAAGCAAGCAAAAGTTGTGAGCGGTCAGCTCTAATCTGAAAGCACCCATCACGAACTGGACTCACTGGCCACACCAAGGTAGAGAACCAATATATATATAAACATGTAGTTATGTACTGTACTTCATAGGTACCATAGCTCTCGAAGAATTGCTAATGAAAAACTCGTCTGTCCGTATGTGTGTGTGTTTGGTAGTTATGCAAATGGTCCCAAAGAGGCGCAGCGGCATTGGCTTCGCTTGACCTCCTCAGGAAGAAAAGAAAACAAATACAAATGGGGTTATCGATGATGTGGATGGTGGACATCGCATCCTACGGACTTTTTGTTGGATCAATTCACTTGACGCCTGTCTCTTAACCTCGCCCTCGAGAAGATTCCATGCTGGATTTGCTTTTCCATCTACAGAGCTAGAAATTGACCTTCCGCCCGTCCATCCATCCTCACGACCTGCAGTCCGGGGAACTACGTATCCGTCCAAAGGGTATGCCTAACAGGTAAGAAAAGAAGAGTGCCCGGCATCGTCGTGTCGAGTGTTATGCACGCATCTCACACATAAATCGAAAAGCCCTGCAGTTAACCCTAACGCCTAGGCCGAATGAAACAAGATCCGAATACAATGGCGTTGTCGATTAGTGACAACCTGGCCCCTAGCTCCTAGAATTCATATAAAGTAGATACAAAGGAAAAGAATGCAATGCGGTTATGAGTGTGGCACTAAGGTCTGCTAGGCCATTTGCAAACGTTGCTCGAAAGGTAGCACGGCCGACAGTCGAGCCGGCCGTGTATTTCTCATCATGACTTCGTACACGATCGTAAATCACCGGTCAAACCGGGGATGCGGCTGCCACCCGTTGATGTAAGCCATCAATCCCATACCAATCATCACCACGCCGATCATCGACGCAAATGGTACACTGTTAGCTAGTGCGTCTTCAGGTTTCAAGCCAGCGGCCGATGCCGTCAATGGCGTTATGGTGTTGGCTCGGGATAAAGTCGGAGGGTCGACGGGTTCTGCAGGCGTCGTGTTGCTTTGGCTGGAGCTCGTGGACGGGGTCCTAATCATAGTAGACGACGACCCATCAGATATCTCGCTCTGGTCATCGGATTGTTGAGCAACGTGGGCGCCAACCTGAGATTGCACAGCTTTTTCGCGAGTGGCGGCCTCCCTGGCTTCCGCCTCTTTCCTGATCTGCATCGCCATCTCAGCCAAGGACTTCCGATCCGAGTCTCGTTCCGCTTCGGCCGTTTCTGCACGGTATTTGAAAGCTTCAAGCTGCTGTCGTAGATCCTTCATCTCGAGCACCATAGTCTCGATCTGGGCATATAGATGCGTTGCAGACGCTTCCATAGCTTCGGGGTGGGTCGAGAGAGGCTTTCCGGCGTCGCTCGTAGGGGTATCGTCTTGGTGAGCCTCGATTATCTCCATAGGTGGCTCAAAAGCGGCTTCTAGAGCATCGGTTTCAGCTTCCGGCTTCACAGGGTGCCCGTTCATCTTGGGCGCATTATGATCCTCCAGTCTCCTGGTTCTCTCCTCAGCCTGCTCTCTAGCCTGCCGCTCCTCCTGTAATCTGTCCTCGAGCGCACGCATGCGAGAGCTCTGCGTCTCAATTTCTTTCTTCGCGTTGTTCAGTGCTTCGGTAAGTTGTAAAATTTGACTCATATTACCGTCTTGACGAATAGGAGAACCGTTCTGGGCGTGTATCTTCGGGCGCTCAGTAATTCCTCGCTTCAAGGAGGGAACGTCGGGTTTCTCGGGCAACGGCTGTTGAGGCGGGGGCGCGGGAGGATCTGAGAATCTCGTCTTGTTGTCTGTCCTGAATGAGTGTGAATTTCCATTCATCATTTGAGGTTTTGGCTGCTCCATTAGCTCTGGCTTCTCGGAATCTTTGATATCGTCCTTAGAAAGTAAAGCACCAATGAATTGGCCAGTCCGCCCTAGATCCTGAGACTGGAGGCGAGCTGTACGCATTTCGCTCTACACGTATTTGGTTAGTTGCCATTCACATTAGCCCAATTTACGGATACGCGTACCTGGAGCCTTTTGACGATCTGTTCCGTGCTGATAGGAGAGAAGAAAAAACCACCTCGCTGATGAGTCATGCTATTTGGCTGAGGACCCATCATACCATTCGCGGGAGCCATCCTGCCGTTGCCTGCAATGGGCGCTTGACCACCGTTTCTTCCACGAAAAGCCACTCCACCTTGGGGTTGCATCATCATGGCCCCGTTTGCAGGATCGAGGTCACCGAAATTCATATCGAGCAGGTTACTCGAAGGGCTCATAAACCCAGCATGTTCGACCTTAGCGGCAACTTTGTGATGCACAATCGTCTTTTGGTCTTCGCTGACAATGTCAATACCAAGCTCTAGATGATCCCCGGTCTGCAGCTCATGAGGTTCAGACTCGCGGTTTTCCTGCGATAACCGGGTGCCGTTGACAAAGGTTCCGTTTGAAGATTTAACGTCACGAATCCAAATCTTTCCCTGCCTATCGGCCCATATCTCCGCATGCTGGCGGGATAGGACTTTGGAATCGAAGTAGCCATTGACGGGAGTTGGGACAGTCTTCACATTCGTCTGACGACCTATCCTAAGGGTCTCAGGGGAGAATGGTACGGATATCGTCTTTCTCTCGAACGTTCCATTTTGCGATAAGAGGTACAGCACCGGCTGGCCAGCAGTGGGCATCGGCTCGGTGATTGGTCTTGACATAGCCTGCTGTGCAGCCATCTGAGCTTGTGATGGGAGAATCGGGGCAGCGGCATGGATGCCATTAACAGCTCCATTCAGTCCATTGGCAGCTTGCGACTGCCGCCCTGGCATGCCGGGCTGACCAAAATCCAGCTGCCCGTCGGGTTTCCGCGAAGGTCCCGAGCCCCAGGAGGGAGCTTTAGGATGAGGACGCTTTCGAGCGCCTGCAGCAGCTGGAGCACCACCAACAGCGCCACCAACAGCTCCATTGACAGCGCCATTACTTGACGGGTTTTGCCATGAGTTCATATCGGTACCTGCCATCGGAGCGCCATTTGTCTGGGGGTTGCTGGGATTGGAGTTGTGTGAGATAACGGTCGAAGATGACGAGTTCGATGATGTCGATGCAATAGACGATGATGAGTTGTTCCGCTGTAAACTCTTTCGTGGCATAAACATACGGTTAAGCTCGTCTGGTTGATGGCCACCGTTAACGCCCCATGCCGGTCGGTTATGCTGGGAGAAGGTCGGAGGGCTTGCGACTGCCGTCATGAGGAAGAATGTAGGGCTGGTTGGATTGATCTAAAGTAGGAAAGCGCGTGCTAGCGAATATAAACCCTGGCGGGGGATGGCAGGGCAAGAAGAGGGTGATGAGAAGTCGATGCAGGATGAGGTGCAGAGTTGGCAAGTCTGGCAAGGACTACCCAGGTTGGTTAGGAATAGTGTCTTCGTCTCTGTCCCTATTCCCCTCCACGCGAGCGAAGCGAACAGAGAAGGGCCCGACCGGCGCGTTGGTGAAACAAATAATCTAAATGCGGATCGAAGCTGATTGGCAACCAAATGATTTCGCTGAAGATGGAGAAATTTGCTATCTGTAGCGGGAAGGAATGGATCAGTCAAGGGATGGATTTGGATGGATTGCTGGTCTTGTCGATAGTAGCGTGTCGGGGCTGGTTTGCATCGCAGAAGGAGTAGAAAAAGTCGGAAGTTGAATGCTGGATGTTGGATGTTGGATGTTGGAAGTTTGTTGAAGGTGGCGTCAAGGGGCAAAAGAGAAAGAAGGAAGGGAGCTGTTATCAAAGACGAACCAGTGAAGAAATTAAGGTAGACGGGGTGAATCCCGGGATATTCTAGAAAAAAAGTCGCGATGCAGCGTGGGTGGTTACATGGGAGAATTGGTTGAGACGATGTTCAAGACATCCAAAACCAAAGGAATTGATTGACGACCGAAAAGATCAATCTGGAGTTGAGTTCACGTTGGGAAGGGTCCCAGGTTCCAAGGTTCCAAGGTTGTCGGTCTTCTGTCGGATGGTCTGTGGCCTGTGGTGGTGCCTGTGGTGGTGGTATTGTACCGGTATGTGGCCTGTGGCCTGGCCTTGAATGTTGCTTTGTTTCTGCCACTGGATCAGCACTCTCCCACTGGGCCCCGGGCGCTCCAGCTCCAGTCTCTCTCTCTGCTCTGTAATCTTCAAATGTCAGGTTCCATCCTCTCACCCCCGGTCTTTTTCGCTAAGCGCCTGGGGTGCCTGGTTCTAAGGTCGCCTTGGGTGCTTGGGATGTATGTATTAGCGGCTCCAGAGAGGACGTGCAGAGGCAGTACAGAAGTGCTAAGGCTGATAATGAATGCTGTAACTAGTAAATGCTCGCAAGGGGTCACCGTCGCTGTGAAAGCACGGTAAGGTCGGGCAGTGCGGGCAGTTGTGTCAAATTCTAGGTATGCACTTTGTAGTAGTATGGAGATGCAAAGTCGCAGTGGAAGGACTCGCTTCTGCCTTTTTTTCTCTCAGGTCTGGGTCGACGTCTAACACCTAACGACAGGACCTTAGGCCTTGGTACTTCGGTGGGCAACAGACAATGGAGCCCAGGAGGCCACTGACACGACTGCACAGCTGCAGCACCGCGAGGGGACTGGATAGCGCACGTTGGTTGGCTGAACAGATCTTGAAGACACGCACGGACCACTGAGTGGAGCAATGGGGCAACGGGGTTACGGGGCAATGTAGCGGGCATGTACAACCTGGGACTATCCACTTTCAATGTTGCAGTGCTGGCGCTGCAGAAGATAAGATGTTGGGTGTATGTCGCTACTTGATCTGCTGGATTATGTACATACCTACATAGTTACGCACTTCACATTGGTTCCATTCACATTGGTGGCTCCTATCTCTTCGCATTTACTGTAGTATTTCGTACCTGCACACACAAGTACATATTACTACCCTCAACTCCATGGATAGAAGACACCTTGAGAGGAAACCTGAAAAGCTGAATCGCATTTAGGAACAACACTGACATATGCAGCTATACTTATTGGTATCATTCAAGCGCTTGTACTCCGTTGTGGGACAGTATGTAAGCTGCATGTGCCTAGATACCTAGGGTAGCAGTCAGTGGACATGTATGAATAATGAGCACGTGACAGCCTGTATATCGACGAAAAGGGATGACGCTTTGACCACAGCAGCTAGTCAGTCCATTAGTCTTCAACCTGTCATGCTTATCGATAGAATCAAGATCGAGATGAGACGGGACAAGGCCTCGGGCCACGGGATGGAGATGACGCTGCTGTCAGCTGCAACCATACGACGGCTTCCTGCCAGCATGCCAGGTGCTTACCAGACAGCTGGATCAGACCACTAACACCCGTGGACCCCGCCATCACCAGTACCACCAAGCACCACCAAGCACCGCACACCAAGCACCAAGCACCGAGCACCACCAATTGACAAGCGCTGCAATTGTCGCATTTGCAAATTTCTAGTTAGTCCACCGGGCCTATTAGTTGGGAGCTGGGAACTTCCCCACCCAATCACTTAAAGCTACAAGGCTGCGCTTTTCGAGGCTACGCTACCAGCCCTACGAAATCTGACTTTACCTTACACTGGGCAGTTAGAGCAAGTTGCGACAAAACTACAAAAAAGCATCCTTTGCAAGAGATCTATAAGAGTAGCCGACGATTCGATCGACCTCCTGAACCCTCATCGACCCCCTTGACCCTCGACGGCCCCCTTGACCCTCGACGGCCCCCTTGACCCTCGACGACCCCCTGATTCTTCGGCGCCTCAACCGACACCTCCATCCACATCCTCCTGCAAAGATGCCTGTACCGGTCCAACGTGGTCCTACGGGCCCTTCAACCGTTGACAAATGTTCGTCGCCCTTTCCCCCAAGCTATTGGCATCGGGTTTCACTGGAGTATTGAGCTGACATTGACATTCGCGATTGGCAGTAAAAATGGGCGCAATGATGGGCGGATGTAGGTCGACCTCGAAATGACAACTACGATTCCTGAGAAAGCTCGAGCTGAACCACTGACATTGGATTTTCAACTGCAGCCGTCGGTGTCATAATCGGGTTTATATTTGGTTGGTCTTATGTTGCAGGGTGACAGGGGGATGGAGACGTTGCGACTAATCCAAGGTTGTTAGGAACTGTGAATATCTTCCGATACGGCGCCGGACCAAACGGCATTATGAGGACCTTGGGCCAATATATGGCCGGATCTGGAGCAACATTCGGGTGAGTGCGGATGGAACGGATACACACATGAGGGATAGCTCTGCTGATGACTTTGCGGGTACAGCTTCTTCATGTCCATCGGCAGTGCCATTCGAACAGACACATCGCCGATTGCTGCCGAAGCATTCGCTAGAGCACAACGGCGACCCTTCATAATGGCAGCACAGCAAGGGTACCGGCCACGCTCTCAATAATCCACTCGTCCGTGGCCAAGGAGAACTCAAACCTGCCAAATACCAGCAGAGAGCCCTTGCTCTGCTCACTATCATGTACAATCACCATGCTTGTAAATAACACGGCGTTGTGGAATCTCCTTTTCTCGTGTTGCGGCACACATATCTTGCAAGTATGCTGCAAGCTCCTTCGAAGCAAGCGATTACCATATCGTACGAGCCGTAGGTAATCTAGGAAGCCCCTTCAGCTGTTGCGGCTGCAAAAAGTCTGTTTCCTGGCTATTCGACGTTGCACCACCAATTTGAGGCGGTTCATACATTACACAATACCCAGACCATTTCCGAGTTAACTCTTACTCGCTCAATAAAAGCCAGAGAAGGGCAATGAGCCACTTACCGTCCTGTCTACTGCTGGGATCTTGTCTCCAAATTATGTCTTACATCATCATGATTTTCTTCCACTCTCCAGTTAGCCATTTCCTTAGCCACGGGCCGAGAGTAACACAAGGCAAGCTTCGAACTCACTTAAGCTTGAACCTAGTCTGACCACCCTTGCAACCGCCACTCCATATGAGGCGCTGCTGTACAGCCAATATCAATCTTCCCTCTGCCCTGGTCGGAACGTTCGCAATCTATCAGATTGCCAAAACAATATCTAGCAAACACTCTGCTGATTATTAATGGAGAATACAAAAGATAGTGACTTAGAGAAACGATATCACATTCCGGAGGTAGGGCTCCATCACTTTTCAGACACCAAAAACTCAACATCCGAACAAGATGACGGGAAGGATAGCAGTTTAGTTTTACGTGTGCATAAAAAAAATATCAGTTCAAGGTCAGGCCACCCAGGGTCTTCAAACTCAGCATCCAACCAGAGAATAAGTTTAAGCTCTAAGCTTCGACCATAGTCAGGAACAGTATGAATATCCATGCCTGCAGCCCTGACTATGACAGGCACGACAACTCTACCAGGAACACAATGACTCGGAGGAACCCTGCCGAATACAAATCTATCATCTCAAGGAGGTCGTTTGCGTGGTCCGCTTCAGTCACTGGGCCCAAAAGTTGCCTTATATCTCCATTATTTCTATTACAGTGCAGAACTACTACGGAGGTTTCGACCGAGGTCATTTACAAATCTCTGCTCGTTGACTAATGTATACGTATTTCCTTGCCGAGCCGCCTCATAAGCTCGCTTGAAGCTGCTACTGAACAATGAGCGAGCATGGGTCTCAACTTCGAAGTAGCGGTCATATGACCATGCAGCCTAAAGGAAAAGAAGACATACCTAGGCCGCATACATCCGGGAGCTTTCCAAAACACGGCTCAACCATATGACGCCACGCTGAAGCCGTGATGATATCAGCAACAAGCAGAGTTCTAATACAGTTTTGCGGAATGTGGTGGATTATTAGACAAAGCGGCAAGTTCTGCACCTCTTCTAGGAGCTCCTTGATTCTGCTTATAAGCTGCAGAAACCTTACTCCCCTCCCTTCCAAGGCCCCTTCCCGATACGCTTTCCCATTCGCAAGTTTTAATAGCTGATATCCCTCAGCTTCCTTCTTGAGTAGCACCCCTTTGATACCCTGGCTTCTCGGAACCGTCCGATCGTTCCTGAAATGGAATTGGGCTTCTTAAAGTCATGTAAAGATCTGCGTGGAGCACTAACATCAAAATCGCAGAACGGGTAAGAATCCCTCCAGCTCCCCTCAAGCCAAGTTTCTCCTGCCAACCCATCCCCTGGTTAGTTACTAGCTAAATATCTTGCTGTTTGAGTACCGCTGACCTGCAATCACAGAAAATCGACATGGGGAACATTTGCTGCTACGACACTCCCTCTCTGGATAATCGGCCACGGTGGCAACCATGGAGATCACGGCGGCTACGGCGGCTACGGCGACCATGGGCCTTGCCCATGGGGTGACAGGACGGCCAGGGGTTCCAACCCCTATAAAGACGGTCCCGCCACGGGGTTTACCAGGTCCTACGAGTTCAATGTGAGCCGGGGCGTGATTGCGCCTGACGGCTACGAGAAGAGCGTGATGCTCGTCAACGACCAATACCCAGGGCCGCTGATCGAAGCCAACTGGGGCGACTGGATTGAGGTTAAAGTCAACAACCTGCTCACAGACGACCCGCCTGAAGGCACCGCCATCCACTGGCATGGGTTCCTCCAGCACGGGACGCCGTGGATGGACGGCCCGCCGGGGGTCACGCAGTGTCCCATCGCCCCCGGCAAGACCTTCACGTACAAGTTCCGCGCCGAACTCTACGGCACGTCGTGGTACCACTCACACTACTCGGCCCAGTACTCAGGTGGGCTCAGCGGGCCCATTGTCATTTACGGACCTAGGAATGTCGACTATGACATCGACCTAGGCCCCATCATGGTGAACGGTGAGTATAGCACTACGACCTTACTCCATGGCTGGCAATGCATTACATGACTATCTCCATTCTACTACCAACCGTCGACCTAAGCTAATCACCACCGTGGTGGAATCATGCGCAATATAGACTGGTGGCACGAGGATTACTTGACTGTTGTCGAGGAGGTCATGGCACCCGGTTTCTCGGGGAGGGTTTTCTCGGACAATAACCTGATCAACGGGAGGATGAACTTCGATTGTGACGCGACGGTGGACCGGGCCGAGGGAGGCAACGACGACAATATTAAGAACGAGAACGACCGCGAGAATGATAATGAGAACGATCAAGACAACACGACAAGTGGAAGGAGGGAGACGACAAAGAAGACAACAACGTGTACAGAAAACGCTGGGCTGTCCAAATTTCGATTCCAGTCGGGCAAAGCGCACCGGCTCCGTTTCATTAACACCGGATCGCAGGGGGTAGAGCGCATCTCGCTCGATGAACACATGATGACGGTGATGGCGCAGGACTTCGTCGAGGTAGAGCCGTACGACACGCCCGTCGTGACGATTGGAATCGGCCAGCGCGTCGACGTCGTCGTTCGGGCACAGGCCCTGGTGACTAAGGCTAAGACTAGTAATACCTTCGCTACCGACCACGCTGAGGAGCATCCACCACACCCGAGATCGAAATCGAGCCCAAAGTCGAACTCAATACCAACATCGGCCTTCTGGCTCCGCGCTAGTCTCACCAGCTGCTCTCTCGCGAAACAGCAACACGCCCTGGCCGTCGTGTACTACATGCAAGATGCTGATACTGAGACGGACGCCGACACGGACGCCGTGCCCGATAGCGAGCCCTGGGACGTCCCCGATCCCGGCACCTGCGCGAACGATCCCCTGGAGCTGACCAGGCCGTATTACCCCATCGCGCTGCCCGAGCCGTCGTGGACTCAGCACATGGATATCGGGATCTACCGCAACGCCAGTGGGAACCTACTGTGGACCTTCGGTGTGAGTTAGGTCTTCCTCTGCTCTCCTTGTGTCCGTCTCTAGTACCGCCCAATACCGGTACAAGGTTCCTTTGCCCGCCTACATACCTATCTCTACTGCAGCTCACACGTATATCGGGTCGCTACTACAGGGGAAATCTGGGAGGGTAAACTACAGCGACCCGACCCTCCTCCAGGTGCTAAGGGGCGATATCGAGTTTGACCCTATAAACCGCGTCAATAACTACGGGACCAACACCTCAATCCGCTTCATCGTGAACAACCCCACGCATTCGTACGTATACATGTGTTACCACCGTTATTTTCCTCTCGATTTCGACAACGCGACGTCATACCTTCTATTCCTCAAATACCGCCATTACTTGTATGAAATGTTCACGCGCCCCAACGAATAAAGCAGTCAACTAAACATCCACGCTTCTAGTTATCATCCGATCCACGCCCACGGCCTCAACATGTACATCTTAGCCGCGGGGCCGGGGCCCTACGATGGAGACTTCGACACCAACAGAAACAGAAACAACAGCAGCAGCAGCAGCAGCAGCAACAACAACCACCACCACCAAAACAGCAGCGGCAATAGCAACGCCGACCATCCGTCCACATTCTCACCCACATCCATATCCAACAGAGCCGCACAGCAGATCGCCGCGCTCGCCGACAACCCGCCGCGCCGCGACGTGCAGAACGTGCAGCCGGGGGGCCACATTGTGGTGCAGATGGACGTGGAGAACCCGGGCATCTGGCCGTTCCACTGCCACATCGTGTGGCACGCGTCGGCCGGCTTCTTCAGCCAGATGCTGTTCCTGCCCGACGACATCATGGCGCTGGAGCCCGACGCCGCCGTCGAGCAGGCCTGCGCCGAGTGGCGCGAGTTCACGGCCGGTGAGGTGGTGGACCAGATCGATAGTGGGCTGTGATGTGACGAGGTTGTGATTACTGGGGGCGTGGGGGCATGGGTATGGGTATAATAGATAATAGACTGCTAGTACATATGATTCCCCGCGTCTTCACATGTTAGTTAGCATATACTTAAACCATGTTCGTCTAGATAGGATCGGTCGCCCTTTTACACGGGTCAAAAGAAGGCATTCACATTCACCGTGTAAGTTAATCATCCAGCTCCCGAACAAGAAGAATAGGGGAAAGCTGAAAAAATGACCATGTAACGCTCAACGCATTTCAAGACTAGCCACAACTCGAATCTCTGTTGCTCATCATTACTCGCCTAACTTTTGGTAGCGAAAATCTAAGTTCCGTAGAACTCTATGCTCGTCCTGTGTCGTGTTTCCCTTTTCCTTTTTCCCCTTTTCCGTTCTTTTCTCTAGCAACACCTGTTGAGTTCCGCAGAACTCGTTACGCCCCTTTGCATTATCTCTCGTCCAATTCATCGGACAAACCCCTAAAGACCGGCCTGAAAAAGATTTGTCGTGGGTATCTTCCTGAAAGACCTGAAACGCCACCATACCGTAGTCATTGCCGTTTGTCGTACTCGAAAATGCCTCTCATCATAGCCTGTCGTGGTCTCGTCTGTGGGTCTTCAAAGGCAGTCGTGCTGCCGATCTTCTCTGCCTCAACTGCAGAGCCTGTCCTGTCCACATGTCTATGCATGGCAATATCGTTCCACCATGGACACTGGTCGTTTCCCGTTCATCGCAGCGTAATTCGTTCATCTGCTGGTCGTTCCCGTTCATCAAAGCGTAGCTCGTTCATCCACTGGTTGTTCCCGTTCATCAAAGCGTAGCTCATTCATCTGCTGGTCGTTCCCGTTCATCAAAGCGTAATTCGTTCAATCGCAGCGGCCTCGTTCAGAGAATGATGCCCCGCTCACTCTGCGACGGCCAAGGACTTCCGCTTCTGTCTCGCTCGTCGGCCCGTTCGATCTCCTCGGCCGAAACGCCGTGCTCCTCGAGGAACGTCCGCGGATACCCCTGGGGGTAGCCCCGCTCACCATACCCCGCGAGCCACTCCGCGCTGGTGTGAACCTCGCGCGCGCAGAACCGCGAGGCTGGGTCCTTACGGAGCATACCCCCGATGAAGATCCTCATAGTTGGCGTGAGCTGGGCCACGGCTGCCACGAACTGCTCGAGAACCAGCTCTGGGTACCGGTGGTGCTCCTTCTTGCCAACGTCAAACTTGAATCTCGGCTGGATGGCAAGGTTCAAGACCGTAGCTCCGAGGGACCACAGGTCGGACTGGCAATGGTAATCTGTGTCCTGCCACGTCTCCGGGGCCCGATAGTACATGTTGCCGAAAACAGGGGGGTCACGGCGGAGGGCGGCGTGGCCGAAATCGGCGAGGACGACATGCAAGGGCACAAGCTGCCGGACTAGGATGTTGCCTGGCTGGACATCTCGGTGGGCCAGGGCGAACTGCGTGTGGAGGTACTCGAGCGCGCTGGAGATCTGCAGGCCAAGGCGGAAGAGGTTATGCGTGGGCCAGGGGAGGCCGCGGTACAGTCCGTCGCTGGAACCGCAGGGGATGTGTTCCAGCACGAGGATACGGCCGTTGGCGCAGAGGTCCTGGAACTGGATGATGTGCTTCTGTACAACGGGTTAGCCTTCTCGTCCTTACTGTCATGGTCCCTCACTCAATGGGGGGTACTAATAGGGGGTTACGCACGTGGCAGACCAGCTCCACCAAGCGCATGTTGCGCTTCTCCCTCTGGACGACCTGCTCGAAGTAACTCTCGAACTTCGCGGTTCCCTCCCGTTGGGCGGGAATCTTGACTGCATACACGACGTTGGTCTGGTTGTCTACACCCTTGTAGACCTCTCCGAAGTGGCCCCTCCCCAGCACCGCCTGTGGAACCCTTGGCACAATATACGTGCCATGGGCTCCAGCGAGCTGGAGGGGGACTATTCTGGAGAGGCATCCAGGGATGCCCACAGTTCTGGCCAGGCCCTCTCGGTATTGTGCCCGGAAAAACTTGTGTAAAAGGGTGACCATGGCCTCCAGCTGCCGGTTGGACTGGTTGGTCAATACCGCCATGAATGTGGCGCAGCCCAGCTGCCATGCGTGAGCAGCCAATGGTTTCTTTTGGGTGGTTCGTTGGCCATCGAAACCGAACTGCCAATATTTGCTTTGGCACACGCCTTTAGAGCGAAATCTCAACATTTTATTTTCCTTTTTGATCAACACCTCGCTGTCGACGAACGCCGGCAGCACGTAGTTGAAATCGTGTTCGTGCTCACCCGCCGGACCGAAATGGTGGTCTTCGTCCATCTTGATCCAAAGACCCATGCACATGTCGCCGTCGGTCGGGACGGCCTCAACGTGTGGACGGCCGCCAAACTGCACATCTTCGGAATCCTCGCGGTCTCTCCAGGTGAAATACTCACCGTTGTGCCACACAACGGCCAACAATTCCTGGACTACCTCAACCATGATGAGCGTAAGGTGAGTGGTGTCTTCTGCTTTATCTTGTAAAGTCTTCTTACTCGCCGTAGGGTGTTTGACTGGAATCCTCGAGCAATTCACTTTTTGCGGGGGTTTCTCACTTCCACCGATAGTATGCACTACCAAGCGTGTTGATTCTCGATTTGGCTTGTGATATGTTCTGTGGCCCTAGAGAGTTCGAGAGGAATTCTCGAGGGGTGACTTTTTCTGGAAGGCTTCTCACTTCCGACGGTCTGAAGTAGTACTGGGTATGCTCTTATCTGCTTTGGTTGGTTCAGTGCCCTTGATTCATAGTCAGTAGTGAGCGGTATGAAGTTGGAATGATGGAGGTTAGAGGGAAGCCTTGAGTAGAGATGATCTGGTAGGAAATGTACGTCACTCCCGCCAGTTTTGTGTACGGCTGGGCGTGCTACTTCCTGCCTCAAATTGTTCGGTGTTCTTACAATACTTGGCAATTGTGAAGTGTGCGGGAGAAACCTTGAGCGGAAACGAGGTGATGGGGAAGGTTCTTCACTCCCGCCGGTTTTGTGTAGTGCTGTACGTATACGTTTCTGCTTCGCCGTGCCCAGTACCTTCACTGGCTGTGAAAAGTACAACGATATGAAGTGGGGGAATGTACACAGGAGGAAACTGGAAAAAGTGCACAAGGGGAAGCCCTGTGGAAATGAAGTCGTGGGGAGGGTCCTTCACTCCCGCGGTTTTGTGTATTTGTGCAGTGCTGTACGTATGTATTTCTTCTTCGGCCTTCCCAGTACCTTCACCAGCCGTGAGCGGTACAACGGTACGAAGCGAGAGAATGTACACGAGAGTAGACTGGACTGGAAAGAGTACAGGAGGGGAAGGCTTGTGGAAATGAAGTGGGAGGGGGGGGGTGGTTCTTCACTTGGTTTCGTCTATTGGGTAGCCTTGTACGTAACGTACCTATTTCCTCTCCGGCCTTGCCAGAGAATTCAATTGCTGTGGACACTGCAACGATACGAAACGGGCAAGAGTAGAAATGAGGCAGTTGGAAAGAGTACACGAGGGAATGATATGGGTGGAGATGAAGCCGGAGGTAGCAGTAGGGATTGCTTCTTTTCTTTTTCTGGGTTTGTTTAGTACTTACTGGGTGTTCTTGTTCGCTTTACAGACTGTAGAAACTGCAACAAACCGAAAACCGAAGCGGAGATCCAGTAGAAGTATGGAAGGAGTTGGCAGATGGTCAAAGGACACACAGACCGTGTAGAGGTATAAGCTGCCAGACAATATCTAGACCAGAATACGGGTAGGTATGATAGAGACTGTGGATGGCGTGTGAGGTATTTGCTATCATCCAAGATCGAATCAGTAAACGGGTGGGTGATGTGGGAAGCGTGAAGAACTTGGAAACCTGAACGAGAAACAGGTAGGCCAGGTGGGGATTGTGACGAAAACGAAATGTATGTGGTGTCAGTCAAGATCGAATCAATAGACTAGTAGGCAGGATGGAGAACGTGAAGAATATGAAATGGGAAGCCTTGGTAGTCAATATCTGGATCTGGGAGAGTAGAACCGAGGGGCAAGGTAATTGTTGCTAATCATTAAGGCCTTGGTACGAACAATTAGAGAATCAGAAAGCTTTTGGGGTACGTACTCGTACAAATGTTCTTTTCCACGCCTCAGGTACCGATCTTGAGGGGTACTGATCTCGAGGGAAGCCGAGCTTCTTGGACAATAGGTAGGTATATGGTCTGGTACGGCACCGTGACTCTAGTCTCCCACTGTGTACCTAGGTAGGTAGGCTTGGAACTTTGTACGTTGTACTCACCCTCTATTTGATCTACTTCCCTACTCGGCCCGTGCCGAACTCCCTCTGGTGCGCGGATGCCTTCCTTCTGATCGGTTGGACTCCATCAGATCTGGTACTCACCCTTAAACGTGCTTGGTGCCCGCCCCAAGTTCTAAATTCAGCCCTACGTACGAGGTTTATCTCCTGGCCCATAATATCCGATACGAAGAATGAAATAAATAATTATTCTGAGATATATTATGTGTGCTGTGGTACTGTGATTATACGTATAGTTATCTACCTATCCTGTCTTGTAATTATCACCTATCCTATCCACCACCACTTACAAATTCTCCGCTACTCATAACCTTTATTTCATTGATAACCCTTTTAGTAGTGGCACCAGAGGAAACTGGGATGATTCGGTGTCCTCCCACGTTACCTCTACAGTTGAGGGCTGCCGTGAAAGATGGAAGGGTCGGAGTAAGAAGACAGGCCTCGGCTACGGCTGGACCGGCAGCACCCACCATACCTACCGTACCAATAGGACTACCTGCACTACCCGTGATAGATCTTTAAGTAGCTTTCAAGAGCGGGGACAGGTACAGGCCTGAGTTGTGGCAGGAGGTTGATGATGCTACTGATATGTGCCTTGCGAAGTATGGCATAATTGACCAAAACATCCCTGCATAAGTAACATATCTCATTATGTTTTGCACAAAGTAGGGCTGAGGGTATTAGGGCTAAGGCTCGTTATTTGTGCAGTGATGCAACCGAGCAGAATGATAGACCCAGCTGTAACAGTCCGGCCAAGAGGGATCATCTTCTTTCTTCAGTATGAGATTCAATAGCCACTGCCATAGTCTAGGTAGTTGCTAGTACGGCATGCTGATTTCCATACGATACAATCACCACTTACTCCTCTCCATACTTTGTTGTTTTGACATATTGTGAGACTATCATGCAGTGCCCTTACTGATGACCTCAGTCGGCATACTGTCGCATTCAGAAGATCACAGATGCGGTTGGAAGGAGCAGAAGAGGAAGGGAAGAGCTCTATATATACAGTATGCCAAGCCACTAGGTGCCGATCACTTGGTTATGTAATCCAAGTTCTCCTATTGTAGCCCCTATCGTAGCCCCTATCGCGACACATACACTTTACACAGAGTGCCAATCCACTCCACTTCATCCACGAACCGCCAGCGTTGAGTAGAGTGGACGAACTTCACGAGGGCATCGATTTAAGTAAGTAAACTGTTGCGTGGCTAGTGCTCTAGTGACATAACCCCACACCTAAGCAACCGCCTTCTAGCGCTCTACCTGCTCAGATTTCTTGAATCTACATCATCGGTTGCTTTCCTGCGACTGATTCTTGCCTTGCGCCTGTAATTTCAACGTTTTTATCCACATGTGTCCAGCAGGGAGACGACCATCTCATACACTTAACATGCTTTGACGCGTATAATCAACGGGTATTTTAGCAACTTCGAACCTGGCCCATAAACGAGCATCGTTAGGAAGAATGATACACCCTCTTAACGCATATTCTTATCGTTTCCCGAGATATTTCATACCAGTGCTTGAATGAGAATCCTTAACCCAAGCACCTGAATGATGCGTGCCATAATCCTTGCACTACTCATTTCGATGATTAACCATCAGTGGAATGCAGTGTCCATACCGTAAACAACAGATGCAGGGCCTGGTGGGTAGATGGAAACGGTTGTAGGCACAGGTCCGTGGTCAATTTTTAGAAGCCGTTAAGGGAATTAACACCCTGAGTACACACCCCTCGTCCGTAGTAGTCTCTTAGTTGTTTGTGTAGTAGATCCTCATACCACATAGCTGCCATCACCTATCCCACCTAATTGTCCACCTCGTGTCACTTGATAACACAGAGCGAAAGGCAGAAAATAGGTAGTATCAGCATGGCAGTATCTACAAGAACGACAAGTACTACCCTGTCCAACCTAATGTGGGGGGAGGAAACCCTAATATAGGGTCGCTGGTGGGCCACCGCTGCCATAGTCCTATCATACATAATCCTATAACACCTAGTCACTCCCAATTATGATCTTTTTCCTTCAAGCATGACCAAATGGCAACAATTACATGTATATAAATAGTGTACGAGTTCAGAAGGACCCACGTACTGATCCTACAATTTTCAACAACAATAACAGCACCCTTATGGTTCGTGGACCAGCTGCGTCTAGCTAGTCTTCATCGGACGTAAGCCGGGAGCAGCAGCAAAGTCGTCGGCGACATCACTAAACCGATGGCAACATATTTGGTGCTGTCCGGCCCGCGGCCAGTTCAGCAGGAGTCTCACTAGAATCAATACTACGTTCTTCACTGTAACATGCATTATTAGTTGCCGTCATCAACGTGGAAATTACCTCAACGAAATCAATGCCCTGTATATAACTGGTCTGACTCCCGATACCTCTCATCCCCAACCATCAAATCCGGCCGGTCCGTTGACTGACATTAGTCAACTCCAGGCAAAGGGCGGTTTCGTGGAGTTCGACGACTCAGTTCTCAGCCAGGCCATTGTCTTGAAGTGATTTGTAAACTGTGGAAACAATCATGTGAAGAAGTGGGAGGGCTCGTTGGCCAACCTATGACAAAAGTTACGGAATTTATCGTACTTGCAGGGCTGGTTACTATATCATTACCTTTCGTATATCCTACGAGATCTTCAGCTGCAGGAAGTATCAAGGGCTCGAGGTGCAGCGAAAGGTTGAAGTTATTGCTACGCGCTGTACTAATCGTATGCAAGGGGGTACTTCGATTCGAGCTTGAGCTGGGTATCTATGTAAGGTCCTGAATGGTGTGGGGGCGAGGGGGGAGGGTAAGGCATGTACTTTGTGCAGTGTTACTTTAGTAGTTCGTATAGTAGACTACCTGTTTCATGTGGTAGTACCTACTCCACCTAGTTATGTACCTAGCTACGGCGGCAAGACTTAGTATTGGATAGTTTGGGCCCCGCCAGAGCCGGCCGCTTCCTTTGAACACACTCTACACTTGAACCTATGAGGGCAAATTTGCAGTTATTACATCTCCTGAGTGATTCTCCCCGCTGCCAGCCATAACATCCTCTCATGGCGAGCCCGAGGCAGCCACTGGCGTAGATCACAGCCCGTAGATAACTCCCCTGTTGGTACGTCTCTACTACGTTCCCTCCTACCGGAACTGCCCTAGGGCTAGAATCTCGACAGAACCGACCATCAACAGACCTGATCCTTTCGAAATGGCCTTACATGCATAAGTAGCCCTTATACGCCGCATGCCTCACGGGAGACCCAGGCGGTTGCGCTACCCCTCCTTTGGTGTTAGATAATACAACCAGCCAACAGACCGATCAACTCCCTTGATGACCACCAACGTCTGTAGGACCGGCGGGAGGGCGAGATGCGGCGAGGTTATCAAGCTGATCGTATTGTTGAATAGTTGTTCCTTAGATAAAAGATTTAGGCTTGGACCCTTCTGGGTCGGCATACTAGTTTATATCGGTACTACTTACAGCTTTGATGCCACCAATACCATGGCAGAGATTCCTAGTACGTTTATTAGGAGAAGTATGGTATGCCAGTACTCTCGCGAGAAATCATAATCACTTAGCTGCAGAAATACGCTCAAGGCAGGAAGAGAAAGAGGTAGATTACGATGAAAGTTTTGACTTAAGGCAGTACAGGCAGTACCCGCAGGATTTACCACACCGCCAATTCAACCCGTAATCCATCCCATGATAGGTCATGTGGTAGGGGTTGTTAAGGACCTGAGGCGTGACCAGAAGGCTAAAGCTGCTGCTGTGCCGGGCCTTTCTAACGGCGTGCCAAACAGGCACTACGTGGGTGTATACACCCATTCACTAAAAGGGAATCCCTTGATACCAATCTCGCATTATCCATCAAAATAGTTCCGCTTAGTACTATTATGTTCGCCGCAGCCTACTCCGGCCGCAGTATAATACATTGGCATGTACCTTTACTTGTACGTGCGGTAACTACGACTGTACTAATGTTTAGGGTACTTACAATTATTTACAAATTTTCAAAGTGGTCTTATTGGGACGTTAGGCCATAAAACCTCACGGGGGTGGTCGGTGAATGTAGTCAAGTGTATTAATACCTACGTAGTACCCGAGATTGAAATCTCCCTTTGGGCATATGGATGTACCACTAAGCTGTAATATTACACCAATAGGAAGTTAGGAACTTTCTCTTCGTTACGTGACCTAATCCCCTGTGCGTATATTCCCGGCTTAAGCTCGAAGCACCTACTTGTCATACCTTCGGCAAGGCGCGCAGCTGCTACTTTTGATACGTCGGCTGCGCCTTAGGCCCCCAAAGCCGAATACGGCATCGTAGATTCCGAAAAGCGACTCGCCTAGACCAACAAGACACGTGGAATTGTGGATGGCTGCGCAGCCCCTTCAGGAATTTTATCATCAAAGGTTTGACGTGCAATATCAGGGGATTCAGGGGCTTCCAGGTTGATAAGGGAGCTTTGATGACATAATACTATGATCGGCATTTAGCGGCTTGGCGTGCTTTGTATTGAATAAAGTGCAGGGTGTTAACGCAACCGATGCGACGCCGCTGCCACCAATCGGTTACTACGAGCCTCTGTAATCCATTCATCTGTGACTTTACAAATTTTGCGCAAATTGAAATGTAACCTACGAAGTTTTTTCTAGTTGCGCAACTCGGTGCAGGTTAAAGTGGCTGGTGGTTTGTGGCTACTGCACACCGCCACACCAAGGAAACTTAGGGGTCGGATAGGGGTAAGGGTCAGGTGGGTCAATTGGGTCGGAAGCGTAGGCAGGGCAAAAAACGCCCCCGGAATGCGTCTAATAATCACCAAAAACTTTCAAACGAGGAAGAGCAGACTGTAATGTGTGCCGCTTCCGATGAGCAACGAGGTCTACTGCTTAGTATTGTCATAAGGCAGGCTTGAAGGCAACAGAGCAGCAATACGGAATGGAAAGAGAGTGGGGATTGTGTTTTATGGAAAGCAGCATGGAGGACAAGCGAAGCTACCTAGACTGTAAGGCGCTCTGTCGAAGTTTGATATCGCAGAAGGGGGGTGATCTTCACTAATACGCAATCACTTCAACCCATTCTGGGTGCTGCAGTCCATCCTCGAGAGGTGTTCATGGTAGCAGATTACTTTAGTTGACGTCTTGCTGATTGATAGAAGCATTTGACCCTCGGGCATGAGTAAATAACATATTTCGTTGAATTAAGCTTCTAGCTAGGAAGTGTTTCCTGTCTTCCACCCTTTTGGAGTGGGACTCCTGGTGAGCTATTGAGCTTCCAGTCCCAGCTTTTTGGAGGGAACATGGCAACGGGGAAAGCAGTCTTCGTCCAGGGATGCTGTGGGCTCTCTGCCCGCCAGAACAAACCCCCCCAGAAAATTTTCCGTAGTAATAAGGTGACAAAACGGGGCATCCAAGCGATTATGAGGATGTCCCTTGCCTAGTATATCCTCGCCCCCAATAAAGAAGCGGCTACGGAGCTTTTGTAGTGCGAAGATTGAACCGCATTGAAGCTAATGAGCGAGTTCTGAAGCGAATGAACTAAAAGCCGGAAGCCAGAAGCTAATGAAGATCCAATGGTATGTGCACCGAGTTCCATCCAGGGGGGAGGATCATCTCGAAGGAGTTCTCTTCGCACCGAGAGGGCTGCCAGTTCCCTGGTGTTTTGATGACAGTCTCGGAAGCCAACCGCCGGATGATGGCGTGTTCCATCGGAGCTTTGACAGCGTGAAGGTGAGAGCGACGTCCTCCTTCGCCCTTCACTTGCAAGCGGTAAAGCCACCCCTCGGCTTCATCCATGTATACTGATCTGTGGATCAATCCTGGTTCAACCATTGAAATTCGGCCGGTCCGTTGATTGAACCAACCCAATAGTTAGGCTTTACCGATTGAGTTGAGCTCCTTTGCAGCCTGTTCGCCTGCAGGTCCTGAGGGGACGAGGCTGAAAACTTGGTATGGAATCTAACGGGTGTTCAATCTATACATTTGTTTTCACTGAATTGGTCAGTTGACGTTGTTTTGTAGGATGAAAGAAAAGATGAAAAGAAGGGGGATGGGTCAAAAGGGGCGAAGAAACAATGACCATATGAAATAAGTACTCAAAACTAGACGCGCAGATCTCACCATCCTTATGGGCTTACTGCTGATAAACTTGCTTACACTGACTGTGGTATTGTACCACACGATGGAGGCTTAGTGTGTAGAAGTCGACTCTAGATCTTCCCTCAGATCGCTTGAGAAATAAGTATTAGCGGGATGATAACTGGGTTCTCTGGTTTACTACAGTACTTACGTCTGAGTATGAGCTCGCGTAGGTATCTTTGTATCGAAGTGTCAGTGCATCTAAATGCGAACATTACAGCGTTGACAGCCGTTCGCATGGCCGTCTGCTTGGTTTTGGTGTTGGGTCTAGGGCCCGTGATAGTTGTCAGCGGGTGAGGTTCACTAGTGAAGGCGATTCGCATTGGCTGTAGGATAAAGGCTGTGTGCCTCTTCCAGTAATTTGATAAAGCATGGGAGAAAGGGAATAGGCGAGATAGCAAGCTAAATAGCATGAGAGAAAGTCAATAGGCGCTTTTCGAAAATGACTCTGCGGACACCCGTCGTACGTATCTGGATATTGTCTCTTTCGTCTGATGCCGCTTGTTTGATGACAGGCCGTGATTGATGCAGAGCTTGTAGGCCCTTGAACGGCTCTTACACCTCTAGGTGCGAGATCCGTCGGCACGGTCCTTATCTTTACCAGATATTCTCGTTCATTCGGATAACCCTTACTCCAGGGAACTATGGAGAGGCTGTACCATTTTAATGTCAGAATATGAGAATTAAGAGAGCATCTAAGTTTAGAAAATGCAGAAAAACGTACTAATTGCCTAAATTCTTCCTATACTTCGAGTACACCGCCCTTGGAATGGAGCTTGACCATATTGTGGCGGCACATCGGAGTTTCGATCAGGGAGCAATGGCCGGAGCGAGGCGGGAGCAATGGCCGGAGACAGGCGGGAGCAATGGACGATTCGAGGCGGTAGCAATGCCGAGAGCAAGGCGGGAGCAATGGCGGCAGAAATGTTGGGAGCAGTCCACTGTTAACAACAACGGCCTTTTCTTGTGTCGATCCGGGCATCCGGACGCGTATCCGGATGGTATTCCGCAGCTAGAATGCTGCTCCTTGTGAGACCATTGCGTATACGGAGCAGTTAGCATCTTGTAAATGTCGGAATATATACCCAGTGGAGTACGTTTGGCTGCCTACCGGTAGGATTATAAGGTGGTCGACGTATTGATGGGATTCGATATTTTGAGAGTACGTCGATGACTTGACGCGTGCTGTTAATTCCAATGGGGTGATTCGTAATAGTTCAACTGAGTATGTGTGTGGATGTTGTGGCTTGAGCAAGAAGGACTGTCTGGTCGGTTCATTCATGAAGATTAGGGCTACAAAGCTGAGAGAAGTGTGGGGGAAGACAAGGAGTTCAACGGTTCCAGCGGATCTGTGGGTGGTAGTGGTGCTAGACTCATAAAGAACCAGCAGGAGTGCCCTGGAAAGACCTTTGTTAGGCGGGCACTGTCCACACAGTTACATAGGTAGTCCTGTTGATTATTAGGTACCTGGCTGCCTGTGTAGGTACTTGTGTATCTACATGTATAGGTTAAGTGCTGTGATCGATAAGCTCCTCTGATAGTACCTAGTAATCTACTTGTGGCGAGCCGAGTAATCAAAGGTGTCCCTCAAGGTCACAAACAAGTACTTCAAAACAAATAGTATATGTGATATGTTGGAAGTCGACTTACCGGTGAATATCCTGTTATGCCTTGTACTTCCACGTCTATCTTACTCATACATCAACCAATCGTATGTATAACACACTTTAGTGTACGGGGCTTGAGGGCACCGATTCGGGAGGTTCATTCTGCCATATACGTATGGAATACCATATAATTACAACTTAAGGACGAAGAAGAAGAAAGGAAAACTACAATGGCTGGATTTCAGTTGCTTATCTACAAGCTGCATGGGTGCCCGGGGGTGCGCTACGTACTGATAATACATAGGTTCTTTTATTGCACTGCCTTTTACATGTTCCAGGTTACATCTAGAACATGGAGATGTAGACTCTTTAGCCAGGGTGTCGATATATATACTGACATGCTACAACAGAAATACCCCATGTCAGCTTCTTGTTCCTATGATTGTTGCTTTTGGTACTGGGAGACAATGATACCAAGGGCATAGAACCCGAGAAGATAATCCACGGAAGGGGTGGGGGGTCGATGACATTGGCCGCTGTTCGAGTCTCATTACATGTATTATTGCATTCGTGTGCCGTACTGTTTTTCTTTTTCTTTTTCCTTCTTCTTTTTGGTTCGGGTGATTCGAGGCTACAGTCAATTGTGATCTCTTGGTCCTATGTACGCGCCTTCAGGAGGAGTGTCGGGGGCATCGTTCAGGAACGCATTCTCCATGCAGTATTATCGCCACCAACATGAGATACTGGCAATACTATTCCGAACTAACCACGTAAGGGTATATTGATTTCATTCTATCGAGTTGAAAAGTGCCGTCGTGACCTGTAAGAATCCGAGCTCATCTTATATACACATGAAAGCTAGGAAACATCAACAACAATCGAGTCCGCCCTTAGCACGTCGCGGTGCAAGCGTCATCGTAGTGACAGGTTCCCAAGGCATCTTCATCCGCACCCTTGCACATGTTGTTGTAGATCATCTGAGTACCCTCTTGGCAGACAACCTAGGCAGGAAACCAATCGTTAGTACGTAGGTAATACTTCGCCAGGCAGCTAATAATATATGTGAAGGGGTGGGATCTCGGTTCAGTCTACGAAGGCGGACGTTGTTCACTTACCAGGATTCCGTCAGGTGTGCAGCCGGCCGTGGCGCCGTTGCAAGGGCTGTGTATGTTTCCGGTCCAGCAGGTGTCTCGTGCGACCAGTGGCGTTGCTGCCGCCGAGGAGGCGAGTGCGATGATGAAGTATGCGTAGCTGGGAAGCATCTTGGAGATTGTGGTATACACGTTTTGTTTATTGAATATTCTCTTTCGCGGTCGTCGTGGGGGATTTTCGTTTTCCGGCTTTGAGAATATTGAGTTGAGTATTATTTATCAGGCTGATGGGAAGAAGGCAGGGAGAATAGGGCCCATTCGCGTCTGGGATGGGATTGCCTTGGTCTATTTATACCCTCATCCTTCTCCCAGGATGCGCCAGGGGTTTGCTCCCATAGCTACCTAGGTTGGCAATCCTGTAGAATTTTTCAGGATGCCAGGTCTTGACTGATCGTCCGTTTATCTCGCTACCTAGTCAGCACCACTGATTGGGTTACTCCAGCGTCAGACGACGTTACTTGAACGCGGTTGAAGTAACGTCGTTCCTTGGCACCGTTGTACGTCCGAACAAGCTTTTTACTCCTTCTGATCATGTGGGTCTGGATATGACCCTGGTAACTCGTGTCAGCATGAGGCCGGACTTTCTCACGTTGGTCGTGGTATGGGAACTGATTCAAACCGTACCACGCCTGCATCGGTTGTCCCGATTTCCGCAGCACAGTCAGCACCATCATTGCCTCGAGGCAAAGTGAGAATTGTACGTTGTCAATATTCAGCTGCAAATTCAAGGCTAGTCATACCCCTGCCTTTGCCCCTGCTTAGATCTTCGGCAGTCGGAGCCTAGGCTAGGAACTAAATATGTGGGATTCGATGAGGATTCAACGGGTAATAACGTGCGAGGAGATGTAGTTCGCGTAAAATATTTTGTTTTGGTCGAGATGATCAGGACCAATGATTCGATTCGCACCCGGTATATAGTGTGGAATATACATGTGATCTTGCATTTTGACTTGTTCCAGCCATTACCGACAAAGGCATCTCGGAGAGGAATATAGTGGCATTGTGTAGGGGGCAATGGCTGAAGCGGGAAGGAGGAAAGTGATCGGCAGTCGGTGGAAACACGACTCGATTCGGTAAGTGTTGGACAGCGAGCCAGCCACTCATCGGCGACGTACTTAAGCATCCATGCAATAAGTATATGAAACATACCAAACCTATGACTCTGTCAGTGCACTAGGTTTTCATTGATGGAGTTGCAACGTGTCTGGTATATTTGCCTGTGTGGTATGCCAATAAGACAAGACCTGATGCTTCAGGGCAGCTGAGTTCCGTCACAGTTAGGACTGTTCAAAGAACCTTGCTTGGGGCAATGCTGCATTTATCTTGGAGTTGATCAACCGATTAACTCACATGCCGGAACTCAGGGAGTGGCCTCGATACCCTTGGCAGTCGAGATATCAAGTGCGCTGTGTGAATATCGGTCATCAACCATCAGTTAACACGAGTACCGTAGTGGTTAGTTCCTGTAAGGCAGAGGTGTCATTTGCCTTGGAATACTCCAATGGAACGTATTGGTGCCGGTGGTGGTGTTATTCCCATATTACAACATTGTTTGATTTGCTTGTAGCTTGACCTTGATACTCCAAAACTCAAGTCCACATATGCTGGGAGCATCACCTAGAGGGCCAGTATTGTGGAAAAGATCATATATAAAGGCTATGAGTTTGATTACATAGTACTGGATTGACCAGATATACAGTAGTTATACGTACAAATCTATCCGTGATCCTCCTCTCCTACACCCAGACAACCATCAGAGATTCAATAGGGGATGGGGAATACAGGAGAGAGGCAACAGTGGACCAGTACAAAACTGTAGATCTCCCAGTCACAGCCTCGTAGGCCACGGAATCTATTCCGTCCGTTGGTTGACGTCAATCACACGGAGCTCTTCTTCTAGCTCCTGGTTGGGAACGTAAATGGTTATTGACTATACCTCGATAAAAAGTTAGTTCTTGTGCTTCTTAAGCAGTCTTTAAAACATCGGATGCTTGTGTGAGTAGCAAGGGCCAAGAGATACAGCAGTGCTTACCTGGTCTGGAGCCTACTTGCGCCAGCAGCATCGTCCCGCCCATGTCATCCAACCACTCTTCCGACGTCATACCCAGTCAATTGAAGGGCTTCGTGGTAGCTCCGTTGCATAGAAAGTTGAGGTGGATAGCAAAAGTTCATGTAGAAAGAATGTTGAGTTGGATAAAAAGGTGAGGTAAATAGGGATAAGAAGCTTGGGTAGATATGTAGTTATGTTGGATAGGTAAGATCAGGCTGAGGATCGCGATCCGGTTTAGGGGGGTTATTAGAATGAAGTTGCTGCTTGCGAAGTAGGTTTCGGTAGGTGGGTAGGGTTATACTACTTGCTGATCGCATGATAAACCCCCAATCCTGTGGTTGGCCCTGACTGAAAGAAATACCGCGGCCTATTCGAGCCGGGACTCCGTCCTCGCTCCTCGAAAGTCGACTAAAATTAGCCGCTTCTCTGTCTCCCTGGTCAGGGATCTTCAGGGTGTCAAGCAACGCAATCCACTGCAATGAGCAGCTCTGGTTGTTGGAATGCAGTAACTGTGACCAGCACCCTGGATCTGGTGGGGTGGGCTGACCAGTCCCCCGGGACTCCCCCCGTGGTCGCCAGTTGGATCGATCGTCGAGTTCATGATGACGAATGGAGTGGAGGGAGCCCAGGGTTAGGAAGGGAAAAGCTAGAAAGGAAACAAGTTAGAGACAGATAGCGGAGAGGCAAGAGGCTAAGGGGCAAAGGGCGAAGAAGGCACGGATAAAAGGGAAAATCGCTCGCGGATAGTAAGCCGACATTGATAGAGGAAGAATTTCCAGAACATACCATGGGAGTGCCGCAGCATGCAGCCAGATCCAAGTGGTATCCGGAAGCGTTGTATGCATTGCAGATTGGTGAGTTGTTTAGGACATTTGTTGCCCGAGAATCCAGTATCCGTGGTCATGCTGGTTGACATTCCACTTGATGAAAACGAGCTCCGGGAATGTGGTAGTGATATTGAACTCGAATTCGCGGTTGAACACCGGATTGAATCCGTTCTCCTTGGCAACTGACGTGTTGACCTTGAGAGGAGTATCTGTCAGGATGGGAATTCCTGACATGCTGTCGTGTGGATAGAAGCAATAAATAGGTATGATGTGAATAGGGATGAAGCTAATATGGATGAAGAAGATAGGATTAGAGAATAGGGATAGAGAATAGGGATGAAATAAATAGCTAAGAAGTGAAAGGCTAAGTAGAAAGCTAAGAAGCAAAAGGTAAAGAAGTCAGAATGTGAAGTTTGTCATGTGTTTTG
This sequence comes from Diatrype stigma, assembly GCA_022225965.2. Lineage (NCBI taxonomy): Eukaryota > Fungi > Ascomycota > Sordariomycetes > Xylariales > Diatrypaceae > Diatrype > Diatrype stigma. The sequence goes on along the minus strand of JAKJXP020000054.1, from coordinate 258,907 downwards.
GTGCCTGGTAGAACAACCCGCAGTAGGGGGGAATGAGGATAAAATGGCGCTCTTGTTGAGCACTGGGACCGATCGCTGCTGTCGGTTAAAGTCTATTACCGGGAGACTTTCGTGTATCGCCCGTGCCCGCTGCCTTGGCCTTGGAGGGGGTGGTAGGGTCACCACCACTCCTTTCCGCAGATACGGCGGAACGGGGAGAGAGGCCAGTGTGGAAACTGACTAATCATCTCCACCGGTATCGTAGGGAGCGGACGGTTTGGCCGTGGACCGGGAGAAGACGGGAGCTGGTCCTCCTGTGATGAGGACCGCAAGGGTCACCGTCTGTTGGGCGTGTGAGTGCGCCTGATTGTAAGCGTGGGAGTGGGCCTGACCCTAACCCGGGCCGGGAGAATGGGGACTCGACCGGCTGGAATGGCCGGGAGTGGCCGGTTGGGCGCAGTTAGCAGGGCTAGGGTTAGGGTCGGACCGGCGCGAGTGGAGCGGAGCGTAGGTGATTTTGGCGTTGTGCTTCTTCTGGCCGTGCCAGAAGATCGTGTTTCTGGTGCCAGCCATCTCTCGTCACCATCACCGTCTGAGAGGTACTCGTCGTCACCGTCCCTCATGAGCTCGTCGTCGCACTCAGTGCACGGCCATTTCCTAGGGTCCAGTACCTAGGGGTGCCGCCGCTAGGCTTGGCGGCTTCGGTGGTGGCACTTCGGACCCCAATTGTGTCGGTGGCCACCCCGGCCCGGTCCGTTCCGAAGGGCGGTGTGCAGGCTCTTGTACGGAGGGCCTTCATACACACCGCCCTTGGAGTCGCGCTTCGTGGTGCTACGGCGGCGGGCCGGGGTCGCGGTCAGGGGGCGTACGGGTGAATCCCGTCTGTGCCTTGTGGGCCTCTTTGGCTGAGCCCCACCCCCTGACCAATCCGAAGGGATGTGCGTCCGAGGGGTTCATGAGGAAATGTGTATGTCCTCGGGGATTCCAAGGATTCCAAGGACTCCCGGAGAGGGCCGATGTGAATAAGACATGTCGGTGCGGCAGCCGATCTCCGGCTTCGGCCCAAGGGTTTTATCGACGATATTCTTCCGCAGTCCGCTCAGCAATCGAGGCCGACGGGGTGACTTATTGGACGTAGAAGTCTTTCGACTCTGGAGGTAGAGTGTGGCAGCTGTAGCTGCTGCGCTGGTCTCAATTTGGGATGATGTCCTCAATTCTGGGTGTGAGCGTGGGAGGGATCGTAAAGGCGTGGGAGTGGGCCTGGTGATGAGCCAGGGCTTGGTGCTGATCCTGGATCTGGGCCTGGCCAGGCTGGGCCATAGATGACGAAGGGTCCCAGGGTTTGCCGTAGCGAGGTATGATGCTAGAGATAAAGGGCATGGTAGGCAAGGGAGAACTAGAGTTGAGTGAAGTCCAGTCGAGTACAACGGCTAAAGACACCTCTTCGAGTGTTGAAAGCTTTAGCCTAGAAATGAGGGGGGAGGGGCAGTCATATGTCTGTTCTTATGGGTTGTCGGTCGTAGTGATAAGACTAACATCTTCACCTGAAGGCCTTGTCTATAAGACAGTCGAGACCTGGATCGCAAATAAAGAATGATGCGTCCTCGAGGTAGGAGCTCGCGAGGTAAAAGCCTGGGAGGTAGGAACCCGCCGGGTGATTTTTTTCCCATGCGTGAACTTCAACGTAACATTGCCAGTGACAATGGCATATGGGTCGAGCTGCCATAGCGATAGATGTCTGCTGAGCCGATACTGGGGCATAGAAGGGTGGGGCCGGGGATGGGGTCATAGCGACAATATGTCTCTGTGATAAGACTATATGACCAGGTCCAAGTAAATCGGACTTCACTATTCTTGATGAGAACTTTGGCACGAAGCCGGTCAGTGTGAGCGTGGCATGAAGAACGTCATGTCGGCTATGCGGGCCACCTTGTTGTTGCTTCTTTCCTTGAGGAGGTCATTTCAATCACTGACATTGGTGTCCATGCTCTTCCTATCGTTCTCTTGGTCGCACCCGCCGTAGTATTGGTGGCACCCACTGTAATATTGCTATTGTTGGATGGTTCACCATGATCATTGTCCTGAGTATTGTTAGTTTTCACGTTGACAGTCCAAATACTAGGGAGGTAACTAACCGTGTTCAAAGCCAACCCTAGAAGTTAGACCCAGAAAGCCGTTGAGCCGTAAGATTATTCCGTGAATGGGTAGAGAGACACGCCATGATGTGCCTACTTTCAGGGTATTGGGCAAATGGAGCACAGTAGCTAGAGCAAGATAGCTGGAGCAAGGTGATGCTGACAATGGGTATAAGGTGTGGAAACCCGGCTTCAATGAACGAGAAATCCATCACGGCTCGTCTGGGGTTGATGACATGCCTGTTCCGTGCCACCCTGTCTTCCTGTCTCAAAACTGTCGTCTAGCGACTGTAAGAGAAGCCCATCAGCTGGACAGCCTCCTTGCTGTAACCAAACGTGCCTCCAAGCTAGAGGTCCTGTAGCTCACGCTGGGTCAGCCATCCTGCAACTGATGAGCCGACAGCTCATCGACGACATCTAAGAACGGGTTATTACCTTTCCAAGTAAAAGGCGGGTGCTATGGGCGGAGCAAGCATACCAGCTCGACGCAGTACAAGAGTTGGAACCTTGTCCCAGCTGGACAGACGCAAGCATTTCCGAGCATGGCAGCATTGCACAGCTCTAGGCGTAATAAAGGTGAATGCAGAAGCATTAGAAGATGACACAAGTTGCCAGGATATCCTGAATGACATCCGGTTAGCTTTCTGGGATTTGCTTCAGTTGAATGAAGGGCCAGGATGGGATGGAAAGAAACCTACTAACAAGGCTTTGTTATCATGTGCGGCAATGCTGATGGGTGTCTGGCTTGATGCTTCGATGTGATACCAGTGTTCTGCAACAAACAGAAGAGGCGTTGGGAGAATGAGGGAAGAGAGTAACAGAAGAGAGTGATAGAGGAGAGTGGTGGAAGAGACTGGCGAGAGAAAATGGCGAGAGAAGAATGGTGGAAGAAACTGACGGAGGAAAGGCAGAATGAACATGAGTGTGGAAGACCAAGGGAAGGCTTGAACAAGTACCAGAAGTCAAGAAGGAGAGAGTGAAAATTTTTCTTGTTTACAAAGAAGGTGGGAGACGCAAACTGCCCAATAGGCGCGTCATGGACGTGGAAGGAATTCTAGTGTATTCTTTTTAACAGTCAGCCATTATTCAATTGCTTGATTATTCAAGTCATGAGGTTATCGCGGCTACATGTGTGAATAATGCATAGCTACTTCTCTAGGTATACAGTGCAGAAGACTAGGCGGTTGGAACGCACATTGATAGGGAGTCTAAAGCGGACGATTTGCTGATCTCAGGAACTGACCGTTGATCTTGTTCATAATCAAGTGCTCATAGAAGCTGCTCTCGATCATATGAGTTCGGTATCCTCAGCTTGTGACTACTCATCTGATCCAAAGCTTGATTTCCAGTGGCAAGTTAGCCTGGGGTTGCTCCTCTTATCATCGACATCATTACTACACGTAATAATCATGAATACTTAGCACCTACTAATTGGCTTCCTTGGTGTTGTAACCGGGCACCTTCCAGCGGGTTCATACAAGGCAATACCAATCTACCCAGGGGTTGATAAAGAAGCTGGGTCAGGATGCTTGTATAGTACGTCACGAACAGTCACATATTAAGGCAGAACACCCCCTCTTCCCCCCCCCCCCCCCCCCCCCCCCTCCTTCACCTTCCATCCATGTAGAAAAGCCGTGTCCCATGCAGTCAGGCTCGATGTGGTTTTCGGTAGATATAACGTGGCAGTTGTACCTTTATGTCAAATCCCCACATGCAGTATTAGAAGCCTCTTGGGTATTAAGGGATAATGCGAATAAATCTTAATTATTGCTATTTGATCCTACCATAGTCCAAGTGGCCTAGAAGAAGGACAGGCAGTCTACGACGCTAGTACAGACTTACATGTGTACATATGTACCTAAGTATTCTATGGGGGCAGTTCCTTAACCGCTGGGGGCCTTAGAAGATGGATGGGGTTATCTAGGGGGTAGGTACCCGTGATGGCATACTTAATATGTCAAAATTTCAGTACTTACCTAACGTCCATGTATGCTGTGGCCTACCTTCCTAGAAAGGCTATCAGGGCTTATACTCATCTCTTTAGGCGGCTGCTCTGGTGTAGGGAGTCGCGTGCCCTTGCCTGCATGGTGTGTCGAACGCGTCTAGCGTATCTAACACGCCCAAGTAGGTCCTAAGGCAGTCCCTTGTCACCTGCCACCTGGGCAGAACAACAGGCGGGCATTAGGGGGATCACTTCAACCAGAGTGCCTGCCATGAACCCCATTGATCCACTCCTTGACTTTCCTCTGCTACCTACAGGAAGGTGGTCTGGTGTCCCCCCCAGATACCAAAGAGCTTGATCACGCTTGAGTCGACCACGTTTTGTCCAACCCCATCTCAGCGTCTCCCAGTCCACCAGCTCTTTATACCATGCATCTAATATTGTTACTCTTCCGTTAGCCTCTAAAGTGGTGGAATCCTTCACTATCCTCACCTATCCACCCACTGGAAGGCCGATTGTTCGACATCCCAGACCTTTGGCCCAACAAATCGACATGCTGACGTAGCTTGCCAGCCCCAGCACCCAAGCGACCTAATATACAGCGCCCATTGACTGACATAACCTGTCCACCTTCCCTTTTCGAGCAAGATTCCCCTTTTCCACTAAACACCTGGGATCGCAGAAGGTCCACTGCAGAGCACAACATGTTTGGCTGGGCAACCAAGAAGGCCTGTGTCAAGACTATCTGGAGGCTTATCAAATTTGTTAGGGTAAACCGCAACCTTCCATGATGGCTTTGCACCAAACCCATTTTGAATACTAGGTCACATTGTTTCATGGAGTGTCTATTGCTGATATTGCTTTCCAGTCTATCCTTAAGAAGCCTGCTGTCAGGACATATCTACCGGAGACCGAGAACGAACCACCTTCGACATCACGCGGTCCTGTCCTCACTGACGAGACAATCAAGGATTACCAACCAGAACCCATACTACTGTGAATACATCGTCGCGTGGCTGACCAGTGGTAATACTGGAGGAAAGACACGTTTTCTCGAGACATAGATGGGGTTCCTTCCGAGTCTGAGTGTGGCACGGCCTTTCGCACAGCTTGCAAAGTTGAAGGGTACAACTCCATCTTGTTTGCTGACTGTTCACACCATGAGCTGGCAAAGACTACAAGGAAATTTTAGGGGTGGGTGCTAAGGACAACAAGAAGCTGCTCATCAAGAAGATGTAAACTGAAAGAAGAATATTGGTAAGCGGTCCCAACCTCTCTACAAGCTCAAATGGCTTTTACGACATCGTGACATTTGGACGGATCACCTTTGACTGACAAGGACATGTAGCGGGGATGTGTAGTTACCTTCGAAATACCTTAGAATGAGACCAATACACTTTGCCATGATTTCCATCGACGGGTCGCCTCCTCAGAGAATTGACCATAATTTTTCTCGGTTTCGATTAACAACAGACAGGTCATGTTGACATATGTTCCACATGGTAGCACTCCAAGTGTGACGCTCAGCAAGCCAACAGCAACTATAATGGTTTCTTGCTACTGTACAGTTGTTGGTATAACGCCAAGAAATATTATGTGGGCTGTCGTCGAGTACGTTCCTTCATAGCCCCTGAACCCCTGAACCCCTGAACCCCTTTAGTCCGATCTGACACCGTGTTAACTGCAGAAACACATATGAAACACCAGCGCCATCGTCATCCCTATAGGATGAAATCGAACCCTCAAGGAAATAAGAAGGGAAACCTGGGTGATGGCACTGATGGCTGAACATACTCTGGAGTACTGTGGAATAATCTACACAAACTTTCGACGGCATGGAGCAATAAAGTTTCACTAACATATTCCATACGCTACCAGGGAAATCCGCTTCTGCCCTTAGAGGCCCCAAAAACCTACAGTTCCCGATCTTCGGAACAAATCGTATTCAACAGCGAAGACGACACACGCCCTAGAACCACCTATAACCACAATTCCGAATATTCTGTCAAATCTACAAGGCCTAACCCGGGAGGATGCCCGCCATGGCCAAACTGTTCTCATCGTTTTACCCTAAGCCTCTGAACAGGGAATCGTGGAATTTGACAAATATCGTCTCTAGAAATACATCCCTGGATTACTTGAAGAGCAGTAGGAGACACTCCCCGGCAAGTAAATCTCGAATCCATCTAAGATCACACAATCCTTGTAATACTTCCATTGGTCACAGTTAATTCCATACTAGAGATACATACACCGTGTCATTACATGTTGAAAGTGCTTGTGGGGTAGACAAACTGCGATCCTGACCAGAATAGGTTTGAGTTCTACATGATGCTTGATCTTGTGCTTAGTTACATGGTCGCCATATTCTCGTCTCTGTAGGGATCATATACATAGAATACGGAAGATACTGTTATTTCTGTGAAAAGGTCATCTCAAAGAATGATACATCGTGATACGTCCCCAATAGCCTAGTTTGAACTATTTATGCTATATATCCACGAGTATGGAGATCATCAGCTTTCTCTCGTGACTTGCTATCAGACCTTGCTACGCCAGTAATTGGTTTGGCCTTTCTCCGTCCTAACGGGGCGTGGCGTAGCTCCTCGTGCTAGCGATTTTAATACGGACCAATAAACATCTAAGCTTTAACAGAATATTGGACAGTAACTAACAGGCTGGGAAGAAGGGTGACTTGATAGTTTGATCTTGCCTGCCTATCGAGGGTACCGTCCCCTCCTGTAGTGCTCAGCCCGCTGGAGCGGCATCGTCGGGCCAAACAATGCACACACCGACTAGCTGTTGGAGCACTATAGCTCCTTCCCATAGCAGTCTCCTTACGAGGTGGGTAGATACATTTTTCCACTTGGACCTATAACCAGAGGCCTGGGGGATGGTTGCCTGCGTGACTTATCTATCTAGGTACACATGTACCTAGCTTACGAACATATAAGCGACCTGAATGGTAGCTCAAGCCCTATACATGAAGACCCACGAAGAACATTTCTTGAATTCGTTTATTAGTACACTAGGTATCTAGGTACGTTAATATGTACGTAGAGTTACTTCATAATATTTTAGAGGAGGTCGGCAGTCATAGGGTGTGGAAGAGAATAGAAGATCGGTACATCAAATATGAATCACCTGGAATGGTTGATCTCCATCTTGCTAAGCCCTGGTTGTCATCTGGGAGGGGGTCAGCTTCGTCATTATGATGTTGGTAGTATCTATTTACCGTCATCCTCTTCTGGGGAAAGACGACTCGAGAAAATCGCTACACCACCGCTCTGGGGCATGGGCACCAAGTCTTCCGTATTATCAGCACATCACTTCCATTACATACCTCAGTGAGTAAGCAGCTGGCTGAAAAGGCAACGCGGCCTGCTCAGTATCTAGCCACCCGCCCCGGCTGTCTATCACTCCCACTCATACTACCTATAGGTACCTAGCCCATGGTACCTGGAGGGACTACCAGCACCCATACAGGTAACCATACCCCCCAAGAAAGATTTTGCGTAACTCTTCTAGGTTGCTTGGCTATATGTCCTACTTCCCCAGAGCCCTCCCACAAAAGTTCCCCCATCACAATTTCAACCGCAATTCCCCTCCATCCATGGGGTGTCTAAAACAACACACCTCAAGTCGACATGAAAAAATTGAACTTGAACAGTAGCCCTGGTTGGCAATTCTCAGACCACACTCTTCCTAGTATTGCATTGCTTTGAGCTCATTGCTTTTTCCATACATAGAGGTAAGTTCTACATCATACAATGCCAGTGAATCGTACGCCACACAACAATGAACATTCCTCCCATCCTCTGCCTAGCCCATCTTCCGCTAATCTCCTACACATCTTCACAGAACAAACTCGCATACCTATCTTCTTCAGTCAACGAACATGGACGATAGACATCCTCCCAAGCCATGGTAGGTCATGCTTCTCAAACTTCCAGTCGACAAGCTATGCCAAGGGTACTGTACCCAAGATTAGGTGGCCACCAGTTCCTCCCATCGTCCCCAAGTCACAGGCCTCTAGTCACCTACACACAAGCCCTAAGCCCATATACTATGTACAAAGCACGTGAACCGATACTTATTGTTTACCTATCAGAAAGGAATTGACCAGCCTATGGGGCTTTTGTCACACGACAGTCAGACGCGTCGCCCTACATCATCCACACCTCCTGGCATTTGTGTTCCTACATCACACATCAGGTATGTATGCATTGCAGGTATTCTCCGATACGAATCGATCTAATATTTTCTTTGACAAAGATACTTCTTATCATCTCCGAGAGCCCACAGACAGAAGTGGCATTGTTGGGAATAATCAACCTACTTCCGGCACAATGGGCCCTAAGGTATGTGATAACCTGACGCAAATCTCAAGATACCCATCGTGAATACATTTCGATGGCTATGGGCACGATAGTATTAGCCGTCGATCAACACTAATCTTAGCCTACTGGTGATAGAAAGGCAGTATCAGTACTACGTACCCAAGACCTACTCGGTCAAGCTACCTAACCTACCCGTCATCAACACGGTCAGTAAGTTATCATCCCTTCCTCGTAACGTGCTAATACGTATTAGGAATGAGGGACGTCAAACCCAAAGAACTCTTCACTGCCAAGCCCGGCGACGCCATCGACAAGTTCACTGGTAGCAGCTATCACCAGGTATACAGGTACGTAATCCCACTGGAGCGGGTGAATGATCACCTAGCGGAGCTTCACGCGACTCTTGAAGTAATTCTGTGATGAGACTTTTGATATTGATCGACTTTGATGCAGAAGAGTTCCGAACATTGGCACACGGTCACGTTCCCAACCCACTCCCACGCTTTTCACAGTCCCCAGCTAGGGACAGGTCTCTTCCATCAGCAGAACAAACAGTAAGTTAGTCTAGTATATCCCATCTAGATTCTGATCCCATTAGCACATATCTCATTTGTACTCTTCACATTTCACGGGGCCTCTTCCGTGTCGGAGGGGTGATCTGGTACCAGCTCGGCAACGACTGGTGCCTAGGCCTAATCTTGCCTTTTCCCAATACGTACAACTCCGATACAGAAGCGGGAACGTATGCGAATACGATCATACTAGCCACTGTGGAATTGACACTTGTGTTCCTGTGCTGATTATCATCTGCACACAGCGGCGACAACACCGCCCGGCACTGGCTCTTCGTCACAGGTGGCCTGTCGGTAGCTCTTCAGGCTGTTGGTCCACAGGTTCCTGGAAGAGGCCACACCTGGCCTTTAGCGTCCCAAACGTCAACCCTGCTTTGCTCCAGCGCTCTTGCTTCGCTTCAGTGCCTCGCTGCTTTGCTTAAACGCTTGGATGGTACTTCAACGCCTCCATAGTAAGACCATGGACGAGATCGACTGGAAGGCCATGCAAGTGGGGGTGACCGGCAGGGACAAGGAGAAGCAAATGTCGCTGAGCCTGGAGGCCTTAAAGGCTGCGACACCGACAGAACATGTCCGAATCAATCACGACGATTAAGAGCGGGCCACTGCCTAGCAGCATGTGGTCCGCAGCGAGCAAGACCAAATTCTTGCATTTCAAGTCGGCCTGCAGCGGCTTCCATTTGAAGTCCAAGTCCACTCCTGGGCTTCATTGCTATTGCTAGTGCTCAAGAAGCCCACTAGCCTCATATTCGCTGGGGGTAAGTCATGGATGGATTCATTCCATTTCCTCTGTTGGTGGCATTGACTAGGTGAGTTTTACTGGCGAAGGTTGCCGCCATATTCATACTTGCAGTTGAGCTCTTCGACAAGACATGTTACTAATACGTTAGTTCCCAGCCGTACTTGACCTCAAGACCAGGACCAGGACCAAGTCTAGGAGCAGGGCTGTCTACCATCATTGCTACCCAACTACTCGACAGGAGACGCCAGGACCAGCTGATCTTGGCTTGCTCGGCTTGCTCGGCTTGCTCCGGGGAACTTTTCCCAGTCCATCACCATCATCACCAGTGCCATTCCTTGGGCGTACTTTCCAGTACAGATGAAGACACCAGACGCCTACTGCCACATACTGGCGTGCCATTTGTGGCCATCCGGATCCGGATACCACACCGGTGGCTTCCCTAGAGACGCGCGGAGCTCTCTCCAGCCGAATGTTCCCCAAAGGCTTGGAAGTGCATCCACGACAACACGGGGCTGGAACCGGCCACGTGTTATCGTGGATACACTTCCAAGCCTTGGGTACGCGCATCTGGGAGTGCGCCCTGGGCACCCTGTGGCTAGCAACGCGCCCGGCAGCCAACTCACCCTGCGGTGTCACGACCGGAACCTTCAACCGGGAACAAGCTCGGTGACCACCTCACTCGGGTCCACCATGCACAACCGGTCCGAGGACGTGGTGGCCGGTACGGGTGCCACTGGGCTGGCTGACGGGGGCGGCGGTGACGACGGTAACGACGAGCCAGTGCCCTCTCGCCTCCCCCACTCCCATGCTTTTTCAAACCCCACGCCTTTTCTACTGTTTGCACAAAACAACAGAAACAATCGCGGCCATCAACAGTCCGATTCCTGCTCCAGCCTTGATTACTGCTTACCCTGGACCGGCCCCGGCCAAGACTGAGACCAAGGCCGAGCCAAACTGCCGCTGCCGACGCCACCAACGCTGCCATCACCCGCGCCAGTCGCGACACCAGAACTCCTACATAGCTCCCCCATCACCCCCGGTCAGGATCCTAACACGACCCGACCCCACTCCCATGCTTTTTTAACCCCACGCTTTTTCCGCTGTTCCTTCCCACAGCGGGGGGAACTAGAAGAAGACAGCAAAAGGAGAAAAGACGCAGAGACAAGGGGAAGAACAGCAGAAGAATCATGACGAGCAGCAGAACCGGCAAGAGGAGTACACCGAAGTCAGCTCTGCAAACTTCAACATGTTTTGCCACGACCAGATCATGAGCACGAAGGAAAGGAATGCAACGCTCCCCACTGTCTAGCTAACATGGGTCGGCTGGACTGGCATTTAAGAGCGGTAGAGAAAGTGGCATACTGGATCTCCCCCGGAGCGCCCACTAAATATGGACTTGCAGGGTGGAAAGGGATACCAAGGTCCATATACTTGGCTGGCTCGACACCTGAAAGAATACCATGTCGGCACTGGGTGCCATTCATCAAGCGCCTTGCTTCTTAGCTTCTTGCTCCTTCTATCGCACCAACCATCGCCATCATCATCATCATCATCGTCACGACACCATGATCATCTCATAAACTTACGCTCGTCATGATAGACAGGCTGATACCCTGTCTTGCTTGAGCTCCTCACTCCTTTGCTTACGCGCCTCGCTGCTTTGCTTGGTTCTTGTCCAAGGAGAGCCTGGAATCTCCCGGAGCGGCAGCATTGGCGACATCGTCGCGAATGACGGACGGCGACGATTGCTCTCGCGGCATCAGGTGTCGGCGGCGACGCGGCCGAGAGCAATGCCAGCCGACGGGGGCGACGGCAATAATGAGTACCCATGACCCCCCGCCGTCCCGCCCCTCCCACTCCCATGCTTCTTCAAACTCCCACGCTAGTTTAACTGGCAGACAGCAACCACATCCCATAGTTGCGAAACCCTTTTCTGAGGAAGACGCCCGAAGGACAACGACTGTGCTTGCACTGTCGGTGCCGATCTCCAGAAGTACCAGTGATACAAGCAAGATGTGGATTACCTGTCGGCATCTCCTCTGCTTCGCTTCAGCGCGTTGCTGCTTTGCTCCGTCGCCTTGCCACTTTGCTTCAGTGGCTTGCCGCTTTGGTTAGACCACGGGGAATTGGCCCCTTACGGGTGGTCTGTCTGCCTCCGGCGTCTTCTCCAAGGGAGACATGCCAATGCCATTGGCACTCATGCCAGTGGCGACACACCGACTGATCTCCTAGCACAAGGAGTATTTACTCTGCTTCGTTTTCAGCACCTTGCCGCCTTTCTTTGCTTCAAAGGCTCTCTATCTGCGTCGCTTCGACTTTGCTCCGGCACCTCTCTGCCTCGCTTCGCTTTGCATCAACACCTGTCTACTTCACTCCAGTGAGTCGGTGTGATCATCGGCATGCTTCTCCGGGGCTTCGGCCTCATCGTGTGTCTTCCTCTTTATGGGGTGGCCTCTACGTTGTGGTATGTATATTCACCTTTATCCATCAGTCAACACCGTTCTAATACCCTCTAGATACGCCACTACCCGTTCTGCCGGGGTGCCTGCCGTCGCTGCTTTGCTTTGCTCCTCTGCTTCGCTTTGACCTGGCTCCCGCACCTCTCCGCTTCGCTTCATTCTCTCACTACTTGGCTTCAATGCCTCGATGGTCAGGCCATGGGCGAGATCGATTGATACCGAACAATCCCTTCGAGCAACGATGCCGGTGCGGGGCGGTGGCCGAGAACCGCGCGCTCGATGACTGGGAAGTCACTCCCGGTCCGGGAGTCACGCGCTAGATGACTGGGAGGTGACTCCCGGTCCGGGAGTGCCGGAATTCTACAAAGAGACTGTAACTGATTCTAAACACCTTGTTGACATTCAACCCGTTTCACAACGGTCTGCCAACTTAGCATTTAACCTTGTACATTACACTATTACATGTCTAATTAGTGCTTTTCGCTACAATTGTTAAATTGAAACTCATTTCATCTCATCTCTCCATAGCCAAAATTGCCAATATCATTGCTTTTAGCTTTGCTCACGGTGTGTTTGGATGAAACCATTTGTGATTTGCTTCTCTACAGCAGGTTTCTCATCGATATGCCATGCACACTTGATAGGTCATTATTCGTCCTGCTTTAGTCGCCTACGGACCGTGCCCATCACGAAGGCTGGAAGGAGTCCCAGAGGCTGGGGAAGAGTTCGCTGATAAGTGACGCGTCCGGAATGCCCAAATCATCATAGTTAGAGATGAAGAAGTTATCGTTAGCGAGCTCCGGGGTCATGAGCCTCTCAACAACCTCGGAATGCTGAGCCAGGCACAGATCGCCCAGGTCCCAACTAGCCGTGTCTCGGTGCTTCCGTAGAGCATCAATCAGATCCCGAGCCAGTCTGAGGGATGAGCTTTGTGCTAGTACCGCCGGGCTATTCTCCGTGACGAGGGCGCATCTGAATAGGAATGTCACCGTGGAGGACAACGCGAAGGTACTCACACTCAGCCAAAAGTCGCCGAGCTGCTGCTCACCGAGCTCCTGGACGAAATGTACGATGTCTTCGGCCGTCCGCCTCGCCGAAATGTACTGATTAGAAACGACAGTCGCATCGTCATCCAAACCCGTCCTAGCCCTGTCTTTGTCGAAGTCTAGCTCGATCCGCTGCTGGAGCAGCTTCACCGACAGGTACGCCAGGCGCAGGTTCGCGGCCCCGGGGAGGCACAGTCGCGTGCCTCGCACTATGATCTTTCGGACTTCGCCCTCGAGAGACTCCACCCAGCTGTTGAGGCGGAACTCGAGGCTCCGCACGGAGGAGCCGCTCGCCTCCGGATCTAGGGCGTAGATGTGCTGGAGATAGTGATCCAGCACCTCGGTTAGGGTGTAGAGAGCGACGAAGACGGATGCAGCACCGGCGATGTCACCGTCTCCGTCACCGTCTCCGCTGTGTGATGATGGTCTGTCCTGAGCGCCTGGGCTACTGGTGAAGTGCTCGATCGTTGGTGCGGGCACATTGTACGTAGACCTCTGGAGATGTGGCGGAGTGCCGTATGTCATGCTTGTACTGCCACCGCCGTATTGTTAGCGAAGCATGAAGTCGATAAGTGGTTAAGGTTGGGGCAGGGCGTAACTCACCACCTGTCGTATATCAGAAGCGACCACCAGATCCGCATCCTCAGGCGCTTTTCCGACTCGGGGATATCCCAAGGCGAAGGGTCATGGTTCAGGCCCAGGGACTGCGCCAGCGATACGGCGGAGCCCAGCTGCGCGCTGTTCCCGATCGGGGAGGTGGTCGGCCGACCGCCCACGTTCAGCAGGATCGCGGTGATGGTTGAGATGCCCGGCGACCGGTACAGCTCCGAGTAGATGGCCTCGTTCGCCTGGTTCCATATGAAGCGGATGTCGGGGGACCGGTGCCTGGCCAGCTCGGGCACGAACCGCCAGTACACGACGCTGCGGGCGTACAAGGCGCACAGCAGCGCGGGCGATATGCGGTCCTTGGCCGCGTTGTACTGCGTCCAGAACGAGCCCTCGTCCAGGAGGGGCAGGCAGTGGTTATCCTTCTTGAAGTATCTAGTTAGGGCGACGTAACATGTTAGTCTATCTAGCCTGTGTCTTTTCGTCTGCTGCACACACAGCGTAATCAAGCCGACTTACGCATCGATCGCTGTCTTGACGTGCGGCTCGAGCAACTTCTCGATGATCTCGCACTTGAAATGCGCCACGCTCTGCTGGGAGGCGGGCAGACCGACCGGGCGCTTCTGCACCGGGGCGAACATGACGGGCTTCCCGGCATCGGAGCGGATCAACCGCAGGCTGCGCGTGTGGCTCGTCGCAACTGACAGGTAGTTGGCGAGAACTTGGCTGTCGGTTGTTGCGACAGGCCCGATGATGCGGCGGGCCTCGTGCTCGGCATCGTCTACCGATAGGGGCGTGTGCTCTTGCTGCTGCTCTTGCTGCTGCTCTTGCTGCTGCTCTTGCTGCTGCTGCTCTTGCTGTTGTTGTTGTTGCTGTTGTTGAGCCACTGCTGGTGGTGGCGGGTTACTATCGTTATTACCGAGCGAAGTCCTTTCATATGATGCTGATGGATCATTGATTACACAGTAGTTCTCGTCTAAGAGAAGAGTCGGGCCGGGTCGTGGTGCGCGAGCGAGCGCGGAGATCATTTTAGAAAAATCCGGCGGCGGCGGCCGTCTCGGACGCGACCTTCTAGAAGGAGCGATTTTAGAAGGAGCGAGGGGTTTGAGACATGATGATTCACCAGGCAACAGACATTGTGTACTATGGACCTGGCACATAAGACACGGTGGATGTTTTCCGGACGAATGCGCTTCGGGGCCAAATTTGCATCGGCTCTTTCGCCGCCTGCAAGCGAAGCATGCGGGTTGGAGATGAGACCTGTACGGGCGAACTCCTGCATTGGAATCAGACATCGTGGGAGTATACGTGATTCCTATAGCTAGCAGCGCTTATCTGCGTGAAACCCAACATAGGCGTTGTTCAGCAGTCAGTGCTGGTGTTGGCCGCATAAGTGCGTGAGAGACGAGTAAGTGACTGACGAGTGTTAGGCATAAAGCCCGCGGGAAACTATATTGTACTGTACACGAGCCCACAGTCGGCTTAAATATCAGCGAATGGGCCCGGGATTCAGAAGTTCCCCACGGAAAATACCCACAAATTCAACACAGGCCGGTTGTTAACGCGCATCACCTTGAACCGTTCACGATCGAGATTGTCTCGTCAAATCATGCCGTTCTTGGCACGGTCGACCCTCCTGACCATCCGTGATGCAATAGAATAAGGGGAAACCAAGTTGTAGAAACGCAGTTCAAACGTAAAGGGGCATGTATACTCGTATACGTAACACGAGGACACTTACGACGATGGCCCGACTCTCATGTATATGCCAATGTCGCGATATCTTTGGCTTTCTACATTCACTTCCAACATGTGTGAGGTCTTCTGGGAGTGATCGGGTAGATCAAGAAAGGCGATCCGTTACCTTTTAATCCTTCCCAAACCTTGATTCCGGTGCAGCCTCCCAAAACCAGGCCCCGTCCAAAGGTTCAAGCTATCTCAATGCAAACCTTCCCCTGGTGTTTACCCGCCCACTGGTATTCGTACGCCTCCCGTAACTCCTCCAACTTGAACACCTTAGGATCCACGACGGGGCGGAGCTTCTCCACGTTTGCCTCGATAGCCCGGCACATGTCCTCCATCTGCAACCGATTGCCGACCCACACGCCGCGAGTGGTAAACAGACTGGTCCAGCAATCCATCAAGCCCGGCAGGCCCTTGCCACCGTCGCCGCCGCCGACAGAGCCTACGATAGTCAACGTGCCATCTAGCCTTAAGCTCGCCACGCTCTGCGCGATCGACGCCGGCCCCGCGACCTCGACGACGTGGTCGACGCCGACGCCACCCGCGGTCAGGCTCTTCGCGACAGCGCCCCACTCGGGCGTCTCGCGGTAGTTGATGATGTGATCAGCGCCTAGCTTCTCGAGAATGCGACCCTTCTCCCGCGAGCTCGTCGTCGCGATGACGCGGGCGCCGACAGCCTTGGCGAACTGGACGGCGAACAGGCTGACGCCGCCCGTGCCCTGGGTGAGGAGCCACTGGCCCGCGGTGAGCTGGCGGCCGTTCAGGCCGAACAGGGCGTTCCAGGCCGTCAGCCCCGCGCAGCTGAGCGTGGCGGCCTCGACGAAGGTCAGGCCGGCCGGCATGGCGACGAGCCCCTGCTCGTCGAACACGCCGAGGCTGCGCAACGTGCCGTCAACGGTGGCGCCGGTGCCGTGCTGCGCGATCGGGAGCGTGATAGCGCCCCCCAGGTGCTGCGGGTTGATCATCGTGATGACCCGGTCGCCGGGCCGGAACCGCGTCGCGTGTCGGCCGACCGCGAGGACGGTGCCGGCGCCGTCGGAGCCCGGGACTACGTTTTCCTTGAGGCCGAAGGGGTACTCGCCCCGCGCTACGAGGAGGTCTCGGAACTGGGTTTCGTTGTCAGCAATGAGGGCGGAGGATTCATGGGGGGATAGGGGCACACGCACATTGAGGGAGGCTCCTTGGACTAGGTAGATAGGTAGTTGTCCACTGTCGTTAGCTCACAACACCAACATAATCCAAACAAGAACTGTAGGGAAAGTCTAAAAGCGTACTTTTTACCAGCACTTGATTGTCGCCGATTTCTGGGGTATACTGTTGCTCCGTGAACTTGAGGCTGTCGAATCCCTCCTCACCTGGCACCACATTCCATTGCTTCTGGGTGGGGATTGATTGAGACATGATCTTAAAGATTATTATCAGTACTCTACATCCAAGACTTAGCCACGGATACTCGCAATTTTGGTTACACAGAGGTTAATGTAAGTCTTGATGGCAATTATATAAGTTTCCAGTCTCCAAATACATATTTGTAAGCATTTGTTGATCTCTTGATTTCTAATCAATATACGGATCCATCACCACTAACTAGTAAAACACCCTAAACCGCACTCTTCGAGCATGGCCTCCATCTATAGCCATCGTTCCAATAGCCATGTTGATATTAGGATATCGATCTGCTAATATTAAGTATACGGGTCCTCAAAATCAGTTGCTGTGGCCATGTGGCACAGCAACGACAGGGCGACTTCATTAACGATACAAGGATATCCTTCATTTTTGGAGTTGTTAATCTTCCCCATCATCGACCAAATGAACGAGAGGCTGTTAAGCAATCCAATCTTTTCCCCGGTTAAACTCTTCCATATCCAATACTCCCCACAAGGAGATCATCATCACCAACACCGGCATCATCATCATGTTAGTGCCTAGTACAGCGGCCTACTCCCCGACGTCGACGCGAACGCCTCCTCCAGGATCTCGAGGCCCCGCTCGATGTCCTCGCGGGTGCTCGTGATAGGCGGCGCAATCCTCAGGGTCCCGCTAAACGACGAGTGGGACGACAGGTTCGCCCAGACGCCGAGAGCGTACGCGCGGTCGGCGATGCGCCGCGCCAGCTCGACATCCGGGTCCGGCGGCTGCCTCCACCTCCTCCTCTTTCCCGTGCCATTACCGTCATCATCACTACCATGGCCCACTGCCGCCTTCACGATCTCCACGCCAGCCATCAGCCCCCTGCCGCGCACATCCCCAACGCAGGCATAGCGGCGCTGCAGGCGCGCGCGCAAGCCCGCCAGGAGGACGCCCTCCCCCAGGGCGCGCGCGTTGGCGACCAGGCCGTCGCGCACCACGACCTCGAGCACCTTGTTTCCCACGGCGGCGGGCAGCGGGTCATTGGCGTGCGTGGTGTAGAAGGTGAAGGAGCCCGTAGCGGCGCAGGCGTCGTCGATCTCGGCGCGCGTCACGACGGCGCTGAGGGGTAGGCCGTTGCCGAGCGTCTTGCTGAAGGTCAGGATGTCCGGGATGACCCTTCCGCCTTCGCCATCGCCTCCTCCCATTTTATATGCTTGCGTGGCGGTGGCGGCGGCAGAGATGGCGCCGCTGCGCCCGATGCCCGTCTGCGCCTCGTCGACGATCAGGAGCATGCCGCGCCGCTCGCAGTGGCGCTTCAGCGCGGCCAGGTAGCCGGGCGGCAGCACGTGCATGCCTGCCGACGACTGCACGCACTCGACGATGCAGGCGGCGAGCGAGCCGCACGAGGCCTGGTCGATCAGCGCCCAGCCGTAGTCCAGCTCGGCCTCCCAGTCGTACTGGTACGAGCCGTTGTCGTCGGGGTCGGGCTTCCGGAAGATGGAGCGGTAGGCGTTCGGCGCGGGGAGCATGTGCATGCCTGGCATGATGGGGCCCTGGAATATGGTCAGTCGGGATGTTTTCCTGAAAGCAGCAGCTTGCTTGGGGAGGGCTTTTTTACCTGGCCTTTCCGACCGTGGTGGTATTGCGCTCCGAGGGCTTGGGCAGCGCATCCGCTATGATTCTCTTTGTCAGTGGTACAATGCTAGTCACAGAATGTCAAGTTTACCAAGAGGAGGCGGTACTGTTATATGTGTTGGTGAGTACTTACTGCCAGCTAGCGCCGAGTCCGACGATCTCGAACTTGCCCGTGAATACTTTGGCCATCTTGATGGCCGCTTCGTTAGACTCTCCCCCGGTCGAGAGGAAGAAGGCTTTGTCGAGGCCATCGGGTAGCAGTGAGCATAGTCTCTCCGCAAGCGAGATCACGGGTGGCGAGATCATTCCTGAGAATAGGTGGTCGAGACCGGCAGCGTGCTCGTTGATGGTCTGTACAATCTCTTCGTGGCCATGTCCCAGTAGACATGACATCTGGCCTACACCATTGAACGGCTCAGTCTTTTCTGTCCCGATATGGATGCTATAGGTTCAAGCAGAATAGATACTCACCCGAGGTCCAATCCAGCACTTTGCGACCGGACGCCGTGTACACGTACAGACCCTTTGCACCACATATCACGTCGGGTAGAAATTCGGTGCCGTAGTGGGCAAGATACTGGGATGCTTCCTTCTGTAAAGCATCGTTGTCCAAGTTTTTGTATAAGAGTGGTGAGATCTCTGCGGTTTCGGATGAGGTATCAATTGGTTCTGGCGTCATGATGGGATCTTGATCAAGAGCGAGGTACTTTTAGGAGAGCTACAAGCGCTTTACACATGTCCTGTTACTACGGAATCAGTGTATTTATCATGATATTCGTATGCCCATAACTCCAATGTATAACCAACCAAGAAGCTCCGCGGCTAGATACGACCTGCATACTGCGTAAGATGGCCAAAGAGAGTTCGCCGCGGAAAATGTGACAACCCCGCGGGGAGCCTATTCACAAACATCATTCCTCCACCCCTGTAGTCTTAAAACCAATCAAAGCTTCGCGGAAACCGCTTGGTATCGCTCATAAACCGCCTTCTCGAACAGCTTCATCATCTCATTCACCTTGACGTCGCCCACGGGCACCAGCTGGGTGAAGCAGGCGCCGCACAGCCCGCTCTTCCGATCGATCCACCAGATGAGGTTGGGCAGGCCGCCCCAGCTCAGGGTGCCGGCGGCGCGGCGGCTGTCGGCGTCGTCGCGGAGGCCGATGACGCCGCCCAGGCCGTGGTCGAACTCCTGGCCGTGGGTGTCGAAGGAGTTCCCGTAGACGCGGCGCGTGAGGTCGACGGCCTTGACGGTGTGGTTGAGGGCGGCCTTGGCCTCGGGGCCCAGCTGCGGGCGGAACAGCTCGTCGGCGAGCGCGGGCGCCAGCACGCGCCCGTCGTTGGCGCACAGCGTCTGCAGCAGCGGCAGGTAGCTCTCGGCCGAGGACCAGACGCTCGAGCCGCCGTAGTGGTCGTCGCGCTCCCAGTACGAGAACGTGTAGCCCTGGTCGGTGTAGGCCAGGCGGCCGTCCTCGCCGCGCGCGCTCAGCGACACCTTGCGCCGCTCCAGGTCGGGCCGCGTGCGCAGGTCGAAGGCCAGGTTCTTCATCCCCAGGGGCTCCCAGATGTTGGCGCGCATGTACGCCTCGAGCTTGAGGCCCGAGAGCCGCTCGACGATCTTCCCGGCCCAGTCGAGCCCCGGCCCGTAGGACCACCCGTGGCCCGGCTGGAAGGCGAGCGGGTGCCAGAAGTCTTCCACGATGGTCCGCGGTGGTTTGGTGGTGGGCCTGGGCGGGTTTGATGCCATGAGCTGTATAAGCTTTGGGTCCATTATCTCGTAGCCGTGCCCCGACGAATGGCACAGGAGAAGCCTCGAATTGAAGTTAGTATAGCCATTGCGATCACTATAGCATAACGCCCATCTAAGCTGGAACGTGTATGTAGATGGGTGTAGGTACCTCAATGTGATCTTTTCCGTCCTCTTCGTCAATACCGGCTTACCATCCGCGTCAAAGCTATCGATGACCTCCAGAGCAGCGAGTTCCGGAAGCAACGTCGCTACGTCATCATCGAGACCAATCTTTCCCCGCTCCACCTGCTGCAGCGCCGCGACGGCCGTCATGAGCTTCGTGCACGACGCTATCCACATGACGCTGTCGAGCGCGAGCTTCTCTCCCCGCGCTGTCTGTCCGAACGCCTTGCCGTAGCGAAACTTGCCCGTCGCATCTGCCGCGACTAGGACCGCGCCCGGGATTTCGCCCTTGCGGCATGCCTCCTCGTAGGCCTTCTCGTGGGAAAACGGCGGCATGTTCGTATGTTCGTAAGACTGGTATGGTACCCTTGTGGAGAGAAATCGATGCGATTGATTTAAAATTGCGCGTGCGCACACACTCAGACTCAGACTCACTTACACTTCATACCTTCACTCACTCACCTTCGTGTCCCGTCTTCCATCATACTACTTATAAATACTCTCTTAAAGTCTCCCTCCCATGTCTTCCCTCTCTCCCGGAGGGATGGATCCACTAAGCCACCACAAGTATAAAGTATCTGACTTCCAAAGTGCCGCATGCAACAATCAGGATTCAGCGATCTATCAGTCTGCACCTTCTCCGTGGAATTCCGAACTGAGTATACACTCAGGATACACTCAAGAACGTGATTCTCATTGGTCAATGTCTACTTAGATCGGAATTTCGTGGGAGCGGCGTGGAAAGTCACAGCCCCCTGCCCCCCCGGTACTCGGGATCCACAATAGAAGCAACCCTTTAGACCGCTTTATACCTCCTACACCTACGTAACCGGCGCTTAACTGGACGATGAACCTATGAAAGCACGACATGAAGCGACGATATTCAGGGGTCCCTAGCCAATTAGTGCACGTCGCCACGTGATATCGCATCACGCCCGTTCCCCTCGGTGTGACTCGCATTCGGGCTCGAAGGTAGGGCGAGTCACGCATCATCTCTAGATGCCCGACTCCTCCGACGCAATTGCTGATATAGGGAACGATGGACGCTCATGAACGAACTAGAATGACCAATGGCCTCGCAAGGTATCGCAGCTATCGCGAAAATGACGTTGCTATTGCTTGGTCGGCAATATCACCATGTATACCCCAATACAATGAGTGACTCCAATTGCCATTTGCAGGCGCCACCGATTTCACGAGCATGTTCAGGTGATATCGTGTCTTGAATTGGCGCATCGAATGGCTCATGATTTGATAAATGTTTTCGACCATGCAAGCGGGGAAAAGGGGGGCGGGACTCGATAAAAGAACAGCCGCGCTTTAGTGATACCGCCGCTATATTGTTACCAAAAACGTAGCCAATCATTCCCTGCTATAACAATATCACTGCCTCACTTAAGCAGGGTCACACTTCAGATCGTCAGCGTGCCTGGCGCCGTACCACAAGTAAGTCTACTCTGTAAAGGTCTGATAAAAGCTATCTAACCTTTCTTGTTCATAACTACGGTGCTACATTTCTAGCTCGTGATAGAAACGGGCCACGGCCTCTAGTTAGCCGCCATGGCGAAAAGCGTGTTGCTCATGATGCTCATCAACGGTCCCAGCTTGAACCTCCTAGGTAGCTAGGAAGCCCGACTACCCTGACCGACGTAGTGTCCGAGACTACTGCCCAAGCCGAGTCGTTGGGTATCAATTTAGCCGCTTTCCAGTCGAACCGTGAAGGATACGCTGTAGATCGCATTCATGGAGCCCGTAGTGTCGCCGACGCTATCATCAATGCCGGTGCCTACGCTCATACAAACTTGGCTATTCGTGGCGCTCTCTCTGGGGTCGACAGGCCTTTCGTCGAAGTTCATATCACCAATGTCCAGTAAGCAACAGCCATACCTCTTTTCTTCATCCCCTATATGTGTTCTAGCGTTCGGGGCGTGTCGAGGCTTCCACGTCAGGAGACTTCTACGTCCGTCGAGTCGAGGTCCTTGGCCAATGGCCCTTGATAAATGCTATTGGTAACTGTAACTACGGTTACTGTTCACGAGAACCCTTCCGTCACCGTAGCTACCTGGGCGATAAAGCTACAGCTGTCATCTGCAGTTTGGGTGTGTTCGGCTACACGGCTTCCTGAGACTGCGTGGACAACCTATGAAAGTCAAAGGGTCGCCACCAGATCCGTAATCAGCTGACGGCGCTGAAAGCGATGCACTATGACCTGCGAGTTTGATCCCTTCCAGTGTCTCTTCAGACCAAGTAGTAGTGTGCGCATCTAGGGTGTGGTTTCGCGGCAGGGTTCCAAGGCGGACGAAGGTGCAACTCCCATCCTATGATCCGAGTCTGGGGTCGTTGGGACCTTTCTCCTATCAGATAGCATTACTTCGCCGCGAGAGTTTGAGGCTGGCAGTACCCTCTAGTCACTAGGACCGGTCAGAACATCTCTTGGATACATAATACGGATGCGTCTCAGACCGTCCTAATGACCCTGTGGCCGTGTCCATAAACGCGAAAGTCATGGAATGAACGGTAAATAAGGCCTCGTCCTGTTAGTAGGTATCCTAAACTGCTTGTCTACGAGCCAAAATTGGCCCAGTTCACAGAGTAACTTGTCATAGAACTTCGCATCTCTTTGTATGTGAACGTGGACCTATTATGGAAAGCTTTCGGTTGACCTAGTTAGGTGCCTAGGCCGAGTGGATGCGTTTGTCAAAGCCCTTGTTCCAGTTAAACAGGGTAGTTGTATCACGACACAACAAAGACATTGTGTACCTGTTCATAACCACATCTTGATACAATATCTATAAAAAGTAGAGCCTTTACATGCGGCTGCGGCCAAGTTGGCCGTATATCCTTTCCCGCATCCTGATCAATACAGAAATCAGGGGTTCCTTAGTGGAGCAGGTGAGAATTTCCTACGAACGCAAACAAGTGTTTCTATTCGTAAGGTAAGGAGCGAGTTACCTAGAGTCTCATCATGATCGCATACATCATTCCTCGGGCCCTTGTGGCCAACGACAACGCGAGCGGGCATGTGGTAAGCAGTTCGGAGAGTCTCGTCATCGTCTTGGTCTGCATATGTGGCATATCACCCCTATTCCTACTCATGTTTGCGCTGGCACTCTCTGAGCGTTGTGGCAAGCGAGCGAGGGGGCGACAGGTGCAAGAGACAGCGGCATTGCTTGACAGAGGTGACGAGGAGGCAGGTTCTGAGAACAGTGGGAGCTACGGTTCGTCTTCGATGGGAGAGACTGAAGATGGCGAGGAGATGGATCGTAACAATAGCCCAGCAGCACCGACGCCTCTGTGCGTTACAATGGTCTGGCATCCTGCTTTAGGGTGGAGGGTTAAGCGCTCAAAGCACCGGTACGATGGATTATGGTAATGGCTACTTAAGATAATAGATCATGTTGTTAAGGAGGGGGACATCATCAGATATAAAATTGAGTTTCTCTACTGAGATTGCATGTGGTACAATCCTATTACCAATAGCTTGATTTTCGCTTAGAAGCTATTGTATTGCCTTGATGCTAGTCGAGTCAACTTCATTTAATCACGATCATAATTCATCAGCACCGAGAAGATTTGTTTTCTATGGTTTCGATATCTGCCTTTTCGTGATTGTAAGTCGTGGCCACTTGGACTAAGAGCATAAAATGCATTCTGTTGAAATGAAACTAATGTTCGACCAGGAACACAGTCTTCGGCTCACACCCATCATCGCCTATGCGGTGCTCCCTATTCCCCTAGAGAAGCCGCAAAACTGGCTAAAAATTTATTTACCCCGCAAAGATATTCTGGGGGCCCTAGATTTCTTCATAGGTGGGTTGATATGCATCGATGGGTGCTGCCTCATATAGTCGTAGATATATGACCGAACAAATGCGGCCAGAGGTTTACTGGCTTCTTCCCCACACAACTATTTGTATCTTCGAATGAATAATGGTGTAGGATGCGCCTTATGTACGCCCGAGTTGACGACACCGCGTCTGAGGCACTCCTGGATTGATAGGAGACGTCTATATTTCGGTCTTGCATGATAATGGTTGGATTATTTGGTAACCTGATAGTGTATCAAACCCCATCAAGCTACTTCATACTTAGCCTCTTCCAAACTCCAGAGGGTCCCAGCGCCAATGGTTTCCTCGACGTCAGACGAGCCAGATGGAAGCTTTACCTACTAGGAGTGCAGATACAGATGATCGAGCTTGAGGAGCATCTTGCAGTCCATTATGAGAATCTGTTGGATATACTACTACGTAATAATAATTCCTCTGGGTGGGGTTGGAGTGTAGGGAGGGGGTTGTTGCAAGTTTCTATATATGCGCATACCTGGATTCAAAGCGTACTTCTTAATCAGGGCTAAGTGTGTTCGGGTTGTAACCTTTGACCCCATGATATCAATGATTGGGCGCTTCTGGATAGCAGGTTTTAGACCCAACAGCTGTCTATCAGATCTTGCAATTTTGTTGATCTAATATGATCTACCTAATAGTCCTTGCATTTCTAAACAGTCGATTTGAGGCGAAACAATATTTCATAAGAAGTATGTGTTCGAAGATGAATTGTTATCATGATAAAGGTAATGGGAACCCGGAAAGGTGCCCAAATGCTTTCAGGGGCAGCCAGCCGCGGGGTCTGGGGGCAAGCTACCCCTGGACAGCCCCGCAATCGCAATCGGCCGGTAGTCAATCGAGTTAATCGTGCAGATCTTGGCTGATGCTAGTAGGCGGCTCTCACCACCACACAGGCGCCTTCTGGAAGCGGGTTGGCCGGGGTCTAGGGGCCGACTAACGTTTAAGATCGACGAATGCGCTGGCCAATGGGAGACGGTAGCGGCCTGGTAACACCGACGTAACCGGTATAGTAACCGGTATAGGAAACCGGTAAATTACCTGCTTGATATACTCAAAGGTCCGTCCAGCCAATGGATAAAACACAGAGGGGCTCAGGGGCTGAGGCCTTCTACAACAGGCAACTGCTCACTATCGAGGACTCCGCATGTCACATGCTACTACGATAATGTTAGATAAATAGATGGTAGTACGAACAACCAACGATGTTCCTGGCTGTCTAACTGGATATATATCGAACGCTCTCGCACCAGGCTGGTTGCCCGTTCCTACCTCCAAGTTCCAACTCTCACCACTCCTCTCCTTCCAACCCCCCCCCTTCCAGATCCCACTCAGGATCACATACGCACCATGGCTTCCGTTCGCTCAGTTCTGCTCGGCGCGATCCTGTCGCTGGCGGGTGCAGTCACCGCCAAAGACCCCTTTTCATCGTGCTCGAGTGACCTCCCGCTCTCATGCCAGAACACAACCGTGATCAAGGACACGTGCTGCTTCATCCCGCAGGGCCAGCTGCTGCTGACGACGTTCTGGGACTATGACCCGGCGGTCGGCCCGTCCGACGAGTGGACCATCCACGGCCTGTGGTGAGTTTATTTCAATATTATTCATTGTTGTGCAAGTCCGATGCATGTGCCGGACAGCTCTGCTTAGAGAGATTTGGCCCGGACTGGACTGACAGATCCACCCCCTGCTAGGCCCGACAACTGCGACGGCACCTATGAGAGCAACTGTGATACCAGCAGACAGTACACGAACATCTCGGATATCCTGACGTCGTTCGGCGAAGATGACACGCTTACCTACATGAACTCGCACTGGATTGATCAGGACGGAGACGGCGAGTCATTCTGGTAAGTTCCTGTCCCCCCCTTCCTCTCCATTACTCTGCGTACTACGGATACCAGAGAGAAAACAAGAAGAAGACGAAGAAGACGCTGACGGCGCAAACTCACGCACGTACAGGGAGCACGAGTGGGCCAAGCACGGGACGTGCATCAGCACGCTGGACCCAGAGTGCTACGACGACTTCAGCGCGGGCGAGGAGGCGGCGGCGTACTTCGCGAAGGTGGTGGCGCTGCACAAGGCGCACCCGACGTACGAGTGGCTGTCGGCGGTCGACATCACGCCGGACGACAGCAAGACGTACGAGCTGAGCAAGATCCAGTCCGCGCTCAATGCCAAGCACGGCGCCGAGGTGGTCGTCCAGTGCGAGGACGGCAACCTGAACGGGGTCGAGTACCACTTCAACGTCCAGGGCTCGCTGCAGGACGGCAAGTTCGTCGCCGTCGCGCCCGACGGCTCCGGGAGCGAATGCCCCGACAAGGTCAAGTACACGCCCAAGAGCGGCAACTCGAACTAGACAACCGTGTACGACCACCGCGTCCGACAGTAGTGGGGGAGGAGGAAGAGGAGGAAATCAGTGTTGGGATTCCACTTGGGAGAGGGAGAGGCCCAGGTAGGTAGCTAGCTAACCTCTTTGATATGAGATCAACTGTGTGCAGTTTTAGTTATGCTCAAAAATGACATTCAAAACCCCTCGCATTTGTGGATATCATCACTTGGAATGCCGCTGTCAGTTCTTGTTGGCGATCGGTATTCCCGATTGCAGGTCGGCAAGGCCTTCAGGATCGACCGGACCACGGCGAGTTGATAAAGTTATTGTGCTGGATACCACATGCTTTTTGGACGGCTATACCCGTTGTCAATAAGTTGAAGACGAAGAGTGTGTATTGTTTTTTAATTTCCCATAGGGGTGCTCAGCTTCGACGGCGTTCGTCTAGGATATATAGGAGCGAAACGTTCAATACGAATACGATCACGAAGCGTATTCTTATCCGTTGACGATTCACCTATTCACCTAGACTATAGCAACAATCAAAAAGCCATGCAAAACGGATTGCTAAGCGAAGATGCCAGGTTGACACTGGTGCAATACAGCGAAACACAGCTATCCATAGTAGTGAATAGTTACTCTGCAGCAGTAAGATGCTAGACTACGCTGCTGCTGCAGTTTTCATCGGCCTCAACTATAGGCCGATCAATGCGAATACGGACGTCGAATGTGGGGACCCCTGTTCCTTCGCTCGCAGCGCGGCGCAGGCCAGGGACTCTACTACTTGTTATTTGTTACTATTCTAGTCTAGCACTCCACGATAACCATGTGAGGGGGTTCGCTCCCGCTGGCTCGATCCGCGGTCTCTGGTCCTGTTGGTGTACCTGTGCATCTTTCCTCGTCGCCTGTATAAATAGTAAACTCGAGACACCTAACTCCTCGGATCCGAACAGACAGAATAAATAACTCTTGTCTACTTATTTACCTACGCCCACGCACCACATACCCACGTCCGTACAACACATAAATTCATTTCCACGCCCGCCGGTACATACCCAGTAAACAAGCCATCTCGCCCTCTTCCTCTTCCTACACGCACACAAGAACAGAAACAACAACACCAAGAACAACGACCACGACAGCAATGGCCAACAACTCACTCGCAGGCACAACCGTGCTCGTGACAGGCGGAGCAGGCGGCCTCGGCCGGGCGATCGCAAAAGGCTACCTGGGCGCGGGGGCCAACGTGGCAGTGTGCGACATCAACGCGGAGCGGCTAGCGGCGACGCAGGCGGAGCTGGAGGCGGCGGCGCCGGGGCGGGTCCACAGCGCGCGGGCGGACGTGACGGACGAGGCGGCCGTGGAAGCGCTCTTCGACGGCGTCGTGGCGCGCTTCGGCCGCCTCGACGTGCTCGTCAACAACGCCGGCATGGCCGACACCTTCCAGCCCGTCGGCACCCTGACCAAGGCCGCCTGGGACCGCGTCCTGAACCTCAACCTGACCGGCTCGTTCCTGGCCGCGCGCGCCGCCGTGCGCGCCATGGAGAAGAACCCCCCACCTGCTGCCGCCTCCTCCTCGGCGCCGGAGCAGGAGCAGGAGCAAGGGCAGACCGGCGGGGGCGGGGGTCTGATCATCCAGATCGGATCGACGGCGAGCGAGCGCGGGCACGAGTCCGGGCTGGCGTACACGGTCAGCAAGCACGGGGTGGCGGGGCTGGTGAAGAACACGGCGGGGTTCTACGGGCCGCGGGGCATCTACGCGGTGGGGCTGATGCTGGGGGCGATGATCGACACCAACATCGCCGAGGGGATGCAGTCGCTGGGGCAGGACTGGAACATGGAGGCCCTGTCGCGCACCACGTCGGCGTCGCAGCCGCCCGAGGAGCTCGTCAAGAACGCCGTCAAGCTCGACGACGTCGCCAAGTACTGCGTCTTCCTGTCCGACCGCAGCATCGCCGCCACCGCCAACGGGTCCTGCATCATGTTCAACAAGAACTCGCCCCGCGCGTGAGCGGAGCGAGCGCGGAAGAAGAGGCGAACAGTCGTAGCGTTGCTTTATTTGAAAAGACCGGTCGATTGGCAGGCAGAGCCTTATAGGCGGTGCAGATCTGCATACCTACTTCGGTAGTGTTATGGATGCTACTATTGAAAAGGGTCTCCCCATACCTGGAACAATAGGTACTCTTCGGAGGGAGACGTCTTACCTAGGAGACGGAAAGACATATCTGCTATGTCGGTACTATGTCTGGTTCCTTCTCGGGAGCCAAGTGCCTGCCGAAGTCCTTACCTGGCCTATGCTTACCGGCCTCATCAGTCATGGTCGTTGAGTCTGCACGTCACCCACTCCAGGGCATGCATCATGGGGGCTCAATACCCGACTCAAGGTGTTGCAGGGGACTTGAACAGACGCTAAAGGGCACCTGTTTTATGTACAGCACAGAATCTCAGTATATAGGCATTCTTATCGCAGCCACATACCTACACATGAATAGATCCTACGGGTATCGGCCACAATGTATGAATAATACATCTACCAGGTCTCAACACACACGGGGTATATATATCAAACGTTGCTATTAGCAAGCAAGTGGTGCCGTTGCAAAGTCGTGATATACGTCCTATCGTAAAAGTAGCCAATAATCTGAATTGCTAAGCTATATAGCTAACCACAATAGCAAATGTTTATTTTATTCAGTATTTCACTCTTTGGTCCCTTCGTCGCTATCCCTTCCTGCTTTGGAACATCCGCCACCGATGATAGCTTCTTCAATGGTCCTGCCACGTATTATGCTTGTCAAGGGTAGAATCGTCCCAAGCGCGGTTCCTCCATTATTCCGCTTATGCTTACAGTCTACAGGCATTTAATCATGGCGTCTAGGTTGCTTACTGCGGCCGACGTCATATGTAGATATGTAGGTAAGCACGGCCCCCAAAGGGCTCTATTTCCCTTTATTAGTCGGCCTTCCCAGAGCGAGTGACTATGGACTTAGTCCTCGACATCCGCGGCCTCCTCCACGGCCGAGCTCACAAGGTGGCGAAAGAAGCGCGCCAGAAACTGATCGGCCTCGACGGGATTCTCCTCTTCCGGGGGTCCGCTGCCGCTACCGTCCTCGTCCTCCGCATCGACCGGGGCGAAACTCAGCACCCGCACGGCCTTGGTCAGGAACAGGCGACTGTACGGGTTCCCGCGGTGGTGCTCGGTCCCCTC
This sequence comes from Diatrype stigma, assembly GCA_022225965.2. NCBI lineage: Eukaryota > Fungi > Ascomycota > Sordariomycetes > Xylariales > Diatrypaceae > Diatrype > Diatrype stigma. The sequence goes on along the minus strand of JAKJXP020000054.1, from coordinate 229,064 downwards.
GTCGTGGATGCCGAGGACGGTGTAGGTGTACATGACGCAGTCGTCGAAGAGGGCCATGAAGCTCACGGGGACGGCCGAGCCGAGGCTGGACGTAGCAGACTTGCAGATGGCGTACGAAGGGCACGCCTTCACATTGGCCTGCTGCTGCTGCTCGCCGTTAGTCGTATGCGCGGGTAGGGATAGGGACCCGTCGGCGTTGAGGGTGAGGATGTAGACTAGGTCCCGAATCTCGAACAGGACGCGGTTGTTGTGGATGCTGAGCCAACCTCCCAGGTCGAAGTTGCGCGGGTCGTCCGGCGGCGTGCACAGCACGAGCGCGGCGTTCCTCGAGAGCGCCTCGGCGGCTTTGGCCGCGTTGCTGCCTGCGGTGTGCGCGAGGCACTCGCGCCAGTTGCGCACGACGATGACTCTGCCGCCGCGGCTCACGCCCACCATGACGTTTCCGGAGAGCATTCCAGCTCCCCAATCGTCGTCTTGCAGGGCAGTGTGCTCCTCTTCTTCCGCCTCGTCCCGCTCTTGGTTGGCGGCGACCTTCGGCCCGGGTCTCACGGTAAAGGGCACTAGGCGACCATCGTTCGGGGATCGGGGCGGGTACACGGGTTTCGACGACCCTTGCATGCTTTGTATGGCAGATGCAAGCGCCAGGCTGTCCTGCTCGGTTTCTCGGCGAGCAGGGTGGCGAACGTGGTAGAACTGGTCCGGCGAGCACTTCCACGGTTCAATCGCGCCCAGGAACTGGCCTGTCGCCTTGGAGTGGACGTGATACCCCTTCGTCCCCAGCGAGTAGAGAACGTAGTCTTGGTCTTGGTACAGGTGCCCGATGGCGTTGTCCTCGATCTTGGCATGGGTGGTGAGCCGTGGCGGTCTCTGCAGCATATCGTACACGAACCCTTGCCCCTGCGAAGAAACGACGCAGAGCGTGTTGAAGCTGAGCTGATAGCCGCGGGTCTCGCAATCATGCTCCAGGATAGCGATTTGCTCAAACACGCCCCTGTCCCCGCCGCTTTCTTCCGTGGTGCGCCAGACCTCGACGGCGTCACCCTCACGATCCCAAACTGCCGTTCCTCGCCCATCGACTTCGTCGTACTCCAGATGCGCATAGGGTCTGACCTGGCCGTGGGTTAAGGACCAGAGCGAACGGCCAGAATCCATACATGTCACCTCGAGGCCACCAAACTGGGAAGTGGACAGGATGAAGCGGCGCTTGAAATCCGGGCGGAAGCGCCAGATGGGCTCTTTGCGAATGTTGAAGATGGTCTCGGTCGTGACGGGGGCGGCGGCGTTCCAATTGCGCCGCAGCAGGGTCTGCTTCTTGCACAGCTCCTTCCACGTTCGCGTGCCTTCATAGTACTTGTAGAAGGTCTGGACATCCCGATGGTAGAGCGAAGAATCCTTGGTCGAGGGAGTATGGATTGTCTTCCCGGCGCCGGAGTAGATGTGATCCTGGTGAGGCCCGTCAACGAAGGCGTGCCATGCCTTGGAGGTGCGCGTCAGGGCAGCTACGGTGGAGATAGGCGAAAAGTCGAGGATCCTTAGCACAATCTCGGGCGGCAGAGACACCAATGGGTCTTTAAGACTGTGCTGGGTGTCCATCATCTTTTCGCGCTTTTCGCGTGTGTTGGTTGGTTGGTTCCTGTTCCTGTTCCTGTTCCCGTTCCTTAGAGTGCTCTGCTATGAAATCGATTACCTTGGCTGCTCGTGCTTGCCCGAAAAGAAAAGGTGAGGCTGTCTGGGTGGAGTGTTTGAGTGTTTGAAGGAGAGGCGGAGAGCAGCGATGACGTAGGATCCTTGGGTCCTTTAACTCTAAGGCTTGGGTCCTCTACAGTAGCAGAGTAGGTGGGTACTAGGTAGGTAGGCTTGGTAGGCTAACAGTACATGTAGGTACCTAGGTTAACAGTAGGAAGGTACCTACTAGCTAGTTCAATCCTTTGGTGGTGCTGCGGTGCTGGCGTCCTAAAAGCGGGGATTAGTCATGTGACCCAGCCCCTTTACGAAGTTTCCCTCCTGCCCCTTACACTTTGCTACATAGCTACTACTAGATCTGCCCTGACTCTTCCAGCTGCCTTCACAGGTGTTCTGGAAAATTACAAGGGCAGTTTTCCGAGTTCTCTCACAATACTTCGGTGGCTGTTCTGGGGTAAACTCCTGCAGTTTCAACCTGATAAAGCTGTTTTCCATTCCCCCTGCCTAGAATCGTGTAGTTCGGCTTAGGTTCGGTAGTTACTAAATAGTTATTTCTTATACGTCATTACTCGGCAGTATGGTAACTTTAACTTAACTCTAATCAGCCTTATGTCTAATAGCGGTGGACCTATACTAGATGTATTACCTACATGTGCATTAATATCTTGCAGTCATGACAATAGGGTTTACCTATTTCAACTTGCAATATTGAAAGTATGCCATGCAATAACTTGCAAACTTCCAAAAGATATACCATCACCACCATTTGTCGTATCGAGCAACCTTCTAGAGAGAATCCTGACAAGTTAACGGTTACAGTATTTCCTTAAAGGCTTTCGGTATTCACTTCTCATTGCTTAATTAAGCAAAGAGGTTAGTTACCATCGTATACCAGCACCGCCCATTCCAGCTAATATCCATAGCATTAAGATTCAGGGCCGTTCTTGATACTGCATGGAAATCATGGAAGAAATGCAGATATTGATACAGACCTAGTCTAGTATGTTCTTGATATTGCTGTAGCCAGTTGCATACTTCGTTCTTTCCAGCGGCTTCATATCGTTCCACTTTACATAATTACCAAGGATTTATGATTGATGTTATGTTAAGAGATAAAAAAGCCTATGATTTCAGGCATGAGTCATGGGTTCCGTCTGGAAGACGACAACACACTTCATTATTCTCGGCCCCAGTAAGTTAAGTCACACGAGTATTGGACATAATACGAAACAGAAGCTGCTATGAGTGTGAATAGATGGACTTTATACATCATAGAAAGACATCACCGAATCACTGAGAATGGGCTCTTGATCGTTGTTGCCCTACGCTCAGCTTAGAAGGTGTTATGTCACTGATGTTTCTAATTTCCATTCTTTTCTCATATATCCTATTAGGTAGGCTTTTTAGTCAATACTTTTAAGTGTCACCCAATATGTGTGGGAAGCATCCTGGAATAGGAAGCTTGTTTTTTTACACATTATTGTCCATCATGGCCATGACAAGAGCCCAATCAATACCAAGTGAAGTCTACCTGTCACGAAGGGTCGGACGTGAAGTTTGGGAAGAACTACATTCTGCAGCATGTGGCCGCGAGCTGCAAGCTGCAAGCATCCTAACAGCAAGTATCGACGACATCATTTCGTCATTGGAACCTCGCTCCATCCCATATGGCGAGGGGACACGAGCTCAAAGCGATGGCGCACACAACGATACTGACCAGGAGAGAACGTAAGAAACGGTCGTCGTTACTTTTGCTTTCCGTAGTATCGCAATCCCACTCATCGCCAGCCCACTCATTGCGATGAACTTGGCGATGACCTGTACACGCGCTATTTTGGCGAACCACTGCTGGCCTGTTGTCTGCTTGCCGGCTTGCTGCGATGTCCAGGATGCCGACACCTGATGACTTGGTAGAATCAGCGCTGCCAGCAAAACAATCAAAAAACGAAATCCCGATTTTTTGATCAAAACAAAACAATCAAAAAACCAACCCTTTTTTGAAGGTTTTTTTACAATTAAACAAAAAATCAAATCAAATAAGTATATACCAAGATATGCATTAATTCGAGGCTGCCGAAAGATAAAATGTACGATAAGAATAAAGATAATATGGGAATCGGCGATTAGGAACGCCGAAATGGCTCGAACGCACTAAGCCAGGGCTCGCAATAACGCAATAACGGAAAATTCTCGTAACCCCCCCCCCCCCCCCTCCCCTAATCTACAAACGGCGCGGATAGGCAATATCACGGTTTTTAAAGTAAGGAAAGGGAAGGTATTCATATACCTATTACTTATCAAAAAACACCAATCAAAGAAAGTCATTGTTTATTTTAATCAAAAACCCGGATCGCGTTTTTTGATCAAAACAAAACAATCAAAAAATCAATCAAACAAAAATTCTTTGTTTTGCTGGCAGCGCTGGGTAGAATGACCTTGCCCACATATCGTGACAACGGCGTGAAGACATCCACGTACGTACTCCAGGCTCTAGCGAGTGGCGTCTAGCTTGGCTGGGCTTGGATTCGGCGATGCTCTAGTTAACCACATCGCATCTTGTCCGGACCTTCCGCCTTGAGACGAACTGCCAAAAGGAGCGACGAATAAATATAAGTCTCGCGTATCGCGGCTACGGCATTCACAAGCAAGGCGGCAGGGCGGGCTGATCAGCATTTCCCCGTAGTACCTCCAGTACCGTAGCAGCACGGAACGGAATGCAAAGTGACGATAGGAACGCAGCAGTCGTTCATTGGTGGTCGGTATTTGGCCTGCGAGAAGGAGGCCGGGGTGACCCTTGCAAGGCCATCTACTAGGTATGTGACCCTGGCAGCCTGGCATTGGGTGTATTCCATCACTGCCCAGTATGTATGTAAAGTACCTGCAAGTAGATTCTACGTACATAGTACGCGGCACACCTGCACAACCACCGATAAATGTGGCCACGAGCGCTTTACCTCGATGCTGCAATTCCAAGAACCCGTACAGTGGGCTAGCAGGCTGGGAACCTACTATTGTAAGTATGTATGCACATGCCTACGGGACTAGGCGACAATAACAACCCTGGAAGGCAACGACTGACCTCGTTGCAGTACAGGACGTTTCGCAGTCTGGCAGTAATTAATGAGTGAATAATGGACCGGGATTAATGAACTGTGGTTAATGGCCTGGCTGGTGGGAGGTGAGAGCGCTGGAGGGATGCAAGGCAGTCCAACGAACTCAACCTTGGAACCTTGACAATCTTGAAGCTACCCCTGTCCGATCCCGGTCTCTTGGCGAACGGCAAATGCCGCGTGACAGGCGGCGGCGGGATAGACAACTGGGAGTTGGGAGCTTGGGCCATTGATCATCGCGGGTGAACATCTGAACCTCGGAAACTTTGAAAGCTTAGCACTTATTAGTTAGGTACCTGTATGTAGGTATGTAGGTATGTAGGTATGTAGGTATGTAGGTATGTAGAGTACGTAGTGAATAGCCGCAGTGAATAACATTGAAGGCACTGCGCTTGCCGAGAAGGGTAGCTGCAATCGCCGGGCGGGCCTGGGCAGTAAACTCCGGGCATCGGAATCTCAACTCCCGCCGTGCCGCTTAGCAGCTATGCCTCCATTGGAAATTTGCAGTGCTTGCATGCCTAAATACTACCGTACCTACATACCTACACACTGCTGAGCCTGCAACACGATACTGGCCGAGACACAAGCCACCAGCCCAACCAGATCTCTTCGCTAAGCCCCGTCGTGCAGCTTGCCCAATTGCATATCGGATCATAGTAGGTAGTAGGTAGGTAGTAGGTAGTAGGTAGAAGGGATTGTACATACCTATCCTATCACGTCACATCATATCATCCGTCCGTCCCCCGCCGTCCGAACACCGTCCACCCACCCCGCGATGCGATGGCGGCTTCCTCTGCCGCCCAGCTCCAATACATCCACCTCAAATCATGGCCGCGGGCCGCGAGACCGTATTTTCCTAGTTACGCACTCGCGACCGCGATACAGACGGAGCTGCAGCAGAAGCTCTTCGCGTGGAAAGATGAAGCAGCAGCAGCAAGCAGAAGCAGCGCCAGCAGCAGCAGCAGCGACCCGGACGCGAACGTGAGCGACCACCTGCCCCTATCAGTACCTCCACCACCGCCACCGGCCGTCCTCTGCTTCACGCCGATGCCGACCTACACCCTCGGCCGGCGACAGACAGAGCCGCTGGGACCCAACGCGCTCGAGCGCCTGCAGAAGCGCCTGACCGTCCGACACGACACCTTTGACGACGTACGGCAAATCGGATTCCGCCAACTGCGGCTACATGAGGAAGACCCTTCCGACACCGGCGCCGAGCCCCTGGGTGCTCCTAGACCTGAGTACGGCTTCTCGCTCGAGCCGGTCGTGACGCAGTCCCCGCGCGGCGGGCTCACGACGTACCACGGGCCGGGGCAGCTGGTGTTCTGGCCCGTGCTAGACCTGCGGTCGCCGCTGCTGCCCGCCCCCCTCAGCGTGCGGGACTACGCGTGCCTGCTGGAGCAGACGACCATCGCGGCGCTGGAGAAGGCGTGCGGCCTCAAGGGCTTCACGACCTCGAATCCCGGCGTGTGGGTTACGGGTTGGAAGTCCGAAGCTGAAATGGCCGACCCTAGTTATATTGCTGCTCTCATCGGCGAGCTAGGCCAGGAGGGGTTGGGGGCAGACTGGGAGGGGAGGACAGGGGAACAGGGGAAAGAGGGCGAGAGCGAGAGCGAGAGTGAGAACGAAAACGAAAACGAGAACCTTGGGGAGCGCAAGGTCGCCGCCCTCGGCGTTCACCTCCGCCGCCACGTCACGGGCCTCGGCGTCGCCATCAACATAGCGATGCCAACCACGGGAGGGCCTACGTCACCTGCCCACGAGGCCTGGAACCCGTGGGCCCGCATCGATGCGTGCGGACTCGGTGACAAGGGCGTCACGAGCGTCGCTGCCGAGCTTCTTCGACCGGGCGGCGGCGACAGAAAACCTATGACCCATAGACAGTTCACCACCTATATATCGTCATTGCAGCGCTCCATAGGCGCGGCATGGGTGAAGGAATTCGCCGCGCGCCTGGGGCTCAGCGGCTATAAGCACACGCAGCCGCGTTGGCGTTTTGTTCATGACGAAACATTCTTAAAAAACAAGCCTAGGGGAATTGATTATGCCGCGATTGCTAGGAAGTTTAAAAGTGGCACATGGTAGGGGTGAGGGGTGAGGGCAAGGACAAAATCTTGACCATGGCGTGGGCGGTTGATACCGTTCGACGCATCACCGGCCGTCTAGATTACTTGACAGGCAACCCACCAGCCTAACCAACCAACCAACCAACTATGCAGACAACTAAGACATAAATACAGACATACAACTTGAGACAAGACATACACGAGATGGGGGGGCTATGTGTGAGCGAAACGCGCCAACGTGGGACTGGATCACGCGAGTTAGTAGTAGCCGCATCACTTGGATGACTGGTTGGCTGACTGATTGAATAACTTGGAACATTACAACTGATAGATACTTATTAGTAGAACGCGACCTCATCACCGCTCTCGCTTGCTCGGTGCGGCTCGCTCACTCACGCAGGTGGAGCCCGCCACTTTCTTCTCGGATTCTTACGTCTATTCGTCCCTCTAATCATCCACTCAGCTTGTCGCGATCCGCCCTGCTTGGCCCTCCTTGCTTGTTTTCTGGCTCGCCCAACCGCTCGCCTGCCTATCCTATCCGCCTTGTCAGCGTGATAGGCAGGCAGAAAAAACACCATCCAAACCCTAAGTCAGAGGGCCGCACAGGAGACTAGCTAGCAAGGCGAGCATTATCTGCTGGTCTACGTATGCCACCCCGCGATGCCTCGGCCGCTTTTGTTGTTGCCACTGCTGCTTCTGCTGCTCCTGGGTGGAGATTCTGGAGATGTTACATGGAATGATGTTGATGATGAGGTTTGGCTCACTTGCTCACTCACAAGACTCGAGGACCCCGCCTCCCTGCTTAGCAGGAGCGGGTCTAGCCCCCTGAGATCTACTCAACCAGTGGTCGCTGTCGGTTTCCGCTGCGCTACTCTCTGCCGGATTTTTCATCAGTAAGCAACCGCATCACGATCCTACAAATAGATATACGCACGCAGGCACGCACGATCGCACGATCGCACGATCGCCACGATCACACGTACGTACGTGAGTTGCGGGCCGGACCAGAACCGGGAATGAACTGAACAGATGAGAAGAAGAAATGAAGTAGGCGGCCAGCAAATACGTACACGAAAGCTACCTGGGACTGGATTTCCAACCGCCAACTAATCAACGCTTGGCTCCTAAACAATATGATATGTATGCTACACAAGCAGCCAGAAGGGCCATGCCTACGTACTTGCGTACTCGTTGACTGTTTGTCAACCTAACCTAGGTACCTTACAATTGACCATGACGACTTGCCCGGCTCGGGCCAGAACGATCTCCTGCATGCCTGCATCCAATGTGTACATATATGTGTACATATCATATAGATATATATATACGCACATACATACGTGAGTGAGTGGCATGGAGCTATGAAAAAAAAGAGAACAAAGCGAGGAGAGGTGCACTTGATGTACGTACGCATGTGTATAATCGCATCAACAGGAAGAAGCGTCACCAAATCTCACCTTGAAGAGTATATACTTGTAGGAACGCCACCTACCCATACATGCATGCATATATACATACGAAATACCTACCCAGTTTGACCACCAAGTCGCATACATATGTGCTAACCACAGACAATGAAGTCTCAGCCGCAACCGTGGGCAGCGAGGTAGGTAGGGAGATAGTACCTAGGTAATAATCAGCAGGGGGGACGGCGATTTCATCAATGACCCTACCATACCTAGCAAGCAATAGATACCTACCACGCATACATGCCTCGTACATATATGCGTATGCATGACTGCAGAACGCAAGGGGACGGACGGACGGACGACAGGCGGGGCGGGGCAGGGCAGGGTGCGAGGGGAAAGGAAGAAAAGGAAAAGAGAGAAGAAAAAAACCTGGCTGGCTGGCTGGTTGGTTGGCCGGTGTTGGGCCGGACGGATGTCGACGACGCCGAAGTCGGTGGTGGGGCCGGTGCGATGCGATACGATTACGATGCAGCTGGGCTGGGCTGGGCTGGGCTGTGAATGCGATGCGCTGCGCACTGCACGCTGCAATGCACAGCTCGGGTGGTCCAGGCAGACAGGCAGGTAAAGAAAGACGCAGGAGATAGATAGGATGTTTTCTCCTGCATAGAGAGGAGGGGGAGGGGAAGAGGTAGGAGGAAAAAAGGGGGAAACTTGTGTAGAAAGAGCAAGGTGTTATATGGAGGGGGGGAGAAAAAAGGGGGTCGGTCTGGATAAAAAGGCCTTATACATTCCTAGGTAGGTAGATAGACAGATAGATGAGAGGGAGGAAGGGGGGAAGCTAGGTATTTCTTGCAATTCCATTTTGTTTTTGTCGCTTTTTTATTCCTTTAAAATGATTCTTTCTAGTTAGCTTTTAATAGCTCTTATTAACGAGCAATATGCAGGCACATAACAAACACGATTATGTGCCAGGGCCTACCTACCTATATAGTTTAACTACCAGGCAGATAACAAGTAATATTCAATTAAGTCTCCTCCTCTAAGGCGCAGTTCTCGAACAAAAGCAGAAATATACTTATGGGGGGAAAGTGGAGATTTAGTGAAACAGAATTACCGCGTTCTTGGGGTTAATTGTAATTATATCCACCTTTAGCAGGCTTAAATTCCAATTCCCGCCCCGGCGCTCCGGTCCAATGAGCTTACGACGTTTTGTTAAAGGATATCCTGTTTACGTTCAGCAGCTTTTTGGACTTTTAGGGTTTGCTTTTGCCAGTATTATTTAACGAATATAAACGGACAGCGCAATTCGCGATAGCTTCATGTATGTATATTTTAATTTAGGTATATTGGTAGGTACGTACGTATAATTAAAGAAAGTAAATAATAATTAAATAAGACGGTTATATATTAAAGTGTTTAAGATAAGAAGAAGTTTATTTAAGAAATTGCTGGCGGAAGCCTGTAATTATATAAGACTAGCTTGCTTATATAATAGTAACGCGTATTAACGCGTTAAAATATAATTATTATTTACTTTGTTTTTTTTCGCGATTTAATTGCGAATTATGTCGTTAACTTAATTACATAACTTTTTATTTCTTAAATTATTATTTCCTTTTTATTTATTTTTTTAATTTCATATTAATTTCGTTGCAATTAATTAACGACTTTATTGATTTATTAAGGGACGCTTTCGTTATGGCATTAATCGGGTTATAATTGCTATGGATTTATTGGATTTTATTTATTTCCTTATTCTTATACGATTAACGAAAAGCCATAAAATTAATTATTAATCGCTTTTCGTTAATGCTTTTTATTTATATTAAGCATTAGTATAGGAAAAAAAAATCCGTATAAAGAACGAACGGAACGTAAGGAAAAATTAAACGTTTTAGAATCGTATTAATGGTATAATAAATAACGTATCCGACGTTAAAGCCTTGCATTATGCTATAAATCTTATTGGCAAAAACGCTTCGAATTATTTTTTTACATTTAATAAATAATTAATAAATAACATTATTAACGACGATAAGTTTATTAGCTTAAAGCGTAAACTTTTCGTTTCTAAATACGATAACGTATTCGATTTATAAGCTTAGGTTTTTATTATTCGCAAAGGATTTATCGACGAAAACATATAATCGAAAATCCTAAAAATCCAATTAAACATAATTAAATCCGCGGTTTTTGTTATTTATCTATTATTAAATCCGGACGTTTAATAACTTAGCCTTTTTAAAGCCAGGCTTTATATATTAAATAGCCGTAAAATAATTAAAGGTTATTTCGGATTGGCAAATAAAAAATATATAGGTTTTTCGGACTTTTTGTTCGACATATTTCTTAAATATATTTAATACTTTGGGATTAAATAATATTAGCTTCTTAGCTTATTCTTTTTGGATCGCTAAAAGGCCGTTTTTTTTTTAAATAAACGATTAAACGTAAACCGTTAAAGTTTTCGGTAGCCCCGTTTTTTAGGATTTTCTACGGACGCGCCTTAATGTTGGCTTTAATTAATGCTTTATTTTTTTTTATAAAGTCCATTATGCCAATATTAAAGGTATCGTTAATTTAAAAGCTTATTACGCCGAATAATTATTTAATACGGATTATTAATAAGCATAAATCGAATAATAAAGGGTTTATATATAATTCCTATTAATAATAACGAAAATAAATTTCAAACCAATATGTGCCCGATTTAACCAATCCGTATAGCGGCTTCATAATACGCAATATCGTTTTTTCGGAATATTTATTTTTTAATTCCGATAATAGTCGTATAAAAATAATGCGTTTTATGGGCGTTTTTAATTAAATATAAGCCATCGTAATATTTCGAATTATAATCTTTATGCCTTAGTATCGTAACGTAAATATTAAGGCCATAATTAATCGCTAATTTGTTTTTTAAATAATAAGGGCATACGTTATAATAAAGTTTTTATCGGGATTTCCATATCCTTATACGACTAGTCGGAACTTTTCGTAAGGGCCTGGTATGTTTTTTTTTTTAATTTCGCAAACCATTCGGAACTTAAAGATAATAACTTTTTAATAAATGGCTTTATTATAAATAACCGGTTATAATATGTTATTTTCGAATAAGGCATTAAATTTTTTTATATCCAAGGTTTCGTATAATTTATTAAAGGCTACGATTTTATTTTTTATTCGCAACTTAATCGCTAAAATGCGGTTATGTTTTTTTTTTGCGCTAAAATATGTTGCGTTAAAAAATAATATATTAAGGTTTTTTTTCGGAATAATGTCGTAATCCGTTAAATTAAAGCTTAATCCTAATTTGGATAATTCGATTTTTAAATTTTGGAACGGCTTTGCGTTATTTTTGGGTTATATATATAACTTAATATACGAATTCCTAAACGTAAAGGTTCTTCCGAATATATTCGAAATAACTATAACGTCCTTATCGATAACGGCGATAATCTTATATGGACCTTATTATTTATTTTTTTTGCGGTATACAAATATTTCGTTACCGAAAGGTAATAATATGGGTAACGTTTTTTAAATATTAAGGCCGTTCTTAATATTTAACGCATTCCGGATTAAGCGCTAGGCTTTAATTTTTTTAATTTCGGCTATTACTTTTTAAATTGCGATTACCTTTTGGATTTAAAACGGCATAAACGGCAAATTCATATTTATTTTCGGATAGGCCCTAAAAACTAATAAAATAAATACGAAACTATTTGGATTTGTTGTATCATTAATAGCCTTAACGGCTATTTATAAGCGGAATACGCATAGGCCTTATATTTTTTTAAAAATAATTTTATACGTTCGTCGGATAAGTCCGTAATACTTTTTAATTTTGCCGATAAATTAATGGGCTTTTATTAGAACCTATTTATACGTAATACCGATAAATTAAATTTTATTCCGAAATTCGGTATTATCGAAATTAATATCGGCATTATAAATAAAAACATTAAGGGGTCCTAAATAAATATCGATTTAATAAAACTTAAAGGCTTCTTAGGTTTCTTTTATTAATATATTAGCCATAAACCGTATTGCTTAAAAACTTATAGCCGTATCGATAATATAAAGAACGGGACGTTTATCGAAATATATAACGTTTACGATAACCTCGTAATTAAAGTCCAAATCCGGATTCTTAAAGGTAAACTTAAACCGTTAAAGGGCTTTTCTTTTAATTTAATAGTAATAACAGAATTTATTAATTTCCTTAATGTTCTTTAAGTTAATATCGTATTTTGCTTTTTCCAATAAATCTTAAAGCTTAGCAACGAAAAAGTGGCCAAAACGGATATATAAACGACATAACTTTATTTTCGTAAAAAAGGTTGCGCTGTTAAAATAAAACCATAAATATTTCCATTTTCGGTTAATAAAAACCGTAATACCATTTTTATAAATTAACTAATTAATAACGTTATTAAAATATACGTTAAATTAATCCATATTCTTAAATAATAGCAAAAACGAAATATCGATTTTTATTATATAGAAATTAACTTATTTAAAAAATATATCGATAATAACTGTTTCGAATAATTCCATAAATAATCCGTTTCTAAAGCGAATATTAGCTTTTCCGGCGCGATTCTTATTAAATGGCATAAAGCGATCGGAAAATTCCTTAATTAAGGCAAAATACTGGCCTTTATTAATAGTCGAAATTCGTATTGCACTTATATTTAGCATAATTCCTTAAAAAATGTATTTAACGTATCGGTCGAAAATAAAAATAATATCGAACTTAAGTTATTTAATAAAAAAAAACGTAACCATATAATAATAAAAGACTTAATCGGAAAGGCATGCGGCGGTTATTTATTAATTGTCGTTAAATCCATAATTCGAGAAGGTATTATCGTGCTTCTTGTTAAACTTTAATTCCGTATCGTTAACTCTTTCGTATTCGGCTAAAAAAGTAACGTAATTATTTTTTCGGCCTTTTTTGCGGTTCCTTCATTAAATACGAACGTTTTTTTGCTTTTTTTCGATATGCTTAATAAATCAATAGCCTTTTTTTTTATATACCCAGCATTTGCATTTCCATATACGAATTGGACGCTTATTATTGTTATACCGGCCTTTTCGATTATTGCGATAATATTTGCGATTAATATAATATTGAATAGGTTTTTTATCGTCGTCGTTATTATTACTTTTATTAATTAAATATTGCCGTAATATACCTTTAAAGTTTTCATGGATGCCGATAAATATACGGAACTTGCTAGCCATATTTTTAAACCTAATAAAAGATTCGAAAAAGGCGTATTAAAATTAAAACACGTTACGGCATATACGATAAATTGCAGCAATAAATTATTGCTTCCTTTTAAAATCGGGTCCTAATATCCTTTAATATAAAGAAAATTTATCAAATATAACCTAAAAAACTTTTAAATTTAATTTGCTTTAATTATTTTTATTGGCCTTAATTTCGAAAAAAATAATCGAAATCTAATTAAGATAATATTAAATCTTATTTTGCTCCGTATTAAAATAACGTTTTATAGCAAAATACATATTAATAAAACACCAATAACGAAATATATTATGTAAAAAATAAATAACAATTCGTCCTAATAAAATAATTAAAAATACGGCGTAAAATTAAATTTAACGGATATCCGTAATATAGCAAATATCCAGAAAAAATTTGAACTTATTTTCGAAAATGTTATATATTTTCCTTATATAATTGTTTTCTTTATTTTAAGCCTTTTTAAAATATTCGATAATAATTAATAGGCATATTTTATTTTAAATTCGTACCGGCGAAATGTTATAATATATTAACTAAATTTGGTTATCGACCGGCATAAAAGTTAATTTTAACGTAAGCAATAATGCCATTAAAAAAAAAACCAAAGCTTCCTAATAATTTTAAAAAACCTAAGGAACCGAATGGCCCCTGTTTTCCGTTTGGGCGTCCGAAAAAAGGGTTTGGTTATTGGTCGAATAAAAATTCAATTTGGGATTATCCTAAAAGGAATATGGTTTTTTTAATTAAATCGTCCGTTTCGACCGTCGGATACGGCGGCATATACGAATTCCTTTATTTTAATATATAAAAGGCCCATGGATTATATGCCGTATTATAATCCATATATAAATAATTAGGATACGGGAAAAATCTTATTAAAAATATCTTAATTAAATTGGATATTCCGGGAATAGTTGGCCATAATATTTTTAAAACGGCAAAAGCGATTGCTATCGGTTAAAATAAGAATTAAGGCAAAAATCGACGCATAAGCCTGGACGTTAATTAATGCGGAAATTAAGGCGTTAATTCGAATGGTTAGAATTTTTTTTAAACCCAATTGGTAATCCTTAAAGGCCTTGGATACCGAAAGTTCTAAAGGGGAACTATTGGCTCGGGTCGAATTAAAATTGGATTTAAAATGCAAGGCGGCGCGATAAAAGCGGGTTATAAAATAAAAAAAAATTAAGCGGCTCGCTTATTGGTATATATAATAACCGGGAACGAATTTAATTCTAAAGGCGTTCCGAAGGATATATAATTCCTTAATCGATTTCGATTATTAACGTTTTTTATGCTAATGCATTAAGCCATTTAACCTTAGCTGCTTTTAATTCCTTTATGTTTCAAATAAAAAGTATTTTTATAATAACGAAATCGGCAAAAGCCTTATTAAATTTGGCGTTGCCCTTATTAACGTAAATCCTTTATCGCATAAATGCATTTTTTAAACTGGTCCGTAATAAAAATGACATTATTTTAAAGTTTCCTATTATAAAGCCTTATAGCCGGCCCTAATAATTCTTAAGCGTTTCCTTAAATATTCGGACATTAAAAATACTCGAGTTTATATTTTCGAAATCGGCCAATATTATTAATACTTATATTAACTTTTAACGGTAATTTATTATATCCGAATCGAATTTTTTCCAATTAACTATTATCGGATTAAAATAATTAAACATTATTAATAGGCGATTCGTAATAATAAAAATTAACTTAAACAACCGTATTTAAATTTTTAAAATAATAAAATCGATTTTTGGAAAATTACTAAAGGGACTTATTCGTATATTACTAGCAATACCTTAGGCCGAGGTTTCGGCCTGTTTATATTTCGATATAGCTATTAATAAAAATAACGATAAAGATAAAATTCGAAATATAAATATATAAAAATAAAAAGAAATTACAATATTATTACGATATTTTTAATATCGTAATAATAATTTTTTTACTTTACCAATTTATATTATTAATATTTAGCAATATTAATTAATATTAATAAATACGTACGTATAATTAAAAAAAAACAAATAACAATTAAATAAAACGGTTATATATTAAAATGTTTAAAATAAAAAGAAGTCTATTTAAGGAACTACTGGCGGAAGCCTATAGTTATATAAAACTAGCTTGCTTATATAATAGCAACGCATGCCAGCGCGTTGAAATATAACCATTAAGGTACGTAAGTAATTACGTAATTTATACATTTCTAACAACGTACGGTTAAAAGTTATAACAACGTTTTTAAATATATACGTTTTAGTTTTTCAAAAAAATAGGCGACGTCGGTAATATTATTTGCAGCCAGTATAATACTTATATATAAGTGGCAGTTGGTCGGCAAAAAGGAAAGGAAAGGAAAAGGAAAAAAAGAAAGGAACAAAAGGTAAACAACGCGTATCGTAAGATTTTAGGTGGCGTTGTTATTTAGCAGAATTCAGTTCGTTGTTCGAGAATAGAAGCATCGGAATTAACCGGCTGCTTATGTAATTATAATGGGACGGACATACAAATTCCGGCCGGATCCAGTAAGTAGGAATAACAGGGTGCTTACGGGCCATAATTATAAATATGCTTTTAATCGAGAACTGCGCCTAAGTCATCCCCGCCCCCTAGTCTAGTCTATTACCTATGTACTCTCCGCCCGCCCGCCCGCCTCCGCATATTCGCGGACCGCTCGACCCGCTTTACTCGCCCGCTCACTGGCCGAGGAACCTAGGTGCGCGGTCGGGTTTCAGCTTCCGACCTGGCGGCCAACGGATGCCGAGACGGATTGGAAAAGTATGGGCTGGAAGCATGTGTGAAAGGCAAAAGCATGTACATCAACGGAGTACCTATATACCTGGGATGTGTGTAAGTAGGTGGCTTATGTGAAGCGGAATCCTACATATGTATATCTTCACCTGATATATACCCATATATTGACCAACCAGGTAGCTCGCTGGGTACTACTGTAAACACGGTAGGGTATTGTAGATAAGTAAGTGATTATTGATTACGTCTAGACGAAGCACCTACATGCTTCCTTCCAAGATCCTCTACCCCATATGCCGTGCCATGCCGCATGCTGTAGAATAAAACACCGAGATACTGCTCAGGCAAGCCGTATGTATGTATTGGTCAAGAATACCTCGGCCATTTTCACCTATATCTATATACCCCCCTTTTCTTTCCCAATCTTTCTTTTTCTTTCAACCCCATTCTTGTTTTATCCCACTTATATCCATCTACATCTTCTACACACTTCGTACATGCATACTTTATCCACACACATACACATATATATATACATGCGCGCATAAGCCGCAGGTGAAGAAGACGGACGGGAGCAGACAGGTCACTTGCAGCCAAATCAAGTCACCATCAATCCAGGGCCTCATCTGGTTCGACTATTCAGTCGCTACAGCGCAATGACTGGGTAACGGTTGGCAAGCAACCCAACGGGTGTTGATCATTTCGGGTTCTATTTTGGCTCGAAACTAGTACTAGTCGGTACCCTGTCACTTTCTCACCTTGTACTCAACCGTTGTTTGTGCCGCTCCTTCAGGTTCTCGTCCCAGAGTGATAGGGTGACTAAAGTAGGCTATCATCGTAGGCGTATGTATGCTAACCACCTCCCCCATATCACTCGAGGATACGATGGGGTACGGTACGGTACGGCACAGTACGAATCGCGACGAAGCAAGTCAGAGGCAGGTCTGCGTGGTTCGGACCAGGGAAAGAAAGCAGTCTGGAATATCTTCTGCGAAGGCGTGTTTGTTGTTCTCTTTCCACACACATATGCTCCTCCAAATCCGCAGGGTCCATTCTGTCAAATAACGTCCCACCACCACTCCAGTTTTCCTGCGTATGCTCATTATCGACTCCCCCACCCCACGACCCAGATTATTTATCCTTTCAATCATTCTCGGCATCGCATCAATAGAATCATATTCCGTTCACCCCGATGGCAAATGCTATCGGGGAACAAAAGAGAAGAAGGAAAGAAAGTGCGCTAAGCTGCTGAAATTAGGCTTACTTGGCTAGAGAGAGCCCCTCCGTAGGATAGAAACGCCATGCTTGCGAAAAATAGGAAGACAAAAAACGTTTGAGTCAGAATTGCCGCCCGGTACCGAGGATGCAAATCAACTCCGTGAAAAAGAAGAGGGAAAAAAGACGCCTCTATCCTCTGGAATCCTTTTTGACGCCCGCATGCTCGACACTCTTTTTCCGACCTCCTGATCTCCCCATCATCGGCTCTTCGGCATCCGGTCTGTACATCTCGGGCTGGAAATTATTATTACTGTAGTGTGCAACATTAAAGTGGCTATTCTTGAATGTATTAGTCTGGAAGGCGGGCTCGTAGCTCGCAGCATTCTCCGCCATTTCTGGCAGATCCGGGAAGTTCCACTTGCTAAATCGAAGAGGGTGCGTAGTCATGGGTGTCGTCGGAGTCTGCTGGGGTGGACTCGGTTGGGGTGGAATAGGTGGCGGCGCTGCCGCCTGTAGATTGTCCGCAAATGGCTGCGGGATCCATGGTGGTTGAGGAGATGGGACGAAGGTACTTGACATCGGCGAGGAAGCCGAAGACGGTACCAATGGTGAAAGACCTGCCGGTTCAAATGCCGGTATCATCGATAAAGCACTCATGTCGAGGGTGGAGAAGCTTTGCAGCGATGGAACCGTGCTCTGGATGTCGTGTTGATGAGCGAACGTGGCACGATTCACTTGCAGGGAAATAGGCGCGGTCGGTACCGGCGGTGAAGGCGGTAGCACAGCGTCTCGATACAAGATATCGTAGTGACCCGGTCGGTATAGAAGATAGATGATTGGCCCCAAGGTAGCAGGGCTCTGCCCATTGGCTTCCTCTGGCATTCGGTGCACGTTAACCTCGGAGCCTTCACTCCGATCGAGATAGGCAATCTCCAACACCATATCCACGGGCTTCAGGAGCACATCGACCAACAGCCTGACGCATATGGCGTCTATCTCCTGATCGACAGGCATGACGGTCCCCTGGACGTAGCTGTTGATATCTGCTGGTAGATAGGGTTCAAATTCGGCGCTGTTGCCCTTCAGCCAAGCCGTGGCCAGGCAGCGGAGATGATAGATGATGTATTGCGAGGTGGCCAGGTCGTTGAATTTGACCATTAGCAACGCCATGCAATCCTGCCCACTAGACATCCCTACAGCAATTTCCTGCAGCAGCTCGAACGTCTCAGCGACCATGTCCTCCAACATCCACGCGTCAATTCCGCCGACATTCTCAATGAAGTCATTCAACCCCCTCAGGCGGGCCAGCTCGGTTTGGACCTGAGTAATATCGCCGCACCGTATCAGTGTCTCGAAGTAGGCGAAACCAATGGCTATAGCACACGGCAGGCGGTTGAGGTCAGCTGTCAAGATCCTATGCGGCATATAGGTCGGGATATCAATATTGAAATTAACACCAAGCTCGCAATTGCACGGATGAGGTGGCATTCCATGACGATCATGGCTCAGGGTAAGGTAAGGAAGGTAAGCAGGTAGTACGTGATGCATGTCAGATGCTGACATGAATGACTTGATGGTGGCCTCATGGCTAGAAAGAGCAATTGCGGGGTACTTTGTGAGGTCCTGTTGGGCCATGTCATATTGTTCGAACCCAAAACAGTCGCCATGTCGGACCGAACTGGTTGGTAGGCAAGATGGGTTGAAAAAAGGTAGTCAGACAAGAGCGGTAACTCACCTCGCCAGCCACAATTGCCGTCCCCTTGAATGGGCCGAAAGTGAGAATAGGTCTGAGGCAAGGCCTAGAACGAAGACTAGTCAATTGCTGCACTGGAAGTGGCATCCCCTCTCCTCGTTTCCCTCGCCTTTTTGAAAACGTCCCTGTCCTCTAGTTCCGAACGGACGTCATGGGAGAACCCGTGAGCGATGAGATGACTTACCATGGTCTTGGCGACGTAGGTGGGATCGGCTTTGGCGTACTCCTGCGATATCGCATGGCTTGGTGTCTTCTCACCAACCAATGGGCCCTATTTGGAGTCGATGACAAGTGCATGTGAGTAAATTATCGAGCCACGATCACCAGTTTGCGTGAGAATTGGCTGCGGAGAGCATGATGCCAGGAACAAAGCCGGAAAAGGCCGGAAAAAAGAAACAGCGTCGCTTGAGGGTGAAGAGCGGCTCGCATCTGCCAAACAATTCACGATCACGATCACGGTCACGATCACGACTTCTTGAGCTTCACAAAAACGGCGTACCTCTAGAACTGGTTTGTACTCTCGGGCTGCAGCTTGTTGCTGAGCAATGTCATCGTTGGCCTGCGATTGTTCCATCTTGATGTGCTGCTGCTGCTGTTGCTGCTGCTGGAAACGCCGGTGCAGTTGTTGCTGTCGAGATTGATGATGATGCTGCTGCTGCTGTTGCTGGGCGCTTGGGTGTTGACGCTGGGGTTGGTGGGGCGAATGATACTGGCTGTTGCGGCGGGTATCTTGATAATGAGCTTTGGAGATGTGGGGCGGGCTGCTGCGGTGGAGCTGCTGTTGCTGTTGCTGTTGCTGCTGCTGCTGCTGCTGCTGGCGATGATGGAGCTGGTTGCTGTGACCATCCGGCGGAAGCGGCGTCTGGTGGGAGTGGGAGAGAACCAGGCGGTGGTTGTTATTATTAAGAATATGACTACTTATGCTGTTGCTGTTGCTGTTGCTGTTTATGTTTATGTTGTTACTGCTGCTGCTGCCGTTGCTGTCGTTGTTGTTGCTACCAGTAGCGGTGGTGTGGTTGGCAGCTATCTGGGAGTTTGGGATCTGGGATTGTTGAAGTGCAGGTGATGTGAAGAGAGCAGCTGCTGCGGCGGCGGCGGTAGTTGAGCTGGCAGGCCCGGCGCTAGAAGCACCTACAGCACTAGTAGCTACCCCGAGACCTCCACCTCCACCAATGCCACTGCTAATGCCACTGCTAATGCCACTGCCACTGCCACTACCGCATCCCCCGTTAGCGACACTCAGGAAAAGCTGGTCCTGGCCCAGCGGAGTGGGCGCAAAGGCATATTCTGGGATCCCCGCGTTCGCTATCGTGACGCCGTAGGGCGACGGCCTCGGAAACTGCGACTGGCCGAACGGTGTTGGCTGCGGCTCGAACATGGCCCTTTCTTTTCTTCTCTTTGTTTCCAGCCTGGCCCCCAAGTCCGGGAATGTCGGGTCATTAAAATCTTAGGTAGGGCTAGGTACTTAGTCCTGCTACTAGCACCAGCACCCAAGTTAGGTATGTGGGTAGGTATGGGTAGGTACGGGTAGGTATACTGTAGGGAGGTATGTAGGTCCGTAGGTGTATAGGAGATGGGTGGGATGTGGGATGTTGGCAGCTTAAGAGTCACGCGTGGTCCAGGTGGGTGGGAGCTGGTTGTTTGACGTCTGCTTGGGCTAGTTGTTTCGTAGTACGTACTTGTCCTGTGGTTGTCACAGCGCTTGTGTGCATGTGGAGGGGAGGAGGTGATAGATGATAGAGAGCAAATAAAACCACCAAGAGTGCCCTGCCTGTCTCCAGTTTGTCCCTGCACCAACACACTCCCGCAAGACGCGAACGTTCCGAGCAAGAGAGAGAGGGGGCGGGGAGGGGAGAGGGAAGAAATGTAAAAGAAGGGAGGAGAGAGAAAGAGGGAAAGAGAGGAAGAGAGGGAAAGAGAGGAAGGGAGAGAGAGAGAGACGGACACTAAGAGAGAGCACGAAAGAGATCCAGAGATTTGGTAACGGGACGGACTCTTTTCTAAAAAGACTGACGACTCCGGGTGTAATGTAATGGAGTACGGGCAGCAGTACCCAAGACGTACGTGTAGACACTTAGGTCGAGTTGTGTGGGTGAATTAATACGTAGGATAATAATACGCATTTGTTATTATTGTTCATGTACGGTGATGTACGGCAACGGAACGGTGGATGGCGGCTTGGGGGAGGAGGTGGGTGATGGTGGTGGTGGTGGGTGCAGGCGCAGGCGCAGGCGCAGGTGGTGGAGGATGGGAGACCGGGATGGAGATGAGCAATACCTAGGCAATGGGGTCGTACTTCGTAGAGCTGGTTGCTAACCTTGGAAGTTCTAGCTATATGTACGCATACGCAGCATGTATGCCATATGCATGGTATAAGACATGTATATGATACCTACTCTGGCATACCTACTCACGCACTGCAGTCACTCACTCTAGCATGAGATACTCGTACTCCAGTGACATAGTGAGCAACCTTGGGATAATTAGTTGGCTGGAAGAATAGCAGATCATGTACGTGCATGATGAGACTTATTCCAGCCATTGAGGAGCTTCATCCACCTCAACCCAGCTTCTCGTATTATCTATCACTGGTTTGTTTTGTAAGTCGGCACTATAACTAGGTAAGCTATGTGCTATGTTGTTCGCTTCCGCCTTGCCTTGCCTAATGATGCGAAGCTGCCAGGCTGCTTGGCCTTGAGAAATTTGAAGTTCGAGATCTTCAGGTCAGGGCGAAATGCCCCATAGCACCTACATATCACCCAGACAGCTAGCCTAGACTACACGACATACCGATAGTCTTCACAACGACAGCCATGGCCCATAACTAAAGCCTACCCATGCCTATATGCACGCCTCCATGCCTGCTTAGGAGCTACACACAGCATCCTGGAGCTGGGTATTGTATGGTCGAACGTTCTTGTACGGTGTTATATGTGTTATATGATATGGTATTGTACACCTGCGATGCGTATCCTGGCTGGTGTCCTGATGGTGCTTCGTACGTGGTTGGATCGCACCCCTCCCTTCTCGACAGGGACCCCCCCAGCCCCTGTTGGCGACTTGGTAGCTAGATCCAATTCAGCTAAGAGCTTACCCGTGGACCGGGCACCAGATACACCCAGATAGTGCAGATCATGCCAAGGGTTCTTCCTTTTCGGTGCCATTCTGGCATTTAGCCAGGCTCACTAACGCCGGCTATTGAACCTCACGTTGAACAAGATTACACTGCATGACGCCTATTGCTATGTGGTCGTGCAGGTAGTTAGAGTGCGACCCTGTTCGGTGGCCTGCGCTCGGCCATGGTCCTACATAGGGAGAGCGAACTTCTATCGTCGTCATCGCCTGGATAGAAAGGTAAGCCGGCCACCGAATCCGGCTGCGACGATATCACCGACGATATCACCGCGCAGATGTGCTTCACATTTAGTGCTGTCAGAGTCGTTTAGTTCAGTTCGGTTGAGCTTCTTGATTCTTGGGGTCATTCGCCCCTTTGCGCTTACTGCCATGGCGTGTTGGTATGAGGACAGCAGCTGCCCAGGATAGCTGCTGCTGCTGCTGCCGCTTCTGCTGCCGCTACCGCTACCGCTACCGCTACCGCTAGGTAATTCCCAGCACTACGGGAATACCTGGTCCCGCGGTCATATTATCACTCATGACTTCGAGGTCTTCCTCGACAAAAAAGCGGCTCGTTTCGGAGCCGTGGTCCAGTTGGCTTACGGGCCCCACCGGACAGCTTAAGCGTACTCCAGCTCTTCCTTCATAAACTAAGTAGACCCGCCACTTCGCCATCACGGGCTCGCTTATGCGCGGGCTCGAGATGCTGATGGGTAAGGGTATATACGCATGTACCGTCAACGAGGTCTGAGGGTGGTCAGCTTTTCTCTTCCTCCTTCTCACGAGGCGGAGGGCGGTGCGTGCGGTCTACCTAGTCTGGCTAGGTCATTGGGAAGTGTGCTCAGCTGGAGAGACCCGGGAGTGGCTGATATTTGGATCGCATGAGCACCGTGCTATGTAGCTAGGGATGGGAATCCTACTCACGAAGTACATACTAGCAAGCCGGAATGGTGTGTCATGAGCGATGCTATCATATATCGAATTTGCTATGATTACGGTATATTTAGTTGGTGCTGCTTAGTTGGACTCCAGCATTAGCTTCGCAACCTATCACCAGGTGTGATTTGACGTCAGTGGCCTTCTCCCGATGCCGTGCCGCCGTTCACGGTCAACTCAGCTCCAGTCCAGCCGAGCGGTAGGTAGGCTAGCTAGGGTGGGTAGGCAGACCGAGGTTGTGGAATCCGATTACTCTGAACGTGTTCTCTCCAGTGCCGGTCGAGGGTCCATTTCAAGATCGGGCCATGCAGTTGCAGAATAAAGTACCTAGCAGCAGGTAGTGACCAGTGGATATATACCTACCTAGGTATGTACATGACCTACTCACTCATACGCAAGCGCCAGAAGTCGGTGCTCGGCCGGCCGGTTTTAGCCCTGCGAATGTCTTCAGCGGATATCCACGAGACATGTCTACATACTATGTAAGTACTTAAGCATAAGCACTCGGCGAGATGCTCTACGACGAGGCGTTCTCGAACCAGGCCAATGTTCCATGACATAATTATCACCTACCTTAGGACCTATCTCAGGGAATAACGGATGGCCAGCTAGCTAGCTAGCTACCTTGGCTATTAGGGAGCTGCCACCGCATGACAATGCATATGTACGTACATGATGATATACCCAGGGTTGAATTGAGATTCTTGCAAGGAAGAGACTCACGAGCCAATCCACCGCCGGGAGAGGGATGCTAACCCACGCGACTGCGGGGACGGCGACAACAGCCACGGAGTGCCACAGCAGCAGCACAAGCTTGAGGTAAGGTTGTAAGGTTGTAAGGTTGTAAGGTTGTAAGGTTGCAAGGCAGTTAGTTACCTTGGAACCTTGGAAGGCAGCAAGGGTCGGCAAGCCGCAAGGGCAAGGGTACACGGGAACAAGCCAGCATTAGTTAGCCTGGGTAGCCTTCGTTGCAACTTGTAGCACCTGCAGCACACATGTAAGTGGACGACCTACATACCAAGGTACTGCTATAATATGTAGGTAGGAATTCCATATCAGTCATAAACGACACATGGCGCTGTCAATGTTGTTGTAAGACGCCGTGCTCCGAACATGAAGGTTATGAACACATACCTATGTACATGCAACGGACGAGAGATTGTCGAACCCATGACGCACTGATTCGAGTGATGTTCACCCTTACTTGCCTGCCCAGATCAGACCATCAAGCAGTCAGTCTCAGGGCGGTAGTCCCAACATGTCAAGACTGACACTCGACGCCGTAATAAGTGAATTCTCGTGGATCTGCGTCCGATCCTGTCAACTCATAAGGTGAGAGGGCGTGGACTATAGGTATGGTATAGGTAGCTAGCTACGTTCCGTTGTCAACTGCCTACTCACCTACTGCACGCAGGTCAGCATAAGAAAAAGAAACGAAAGGCTGAGAAGAATTTGGCAGTTTTGGTAAGCCACGCAAGCCATGTGCAATAGTAGCATACCCCGTTGGTACGTAGGTATTCGTAGGTGTCTATAGATACCTGCATCATTTGCATCATTGAGTGAAGGGATCTTGATCAATTAATGAAATATGCTTTACATTACATTGCCTACATACCTACAGAACTATACTAAGGTGGTATGGTATGTATGAAACCCTTGGTTAACGTTAGATAAGGGGCACATGTATGCATGTGGTATCTCTATGTATGTAGTCCACTTCTAGTATATAGCTCGGGCTTCTCAGACCTCCCCAGAATTGACCCCGCCTCCATGGATGAGCTCTTACAAATTGCAATTGACCTCGCAGCTGCCTCGGTAGCCAGATAATGAATAGTACCTAGCCCAGGTACTCACTCCGCCTAATATCGGCCCATTCGCTAACGCTCACTCCGGTCGCCAAGTCCTACATTGGACATGTAATCGTACTAGTGCATACGGTACAACCCCGTACCATACAATTTATATGTAATTCGGATATATAACTTCATAATTGCAAATGTCAAGAAATGCATAACTAAATAAGCGAATATAGGTAAACTATGCCAAGAAATGGCCCGTATAACGTACGGCTTGTTTCAAATTTGGTTAAAGTAAAGCTGGCGATTATGAATATTTACCGTATTTTGGTGTTTTGGTTATACGTATTCATAAGTTGGAAATAGCTTCAAGTACTTATATACGTATTACGTATTAAGTATTAAGCGACGACGTAGTTAGGAATAGTATCAAATAACCAAGGCTTCAAATTGCAATTAACAGCTAGCAATACAAATACCGCTATTAACATAAATAGCATAATTGGCTTAAGAAAATATACATACTTAAGCCATACAATTAATATGGCACTGGGAAGTATATACGCTAGTACAATTACATGTCCAATGTAGGACTTGGCGACCGGAGTGAGCGTTAGCGAATGGGCCGATATTAGGCGGAGTGAGTACATACACAGGGGAGATCGCTTGGATGCAGGGCATCTAGCCAGCTAGCGTACCAATCCTCCGTGTAAGGCGAGGCCTTCAGTGCTGGCGAACCGTGGATTCGGCCAAGTGGTTGTCTTGACAAGTCTCTGGTTTATATATAGCAATCATGGCCGGGATTACTACACTTGTCAGTGACGGCGATGGAATTATGTTTTATTTATTTTTATTTATTTTTATTTATCCTGTTGGTGGGGTTTCCTAGACCTGCTGCATTATCACCGCATGGAATTTGCTGCTGGTGACTGGGTCTGTGGTCTTACTGCGGTCTAACTGCTTACCTAGCTGCCTAGGTAGCTGCCTAGGTAGCTGCCTAGGTAGCTGCCTAGGTAGCTGCCTAGGTAGCTACCAACCTACATAGCTACCAACCTAGCTATCAACCTAGCGTTACCTACCCAGAGGGTTTGCCGATCCCCCGCAATTCACTAGGTAAGTAACGTCTAACCAGAGACGACGAGATGGACGATATAAGACATGATGATGTTTCCCATCCGCAACATCCGTGGCAGCCGTAGCAGGCTGCAGCCATGTCATGGCACATCAGACAGACAGCCTAAAGGTCGAAACAAAGTATGAGTAACTTGTTCGCTTTTCGTCGATGCCGTCGTCGTCATCACTCTCTCCGTTTCATCATTTATCACAAAATGTTCCCTTGACGAAGCCGGCATACCGCGCGTATGTACGTACATGCATACATACATACATCCTCACACACATCCGTGATACCTACATTGGAACCAATGCCTGCAATATGGAGACTTGCATGTGTGCCCGTACGTGCCTAATCAGTGTGTTTGTTATGGTGGTACGGGCAGCACGGGCATCACGGGCAGCACGGCTGTTCAGCAAGCTCGCATCGCTATTAGTCGCCCGGCCTCGGCACGCACAGCACCAGCAGGATCTCTCTCTACCATGTACAATACCTGTGGATGTATGAATGTATG
>JAKJXP020000054.1:0-202213 GCA_022225965.2 Diatrype stigma | reverse complement strand
ATGGCTGTATGGCTGTATGGCTGTATGGCTGTATGGCTGTATGGCTGTATGGCTGTATGGCTGTATGGCTGTATGGCTGTATGGCTGTATGGCTGTATGGCTGTATGGCTGTATGGCTGTATGGCTGGATGTATGGATGCATTATATTCACCTTGGTACGTTACTCGGTGCTACTCAAAGCCAATCGTTCACCCGGTCTCGCAAAAGGTTCAGCAGCCGTCTGATGCAATGGTGGACCACATCGAGCTTCCACGCTGAGCTGGAATCTGAGCTGGAACCAGAACCAGAACCTGGACCAGAACAAGACGCCAGACCAGAAAAGAAAGATGCGATTCTGCACCGCCAGCCAGCCAGCCAGCCAGCCAGCGGCGGCGGTTGCATCGCCAGCTTCTTCTGCATCCCTCATCGGTCCATGCAGCCCCGTACACGCCCATACAGCATGCAACCTTGGGAGAATCATGGTTCCCCCGGATTTGCCAATCAAGACCTGCAAGACATGGCGAAGATCGACACTCCAAGAATGGGCTGGGGCAGATATATCATATATGGGCTTCTGGCTTCTTCCTACTGCTACCCTCAGCCGTGCCAGTGTATGCAGCAGGGGGCTGGTACAGTCGGTTGCCTATCGGCTCACCATTACTTCGTAGACACATGCGAATTGATTGCAGCATTGCTCCTCTCTTGCTCCTCCTCTCCTGCTCTCCCTCTCGCGCCTGCTCTTGCTCTGGCTCTCTTCGCATACACTTGGCGCTAGGTGCTTGCGGCCTGGCCTGGATTCTGAGTTCTGAGTTATGAGTTCCCGTCACAAGTTCACAACCTCGTTTGAGAGGCGAATTCCTCGACGTGTTCGTACAAGCATTGGGTATTCGTTCTCTGCAGGTATCTTCAGCTAGTGGGTGTTGTGCAATACAGGCCCGTTCCGCCTGTCAAGTCTAGGATCTATAAGGTGCAATACCTGCCTCTGTACCAACTTGTCCCTGGCAAATGGCGTGTTACACAGCGCCGGCCATGTCTGTCATTCTCATCTGCCCTGCCGTACGAGCTGTCACGTAATACCACCACCATCTCCCCCCTTCGATTTGGATATCATCGAACCGAGACACGGCGCCCATTTTTATGCGGTCGCGGTGACCGATGGCCACCCGGTGACGGTTCATTCCCTCCAGAACTGTCTAGGTACCTAGACTGTAAGTACCTGCTCACCACGACGTTCGCCCGGTTACGTATAACTGCGTGTGTCATAGCTGCGTGTACCATCCTGAGCCTCGGTGACTTCGCCAAGACATTGCAGAAGCAAGAGATTCTATGATTGCCTGCGGAAAACCTCACCCGGAGCACTCCCACCCTGCCTCGACTTGTAGGGTTGTCTCCCGAATCACGTCTGCTACTCCCGATCCTGCCGTTCCGTGGAGCGGCGCATGCCGTCGTTAGATAAGACGAGGAAACGGCCTGCGTCACACCGAGCGTCGGGCTGGTCAACGGAAGTATGCATGGAAACATCATGTTAGCCGGGCTATGCCGGTTTGGAGTGCAGTTGCACACACAGGGGAGAGAAGCCAACGGCTATTCCAATGCTACGCACAAAATTTGCTCTGTTGACCTTTTGCTGCTGTCCTACCTGCTGCTGCTGCACCAGAACGAACACGAGGACGAGGGCTCATATTTAGGCGCGACAAATAATCCCTTCACCTTGGCAGCATTGGGAGGGAAAATGTCACCGTCACTGTCACTCCACCCTCCCAACCTCGACCTGTCACGTAGGTCAAGATTATGATCTAGCAAATGGTTCATGGGCATGCGAGCTGCCGTTCACGTCTGCTCATTCGTCGCCAAAGGCCCTGCGCCCAGCCCGCATTCCCCTTCAAACAGCCGACCAGAGACAGACGGTGTGGTGTGCCTGCCCGCAATGCGACATCAGCCGAAAGCCTGCCGTTCTGGTCTGGCCAGGTCAGGTCAGGTCAGGTCAGGCCAAGTCAAGTCAAGTCTTTCTTCCCATCTCTTGTATGACATAATAACGCCCACCTCCGCTTTCGTTTCTGCGATATCCCCAAATCAGATGAATTCGAGGTGAACAGCTCCCTCTCCGAGAGTCTTCCACCAGTTTTTCATTAGTTCGAGGGGCGTTCCGCTCTCTCACCTATCAGGCGAATGCGTCTCAAAATGAGCAAGTTTTGGACCACTAGATTGTCTTTTATCCGCCCACCAGCCGTCAGGAGAAGCAAGCAGGCAAGCAAGCAAGTAGGCAAGCACGGGCAGCTCAGGATCAATGTTTGCTTTTGGCGGCATGAGGTTGCGAAACGATGCAACGATGGACTGATTGGAACATCCGTAGACCTCTTTGCATCCGAAAAGCAACACACATTGGCGGTGCGTCAACCGCATACATGCTTGGTTGTCGCCGTCTTGGTCATTTTCTCTTCTTCTTCTTCTTATCGCGTATTCTTTTTTCTTTGTTTCTCCCGTTCGCTTTCGCCCGTCAGCTCGTCAGCCCGTCGGTCAGCCAGTTATAATGAAACCCATAGCCACCCACATATATATACATAGGCAATATAAGGTAGGCAATAGGCTATGTGAGCCGGACCAGACACGACACTTTTTCGGGCCCTGGCCCTCCCGCGAAACACCACCCCCCCTCCCCATCCCCTCATCCCTTGCACCCAATTTTTCTAAGTTTTGCCCTTCGCTGCGGAACCTATAGCCTAGCAAACCAGCAGCACGACCCCCTTGCCCTGCGCGATCATACGCTGCCGGGTCTGCGCTTGGTTTGCTCTGCTGCGCTGGCGGGCTGCCGGGGCCCCAGAGAGCCAAATGGCGCGCATCTCTGCGGCATTCCGGCCCTCTTCCTATTTGCCACGATGTCTCGATGCGACCGTGCCACCACGAGATATTGTCCGGGGTGCACCCCGGCTGCCATGCTACCAGCCGCACTGCCGTCCAGGGGAGGATGGATGACTGCCCGCGCGCCCGCGGCGAGATCACGGTGCCTCACGCACGCACGCACGCATGTACGCACGCATGCCCAGCTAGCTAAATAGCTAGCATGCGTATCCATATGTAGTACATACATATAGAATTGTGAGTGAAAGTTAAGTTAGCTGATCTACCAAGATCGGTAGATCAGTAGACTAAGGTCGAGACCTCGCAGCGTCTCACTCCCGTTGAAGAAAAATTTCATCTTTTTGTATCTTTCCTCCTTTTTCAGTCGCTCGTTTCTTTCTTTTTCCTCGACGTGACTCTCCTTACCGGTAAAAATGCTTAATCCATTTTCTTCCTCTCTTTCCTTTTGCTTTCTTCATCGGACGAATATATGTGGGAATTCGGCTTGCTCCACAGTGCTACCACTTTGCGCACCTGCATGCTGCAAGTGTCCCTTGATTCCCACGCCCCCCTACCCCCTCCCCTCTCCAATATCCCGGATGATTGATCAAGCGCATTGGAGTTGGGCTGCCAAGATCACGTATAGCCCAAGCAGCTTATCATAGGGGAAATCTCTTCTCTGGGAGCAAAAAAAGCTTGCATCTATATCGTTTATTTTATACCTCCAGAGGCTAGACATCTTGAATCTGTCGACAATATAGTATGGGAACTTGTATCACCTGGCTTATTGCAGCCGGCCCCATGTCCACTCGTGCTCCTTCAAGGCTATAGTCCTTTCGTCTATGCCTCCTTTATTTCAGGGGTTGGCTAAGTACATAACTAAGTGTCTACCAAAGTCCTTTTGTGCTATGGAAGTGGTCGAGTTCGACTCGAGGTCTATCCAATTCCCATATGCCAGGAATACTAGCATATAACTTGACTTCACACTATTATTTGAGCTTATGTTGCATACAATAAACCAGTTTTGACATGGAACGCATCCCTCGTGGACAGTATAGCGATATGGAAAGCCGAAGAGCAATGGTAGATCGCGAACGATACCGAGTTTCAAACCGCCAATGTTGTTCTGAAAAGGGGCCGATACCGTTCTGTTTCTATATCCAATACTACTCTCTCTATATATACACACAGCTATGTACCACAAGTCCCTCTATACATCCAAGATGAGTTGGAGCACTGCCTAGATTGGAAGATCTGGTTGCGCTTCGCCGTCTCCAACAGCTTGAGCGCAAAGCCACCAACGGGCATATGCTCGCTAAATAAGAAGGGCTGGCAAGCAGCCCCTGTGGCTTGACGTCCCCGAACATGACAGGATCTCTGTGTGTGTGTGCTCTGTCAATGAAACAATACCAAGCGTAGCCTAGATTGCCGACTATCCCGTGCCTACCTTACCTGTCTACCTTACCTACCTACCTCCCTCCCTCACCCTCACGGGACGCCGAAATGGGCAGGTCATACAAGATCAGCCACCATCTCTTAAGGGATCTCTACTGCTGATCGGTCTAAATGGGGAGGAAAGGGATGAAAGTGGCGGCAGGCGAGCGCAGAAGCGGCGATTCGTCGGCGATGGTTTCCAGGCGGGCGTTCCAAGCCGTCCCGGTTCGTCAGCGAGGCGGGCCGCCATTCACCACCACGTCCACCGCCTGCCGCGGGCTGTGACGTGCAACAGGGGTCGATTTCACATGATTGTGGGAAGAACGATCCGTGATTCGATAGACAGCTACCAGGTGCTTCTATTTCAGGAGTCTTAAATACTAGTTATTATGAAAAATAACCCATAATTAGCTAGGTCTGCCGGCAGTAGGCGTACCTGTTCTCGGAGTAACATTGCTTGTGGAGAGAAAACCCTTTTCATCGCCAATAACACTCCGGCCACCACCCGCCCGCGCGCTCGGTCGCTCGGTCCCCTCGGTGTGGGCGATGTAGTTCTCGTGACCGATGTGCTCAGAGCAAATGGGAGAAATGAGGAGGGAGGTAAGGTCAAAGCCACTCGCATGCATAGCCTGACCGGCTTGGACGAAAGATACGGCTCAGCAAAACCGGTTTTTTCTTTCTTCCCTATTCCTCTCCCGCGTACCAGGGACGGGCCATGGAGAATTTCGGTGTAAGGCTTATCACCTGCCACCCCCCTTTTTCCTCGGGTTGTCTACTACGGTAAACCGGGTCTAATTACTCGACTATTCCTTCTCTTTCTCATTTTTGGGGTTCGGAATGCCAGCCAGCGCGATGGCCAAGACGCGGCGCGACGCAAATATGTAGGGGACTAGCTACAAGGACGCCCATAGATTAGCATGGCCTCTACGCTGTCGACGAATTGGTGGAGGAGCTTCTCCCTTGACGGATCATCAGCTGTGACATATAACGTGGGAACCGAAATAGAAAACACGGCATACAAGCGTGCAGGATTTTGTATCTACTGGTTAGAAATAGACGCTGTCTTTTGGGGTTCTCAGCCAACGGGATTATATCTGGGCACGAGGTTCGCTATAGGAGGGAGAGTGGGTTGGGGGCCAGTATGAATAGACAGAAAGAGTAAGAACAAGCGAGTGATATATGATCTTGCCCCTTATTTCGATGTCCGAGTTCAACGTCTAATGATACAGCAAATCAGTCTTGTAGGATATGAGACCACGAAAGAGCCCTGTCTGCCTTAAAAAACTACATCACCCAGCTAATAACTATAGAGCTGCCTAGTCACAGGTCGGTGGTATTACCTATCCCGTACCCAAATGCATTGATTCAGCCCAGCTACTGGCCATTGTTTCATCAGGAGCATAGCTCTGGGTTTCGCTATATTTCCGCCGACCACTTATACACTAGCGTGTAGGAAAGTAACTAGGTAGGCTCTCCTCGCCTTGACATTTTCAAAGTGGACGTTTTAAACACAATCATGTTCACAGCCACTCAGTTAACGGATCACTTGACATGCATAGATATGCAATACTTCTCTCATCGATATTTGTATCGATTAATCTTTCCAGGATGCTTGGTTATGGTAGAGCAGGTTAGAAAGGGGGTAAAGGAGTAACCCCGTCGGTGCCGAGCTGCTATGTCTAACTTGTACCGATACTGTTACTTGTTCCACGCCTTCACCTTTACACTTAGCCATAGCTTATATCGATATACTTGTACATTTTACATTCTGGTCGTCAATCATATTTTGGAAAGTTCGAAGGCCCCTAATTGCAGTATGAAACCATAGTCGTGATAGCCAAGAGCACGATAGAAAACAAATGAGGTCGTAATCTAATTGGCAAAGTGAATAGAGAAACAGAGCACGCATATACATATGGCAGTATAAGAGTGTGAAGGTTATAAATCGTTTCAATCACCAACTTCCGCGCTAACCAACTACCAGACCTGTCTCATCGGTATGGCACTCACTCGAAGTTGGATCTACATCTCGCCAGATATCATGAGTTTCGTGTCCGGTGTAATAGAACAGTTGCCAAGTAGAGGTAAGGAGGAAAGCATGATAATCTTCGAGCCCAAGAAATCTGCAGGGAAGGGGATGGCTCCTTATATATCTGTAGCCACTCTTCAGCAGCAGATAATAGGATTCATATGAAACCTTTAGCCCCTGTTGCAGTATCATATGAAATATTGTTCTCTTGGGTTCATGTTGTCATGATCAAAAGCGCGTCTCTAAAGTTGAAAGTGTTCTTAAGCGGCTTTCTAGAAAGTGTTGCGTAATCCTGGGACATCAAAGATAGCATTAACCTCATGGCAGCAGTCTCGATGCTGTAGTGAGTAATATAACACGCAAGTAGGTGAAGAATCTATAACAATCGAAAATATGTGATTACTCAAGGACTATACTACCCCCTGACACAGCTATCTTTAGAAACATAAGCCATAGTATTTGATGTAAGGGACATCTACACTTCTAAACCACCCTGCAGCAAGATCCATATTATACATCGTGAACTACAAGTAGGATATTAGGGATGCTGCAGTGCAGTGCTGAAAATCGCGAAGCCCCCCCCCCCCCCCCTTCTTTTTTATTTCTTTTATTTTATTTTTTATTTTTCATTTTTGAAGAAGGATCACCGGCCTACCATCGTGGGTCGGTAGCAATCATACGTAAAGCCCATACTGCCATCTACCGTTACGTCTGTTTCCAAGTCAACGTACCGTCGGAGCCCACCATCTAGCATGATGCACGGAAGGCTATCTCGCATCAGAGACACGAACGAATACATGACAGCAAAGCCTCACTAGGTCAGCGATGCTATTGCAATTTACTTGATCTAGGCATAGCGTGCGGCAGAAAAACTCGTGAATCTGCTCATCGTGGATGCGCTGCCGACAGAGGGGCGTTGCGCGCCGATTCAAGAAAGCCATGAGCAAGTTTAGCGAGTGTTCCTGGCTCTTGCATTCAAGACTTGTTGGATTACCCATAGTCTGTTCCGGTAATGTTTCTCAAATAAAGTCAACCAGTGCGGTAAAGCAGACTCGATTCTCTGACGCTATCAACCCATGAATGGCTTCGGCATTGTTAGCCACGTCTGAAAACCTCCTCGAGCAAATCGATCGCGACTTCACCATCGTCCGTTTTTTTGGGCCCGAGCCATACAGCCACCATCTCAGCTTCGCTGTAGATGCTCATCATCATTGGGACCTGGTGGGACCGCGCGTCCTTATTGCGCTAGTTGGTACATACCGCGTCCGCGTATATAAGCACAGGCCCCCGTTACTTGCGGAGAGCCCTCAGCGCGCTGTGCAGGTTAAGATGTGACGTGAAATGGGACTCCGTTGACCTGGAATGGGACGGTATCATCGGCATCTCCCCATGTGTACGACAGGGCTACGTACTTCGGGTGGCGCTCTAGGAATGCGGGTATGATCTCGCATTTGATCATGGACGCGGTCCCCGGGAGGAGGCAGAACAGAGCAATCGGAACTTTGTTCCCTGGACGTCGCGGTGCTGAAATGGAGCGTCTATGTAATTACGATGTGGTAAGGGAGCTGGTTACCGTTCGGGACGGCGAGGTCGGCGACAAGAAATCTCGATTGCCCCCAGATGAAGATGATCTGCGTATTTTCGTCCTGGTTTTCGCTCTGTTTGGCTCGAGGCTGTAAAGAGCGGGCGATCCCCAGCCTTCCTATCTCTGGTGCTGTTTGGTTCGAGTTCAAATTCAGTGCGCGAAGCTTTAGAGGATCATCTAGTGAAGATATCCTGTTTCGGATACATGTTCCACATATATTTTCGTGCTCTCACCACTGATATCCAGTCTTATTCGGAACCCCCTGGAAGTGGTTTATATTGTACGGTGACGTATTAGTATCAGCTCCGATGAATTATTTGGCCTTCACTAGGAATCAACTCTTTTCCATGGGAAACATCGACAGCTCGAGGTGATGAGCGAGACCTTATCTATGTTTGTAGAAATATGGACGTAGCAGCGGGTGGGATGTGGCTCGAGGTTGTGTGGCCAAGCCGTGTTCATGGTCGAGGTGGCGGCCCCTATTTCTACTCCGAGAGGGCGACGGGCCAGGCAGTGTGATGGATGCCGAGCTTTTCTGACTTTGGTAAGATTACATTGAGTTTGTTGTAACTCCTCCGCTCACTGCAACTTCATTTTGCTGATTATGGAGGGCGCCTACTACGCGGTTGGGGGTTGGCGAGTGAGGCGTGGGTCGCAAAAGGTGTTGGCCAGGATCTGCTCTGTCTGCCAGGTATCTAATTATTATATTTAGTAGTTCCGAGGGGAAGAGGCAGGGCCACTGGGGTGGAATCAGTAACTCCAATTATTACATCCTTGCTTTTGGTTGCTTGATCGAGTGGCGCCTCGCATCCCCTAGTATATAGGGGTACTATCTACCATCAACGCCAGGAACTGACCGAGATACTACCTAGCAAAATCAAAGAAGCAAATGCATACTCATGAATCTTTCCATGCTGGAAACACTTTCTAACTTGTAAGTTACGGCAGAACAAGAGGGTACTGTACTAGACCTGAAAGTATTTGAACGTTTTGTTACAATTTATTTTTTTGGTCTTCGAGGCTAGCATCGTTCTACGCCCGCCCAACAGTCCAACTTATTCTTCTCGCTCGATGTTCCTTCCCCTTCCCTCTCTCTTCAAGAAGATAGATAGATACCAGCCAACCAAACCAGCCCAGTCCCGATCTTGAGCCACAAGAAGAGAAAAAAGAAAAGGGAAAACAAGAAAATAGAAGGTAATGATCGGTCTAAGCGGGAGGTACGTAGATGGTATGTGCACAATGCGAGGTATTACATAATATGTACAAGCCCGAAAATATCAAGGGGGTAAAAAAAGGACGGTGGGAGGGGAAGCGGGCACTCCCCAATGTTCAACAAGTAAAAGACCAGTGCCGCTAAGCAGGAAGCAAGCAGGTCCTCGAGACTGAAGGATGGAAAGTTGAAAGATGAAAAGATTAAAAGCAACAGGGGGCAATGGAGGTGCCGTGTATTGGAACATTCGGTATCAGGGGAAGTCGAAAAGAACGAAAAAGGGTTGCTACCGACGTAACGATAGCAGGGGAATAAAGCGATGAAAGAAAAAAGATTATAACGCCCTGGAGCTCCCTTTTCTGATAGAACAAGATCTGTGGTGGCGGCGGTTGGTGGTGGTGGTGGTGGTGGTGGTGGTATATCGCCATTCAGAAAACTCCGGCTCCCATCACATGCGAAAGGAAGAAAAAGACAATTAAAACGACCCCTCCCCTCCCTGCCCCCATTATCATCGGGAGCATCATCAGCTGCCTTTCCTTTCCTGCCTCACATAACGGCGCATTTCGCCTCTTTTTCCCCCGCGGGCTTTACGCTGAGGGCGACCCGAGCAGCCTCGGTGAAAGCCTCGTTGACGCCGCGATTCCGCATGGCCGAGCACTCGAGGTACCGCATGGCCTTGATCCTCCGCGCGACGTCCAGGCCCTGGTTGTAGTCGATCATGGGCTTCTTCTCCTTTTGCGCCGCCGGTGCTGCTGCTGCCGCCGGGTCCGCTCCTGCTGCCGCTGCCGCCGCCGCGGCTTCATCGTCCTCCTCCTCGGTGTTCTCCCGCAGATCGCACTTCAGGGCTACCAGGACGAGCTTGACGCCCGGGCAGTTCTCCTGGATCTCCCCCACCCACTTGCTCTCGACGTTCTCCAGCGAGTCTTTGCTATCGACGCTGAAGCAGAGCACCACCACGTCCGTGTTGTCGTACGACAGACTCCGTAAGCGGTCGAATTCTTCTTGTCCGGCCGTATCCCATAGCGAGAGCTCGATGTGTACGTTGTCGACGAAGATATCTAGAGTGATCAAATCGGTAAGCTGCCGTTTTGATTACTGATTTCGCGTTTTTCTGCTGCAAAGCCTATACTGAAATCCCACGAGATTGTTGTTCTTCGCCCTACCCCTAGCCTTGCCCCTGCCCAGGCCCCTGTCACATTCCAGGCAAATGAAAGACGTCAAACCTACCATGGACGTAATTTTCGAAGACCGTCGGCTCGTAGACTGTTGGGAAATAGCCTCGCGTGAAGACGTTTAACAATGAAGTCTTTCCGGACGCACCATCGCCTCTGTAGTATCGCGTATCAGCTCATCGGTCCATTAACGCGGTACACAAGCCTCATTATGTCCTATTCGAAGCGCGAAGACGACGACGGGAAAACAACCGGACCAAGCCAGGCCAGACTCACAGGAGCACCAGCTTGCGCTGTACCGTTTTGTTACCACCGCAGAGAGGCATCTTCTTATGTATCTTCTTATGTATTTAGTCGAAATGATCCGGGATACTCGTCCGTCTGGCGCAATTGCCGCTGTTGTGGTTCGGGAGCCGTGGGGAACGTGGGAGCCAGTTAGTGATTCGATTCGATCGATTGATCGATTAATCGATTTATCGGTTGATCGGTTGAAGGATTGTTCGTGATTGCCTGGTTGATCGGTCTACTGCGCGTCTCGGCCAACTAACTAAAGGGGCGAGCGTAGGTTCGGTCGTCCGTCGTGGTGGTTGCAGATTTACCGAGGAATGCGATGGGCGAGAAAAGGCAAATGCTGTGAACTGAAACAGGTCTTAGCAGGTGTGTGTATTATGTAAGTATAACTAGCATGACTAGTAGCAGTAGAGGTAGGTATTACCTGCTCTTCTTAGCTAGATACTATACGTAATAGTATGTATTCGATTAGATATACATGGAGAAAGAGCCTCTACCTTGTATGTACGGTATGTATGTATGTATAACAAATGAGACTGCAGGTGGTGAATCCGAAGCAGCAGAGCGGAAGGGCAGGCAGGCGGCGGGTGACGATGGATGATGGAAGGTGAAGAAGGTGAAATAATAGAGTAGGTAAGTACTAGGCTGCTAGGTAACTACAGTCTCGGTGCTACTGGATGCAGTGGATGCTAGCGTCCAGGATTCCGATTAGCGCCGTCATTCAGTGGCAGAGTTGTTAGTTGGGTCACCCTGCCTGCCTTGGCTGGCTCGCTCCATGGGGGCGAATTGGGGCGGATTGGGGCGGAATTGGCATTGAACGCCCTGATGGGTGGAACCCGCCCTGCGTGTCTTGGCAAGGAGAAAAGGCCAGAGAAAGTCAAGAATGGCAATGGTGGACCTGCTAATATCAGCACCGACGAACCAGACGCTGGCACTTCGACGACAGACCTATCATACCCAGGCCTGCCTGACCTTAGGTACCTAACTACCTAATCTACAATACATGGATTACATAGCGGGAGCGCGCCAAGGTATGGGTTTTAAAGTTTCGTGATACAGCCGCGGCCAGTTAACGAAAGCGACGGTGCCACCAGGAATACCTACTACGGGGAGAACAGGCGCGATGGCTGGATGCATGGTAGGTATAATTGTGTAGGAGTAAATAGGAGAAAATACCCAGGAGAGTGAGATGGCATATTATAATATAAATACGCGGTCAATATGCTACTAATTTTGGAAATCACAGGGCTGCTACATCTTGTTTGTATTACCTATGTCGTATGCAGCGCTAAACAAGATTGCTTCACATTCATCACAGGTAGCACTTAGGTGTATATAAATGTTTGCCCGATTCCCTGTCCTCGCTGTAGGTACCTTGTCCTAGCCGAAGACCTGAGTAATGTCTCAAAGATGAAAGTGTTCGAGATGGTCGAGACTCAAACCTCCACGCAGCTTCGAACACAATAGGGGATACGAAGTAATAGAAGGTCCTTTGATGCTATCTCCGAGACTCCAACCCACACCTGGTTACACTAACTAATGCCAGTTTCATGTGAACGGGCAGGTTGCCACATGTGCTCTGTGCATCATGGCCCCTAAAGCCTCACCACGTATTTGTGGTTGTGGTTGTGGTATGGGTCTGCATACTTCAGCAGTTCAATCCATCGCCTGTGAAGAACTTAATATCGGGGAATGCAAAGCTGTTTTCAAAGCGCCCTCGATCTCATCAATTCTCAATTATTCGACGCTATGAATATGTGTAACACGTAACAAGCAAAACCAAAGACCATCAATACATAACTATCTGCAGAGTCAGCGGGTTGCAGATCATATCAAGCCTCAATAAGGAATGCGGTTCTACAGATATTTTATTTTGGGATTACTAGACAAGGTAACCTACGTAAAGTGCATCTTCCGATGGTGTGGAAGTGGGATCTAGCAAAGCAAAGACAAGACAACCCGCAAGCCGCAAGCCACTCATCACGCAGAGCGCCACTTCCACTCCGAGCTCGCCGACCCTGTCTAGCCCCCGATTTCTGACATGGCCATCTCCACTCTCCCCGGGTTCTTTCCGAAATACATATTGACGTATAATGAATTACCTAATCACCTACCACAGAGTCCGATTCTCCAAGCTTTCACACCTTAAGGATACCAAGCAACCCCCTAACTTGAAGCATCAGCATACATCATAATAAACATATAGCATCTCAAACCGATCTATCTAACTTGATAGATCAGCTAGTAACACACAGCTCAGGGCTGGTAGAAATACATAGAGGGGCAGCTTAGGTAACCCCGTACCGGTAAAAGGAGGGAAAGGCATTGTACATTTATGGAAGGGAGTGTACCGAGAATACATCGGGAAAGTGAGCGTGAAAGTGTAGTCGATGCTGGAATCGTCGGGCATGGTAGCTTGTTGCCTACACTATGGCTGAATTACGTCATGTGATGAAGAGGTTCGATTATATTCCCCGTGTTGAAAGTCATCCGTAGAAATGAACCCAAAGCGGCCTGGTATTTTCTAAATCACAGCGAAAGATGCCAAGGTAAGTTTCAGCATGACGAGGAAACAGTTAGTCGGCGTATAAGTCTATTCCTCGGCGCCCCATTCACGCAGCACTTTCTTCCCAGTGGCGCTATTCTGACCCTAGATATTCTGATACCCATTCATTCATTCATAGAATCCGAACCCGAGCCCGAACCCAGTGCCTGGTTATCTACTTATTGATGAGCTGCCTTCGCAGCCCATGTACGAATTCCTTGTCGCCGCCGTACTTCCCGGACCGCTCTCTTGCCTTATCATCGGCTTCCCGTGCGAGGCGCTCCCTCTCATCCAGCTCGGCCAGCCGCTTGGCGCGGTCCTGGTCAAGACCCGACGCGTTGGCCTGCATGGCGGCCAACTTGCGCGCCTTCTCCTCGGCATCAGCAGCCGCTGCGTTCGACGAGCTAGCATTGCCCCCGCTATTGCTGCCGCCGCCATACCGGTCGTTTCTGCGCCGGTCGTTGCCGTATCTTCCGTCGCGGGCGCCCCGACGAGGCTCGTCAAAGCTGGACTCGTGTCGCCGATTTCCTCGTGAGGGCTCTTCCGAGTAGTCGCGTCGCCGCTTGTTGGGTCGATCCTCCTGGTCGTCGTAGCTACTGCGGCGCGGGCTTCGTGAACGTTCTCTCC
The DNA here is from genome assembly GCA_022225965.2 of Diatrype stigma. Taxonomy (NCBI): domain Eukaryota; kingdom Fungi; phylum Ascomycota; class Sordariomycetes; order Xylariales; family Diatrypaceae; genus Diatrype; species Diatrype stigma. Next base: position 188,503 of record JAKJXP020000054.1, on the reverse strand, counting down.
GGGATCTGCCAAAGTCTCTCGACCTCTCTGGTGACTCAGATCGCTGTCGTGCTGACGGACGCTCATCATGCCGGCTCTTTCTGGACTCATATCGATCTCTGCTCGTAGACCGATCTCGAGAGTCGGACCTGCGACTTCTGTGTCTGCGCTCTTCTGGATCTTCTCTATCTTTCGAATCCGAGCGTCGGTGTCTTCGATGGCGATGCTCCCTAGAGTCTGATCTGTGTTTATGCCTCCTTGAATGCCTATCTTCCTTCTTCCGAGATGACTGCTTCTCTTCGGATTTCCCCATTGCCACCAACAGCTGTTGTCGTCGGATGGGGTCGGAAACCATGGCCTCGTAGGCTTCTTGCTCTTTTCTCTTGATCGCCAAGAGAGGATCTTCCCGAAGTTTGGCGGCGGTGTCTCTCTCATTCAGCTTCGGCGCTGCCGTAAGATCCGGTCCTACCCCAGCTTGTTTCTTGAGGCTCTCCTGCTCGGAACCGCGCGTGATTAAATTGTCGATGCGCCTCTTGCCTAGTAGAAAGCCTTCAAGCTCTTCGCTTGTGCCGTTCTGTCCATTACTAGGGCCCTCGTACATCCAATCCACTCGATTTAGTCGGGGCTTTCCTCCGGCCTTCTCCAGGTCGGCCTGCAGCGCTTCTTTTGCGCGCTCCTCCTTGATTTCTTGGAGACGCGCGGCGGTTTTTTTTCGTTCGGCGATCTCGGATTGTTCAGCATCGTAGACACGAGCTTGGTTTTTCATCTACAATGAGTTAGCAGGCGTTGCTAGTTGTATCAGCCGGGTCGCATTCTCACTTACCAAGGCTGGATGCCATGACTTCTTGAGTAGCAAACTCATCTTGGCGGTATTCGAAGGCTACGCTGATGAGAAGAGATTTGATAGATGAGGTCGCTGGCAGCGTCGCCTGTCAAACCTGGTGACCGTTGAGTGTTGTGGCGACCGGTAGATTGGAAATAGTCGGATTCTTCTATCGCTAATAGGGGACTCGAGTGGGTGGAATATGGGATGGATGAGTGAAAGCTAGGTTCACTCAAAAATATGATGTCGTGGGAAGTTGGATGATGGAAGAGCGAATGTTGATGATGGAAGGTGGCCAGAGTCTCTAGACAAGGTTGGAAGGTTCCAACTGTTTTGTTTGCCACAATGGCCGAGCCACACTTCAGACTGGATGCCCCCGTTGGAAAAGCAGAACCTTGTTACCAGCCCCGCATTATCCCAGCACTAGGCATTTCTAGTGCAGTCTTGGCGGTGCATGTTAAGTGCGCGTATTAGGTTAAGTCGGTATGTATGTACCTACTGGTGGGGTTGCAGGGTTGCCTGCTAGCGATGAGGTACCTAGAATGTACTAGTGGCCCTTGCCCCTGCTTGCCACAGTCCACTCGCCCACGAACTAACTGGGCAGCCTAGGCAAGTACCTACGTACCTAGACTTAACTCCCACGCGCCCGCTCCACCTCCACCCAAAGAATCCCGCATCATCATCACAGCCATCACCAACTCAGCCTTACCTTGCCAGCTTGCCTGCCTAGCTCCCCACTATCAACACCAACAGGTACCCGTTAACTCCATAACATCAGTTCACCTTGTTACACAGTATTTGTCGGGTTCTCGTGTGGCTCTTAGTACTTCAGACATTTCAGTTCTCCTACCTAGAGGTACTGCAGGCTACTATATAGATCTGATCAGTAGTCTGGCAACTTAGAGACTCTCCGTCATCTAATACTACCTACCCATTACCCCACCTGACCGACCGCCAACATGTCTGACGATGATTTCATGCAAGAGTCGGATGAGGAGCAGTAGGCTTACCACTGTCTATAACCCGACAAATTGTCCATACAAACTAATCTCGCCTCTGAACAGATACGACTTCGAGTACGAGGACGATGACGACGAAGATTCTGGCGATGTCGATATCGAAAACAAATACTACAATGCCAAACAGATGAAGTCGTCAGATCCCGAAGATGCGATTGAAGAGTTTCTGGGGATCCCCCCGCTGGAATCGGAGAAGGGCGATTGGGGGTTCAAGGGTCTGAAGCAGGCCATCAAGCTAGAGTTCCGTTTGGAAAGATATGACAAGGTTGGTTCCCAACGCTCTAGATAGGTTTATTCACACGACGGTTGCTGACCAAACCCCAATCTAGGCAGTCGAGCACTTCACCGAACTTCTTACCTATGTCAAATCCGCCGTGACTCGGAACTACTCAGAAAAGTCTATCAACAATATGCTAGACTACATCGAGAAGGAAGCCGGGAGCGAGGAGGCGCAGAAGTGCATGGAACGGTTCTACTCTCTTACATTGAGCTGCTTCCATAACACGAACAACGAGCGGCTGTGGCTCAAGACAAATATCAAACTTGCTAAGCTGTTGCTAGACCGTAAGGATTATCCCGGGGTGACTAAAAAGCTACGGGAGCTGCAGAAGGCCTGCCAGCGGGAAGACGGCAGCGACGATCCGAGCAAGGGCACATATTCACTGGAGATTTACGCTCTGGAAATCCAGATGTATGCCGAGACACGCAACAATAAACAACTGAAGGTCTTGTACCAGAAAGCCCTCAAGGTGCGCTCAGCGGTACCTCATCCCAAAATCATGGGTATCATCCGCGAGTGTGGTGGGAAGATGCACATGAGCGAAGAGAACTGGAAGGATGCTCAGAGCGACTTCTTCGAGTCGTTCCGCAACTACGACGAGGCCGGTTCATTGCAGCGAATCCAAGTTCTCAAGTATCTGCTTCTTACCACCATGCTCATGAAGTCGGACATCAACCCTTTCGACTCGCAAGAGACGAAGCCCTACCGCAACGATCCCCGCATAGCCGCCATGACGGAGCTGGTCGAGGCCTTCCAGCGCGACGATATGGAGCGGTACGCCAGCGTGCTCAAGAAGAACCAGGACATCCTCGCGGACCCGTTCATTGCGGAGAACATCGACGAGGTGACACGGAACATGCGGACCAAGGCGGTCGTTAAGCAGATCGCACCGTACACGCGAATGAAGCTGTCGTGGATCGCGCGCCAGCTCAGCATCTCTGAGGCCGAGGTCCAGGACATCCTGGGCTTCCTCATCGTCGACGGCAAGATCCGCGGCCGCATCGACCAGCAGGCCGGCACCCTTGAGATCGAGTCGGCCGGCGACGCCGACCGCCTCCAGGCCGTCGGCGCCTGGGCCGCCGCTCTCGAGGACTTGTACTCCACCCTGTTCAAGGATGGAGAGGGCTTCCGCGTCACCGACTTCCACGGTCACAGCGGCGGCGGCGGCCACGCCGACGATCCAAATCTCACCTCCCTGTTCATGCCCGACAGCCGGAGAGGCATGGGTACCGGCAAGGCGAAGCGGGTGCCTAAGTCCTTTTGGAATACACTGAGCTGAAGTAGCAGGAAATCCTACAGTCAGACTCTGTCTCCCATTGGTATCACTAAGGTGCATATATACACTCACACTCCAGAGACCCTCCATAGGTGCATCAGGCCTCGATGAAGGTCTGCAAGCCGCGATTGGAGCAACGGCGTCTCCTCTCACTGCGGCGCGCCCATTTTATGGGGCTTTGCAGTCCCAGGGTATTGTTTACTTCAGAGCATAGGTACTCTGGGTAATGAATGGAAAAGGGGAACACAGCCTCGCAGAAAGCAGATAGCATGGCGTTAGGAAGCAGCGATGCTTATGAGTGTGGTTACGTCGGTCCGGGTTTATCAGACGACGGATGATAACATGGCACGATTAGGCCAATATAGTTATTAGGCCAACCCAATATTGATTGCGGTGTCCTTGCTATGTCTCCTATGATACATGATAGGTATTCTGATAGTTTCATCGCGTCCATGGATATCAAGGGCCTTTATCGGTCTCTCGTAGTAAATGATAACCAGACAGAGGAACCCGCCAAAGCCATATGGACTTGAGCCAACTCAAAATTGGTCCCCTCCCCAGCACAGCATCCTATTTACAAGTTGATTTTAATTTCCCCGAGCGGGGATCGTGAAAGACAATATTACGTTATCTAACTGCCTCCCTACTTCGGACATGCTGCGGTATGAAAATTTGCTAAGTCGGTGGAGCCGCACATCGATTCAACACCTCCGTTAGCTCTCAAATTCAACACACAACCCTAATGAAGATTGACGATCCTTCACTAGCTGGCGAGATGGCCGAGTGGTTATGGCGTGTGGTTCAGGAGATCTGAGCAGTATGAAATATTCTTATATTATCTTCCACATGGAGCAATCCGCGTGGGTTCGAGTCCCACTCTCGTCAAACGTCCTTTCTTTTTGCCCTCGTCGTGGCTGGTGTCTTGATAATCGACTACGGAGCGAGCTCCACTACTACCTAGGTATGTAATGAGTCGTGCGTGACTCGTGAGTGACTACAAGAGCTCGAGTACTAGCTTGCCTTCAGGATGAACTTCTTATTGACAGAGGGCATCATCGTACTGAATTCCAGCCAACTACTACGTATAGTAAGGCTCTTTCCCAATGTATGTTTACTCCTTGTGTTCAAGCCGTAATCCACCACCATGTATATGTGGCATGGCATATCCCCTATCACAGTCGCTGAAGCGTGAACCCGATGATGTCTTTCGATAGCTCACCCGATCGCTCCAACAGATCCTGAAAGCTGGAGCTCGGCCACAAGGTCTCAATATTGCACGCTGCGTAGAGAGTGAGCAGATGCCTGAGCCTGTCCTGACTTCCCCCTTTATCAACCGTATTTGCAAAGCAGTAGTCTAACACCACTGTGACATCGTCGATCCTATTTTGGCTCAGCTCGAAGGAACGCAACGCTTTATGCAACTTCTTCAGGCTAAGCACCATGAGCGCCTCAATGTCGTAGTAGTCCGCTAGCACATAGATGCGCGCGTGGGAGAGGAAAAACTGGGAATGGTCGAAGCTGGTTTTGGGGTACACCTCCTTGAGCGGCACGTCTGCCGACGGCATTTTGTAGTGCAAATCTTCGAATTGTTCAAATACGTCTTTCAATTCCGATTCCTTTGGTTTCTTGGCCTGTCGTCCGACACCCGATGCTCCTATTGGGTCTGGAAGTGGGTTATATGGAAGTTTGTTAAGCCTTAACATTTCCGAGTCAGGAACAAACCCCGGTGCTGCCACGGTATAGTCTCTCGTATAGGCGAACTCCCAGAACCGAGCGAATGTCTCCTCGTCGACCTCAGGCCATTCGGCAACACCCTCACTAGCTTCTTCCATCTCCCCATTGACCAATGTGTACAGGGGCTTGGACATCTGGGCAAGGAGCTCAGAATGCACCGTGAAGGACTTTTTGTCGGGACCGACTAGAATGCGGAATGGCCTCGAGGCTGCGATCCTAATGTAAATGATTAGACAAACGATATTATGCTTCCTACGCAGCAATATTGGATGCTTACATGTTGTATGGAATAGAAGATGCCATACTGAGCTCAAAACCTACCCAGGTTCCCCTAGGTCACGGAATTGATTAAAGTCGAAGGTTTGAGGACTGTTCCTTCAGATGAGAAGGGTTGCAAACGGTTTATAGCTTGCGGGGGGAGCAGGACATTGGTGCCTAAGGCAGCCAAGATTTCTTCCTCGTGCAAACAACTTCGCGTCTTATCTAATCGGAAATCAAACCGTTTGTATTGCGACGAATACTGTCGTATCATAATATGATACATACATAAGAAAGGGCAACAAGAAAATGGAAATGCAAGAAACCAGCCTTATCAAATAGAGAAAGCTAGCGCCAGAACGTTTTCATTGCTTACAAAGGTCGGAAGAATTTCATAGTTTGAACTGCTTGGCCACTTCGATCCCCTCGGCCAGAGTGCCGACCCGGGCATCGATCGCGTAGCCCTCCGCCTCCAGCCTCTTGCACTCTTCCCAGAGCTTGGCGAGCGGAACGAGGAACACCTCTATGAACTCGTTCTCCTCCAGCTCGGGCCTCAGCTCCTGGTTCTCCGGCAGGCTCATGTCGATCGTGACGTGCACCATGCGCAGATTGGTGTTGCAGAATCCGGGATCTGGTAAATCGTAGCGTAAAGTTAAAAGTAAGTAAGTGAGTACCTGGGTAAGTCACTAGCATAGGTATATATATACATAAAACGCAAAGCCAAGATTTGGGGTACATAAAAAGGAATTCCAAGAAAGCAAAAGCAAAAGTCACGCACCGTTGAACATCATGGGCGAGGTCTCGGCGATGCGGCCCACGTAGCCCGTCTCCTCCTTCAGCTCGCGCAGGGCGGCCGCCTCGGCCGTCTCGCCCTCGTCGACCAGGCCGGCCGGCACCTCGATGCACACCTTGTCTATGGGCGGGCGGTACTGCTTCTGCAGGACGATCTCGGGCCCCCCTTGCCCTGCGGGTTTCTCGACCACGGCCAGGATGCCGACCCCGTCGATGTCGCCGCCCTTGGGCCGGGTGCGCCGCTCGGCCGACTCCCACAGCCGCGCCTTGCCGTTCGGGTCGCTGTACTCGATCCTTTTTTGGAGGGGCAAGTCAGCCAGCCAGTCCATCGGCGTGATTCATTATCGTCATCGGCCAGGTATTTGGTTGCATGATGGGGCAACGGGGGTGGGGCGTCCCCAAGTAGTAGTAGCAGCAGCAGCAGCAGCTCCTTACTTCACGAGTTTTGTCCATGCCGCCTCCTCGTTTGACTGGTGCAAGTGCAAAGTTAGTTACCATCGCGTGAGGTGAGTGTGACGTCCGTTGGTTGATCGGCGTAGGGGTTCATAATATACGTACGAGAGGACCGGTTGATAGGACCTTTGCCTTTGTGCCTGACATAGTGCCCTTTGCTTTTGCCAGACTATCTTAAGAATAGAGGTTTCGAATCAGTTAAGGAGATCAAACTTCTCGATTCCCGTTTGATTGGAATATTATAGGTAGGTAGGTACCTAGGTACCTAGTAGGTTGTTTCAAGGTTTTTTGATGTCTACAGCGGCAGAGTGGCAGAGAGGAAGGGGTAATCACGAACTTATCTGCTATAATTTCACAATCTGGGGTAACTGATTGGGTATGCATGTCCCATAGAATTGACGTGCCAACTACGTAATATTCAATTAATGAGCTTCAAGCCACATTCCAGGGATCACTTATCAAAGTCGTTATCAAATACCTACCCACCAAGTACCTATGTAGGTAAATATAGGTAGTGTTCTTCAATGTGTGTTCATTCCTTCCATGGACATTCCACATACGTTTCTCCGCCCTGGCCCCCATGGGCCATTCTGCAGTGCCCAGTATCAATAGAGTGCCAAGGGTGCATCCCGAGGTCCCGACATATGCAAGTCGGATCTCGGTCCCCGTTGGCTGTAGTTCCATTTTTAGCAATGACGTCGCAAGCCATGTGCCATCAAATACTCTGTGCCATACAGGCTGAGGAAGCTCGTAGCCAGGCCGTTGGCAGTCTCCCTCTGGCAGTCGGTTTTACGAACCCAGGAACTCAGGGTACTTAGGTGGGTATGTATGTATGTATGTATGAAGTATTCCTGCTACCATCGTACTACGAAATACATACCTACATACACAGCCCGATGTGGGGGTGATAGAAAACCGGGGCAAGTGGAGGGACACTTTAATTGATGAAAGTGACGACGCGGTTTGAAAGTCGACGCGGTTTCCAATTGTCTAGTTGTGATAACTATTTCATCCAACTTCAAGGTTGACATGGCTGCTCCGGGGGGAAGACACTTGATGCGCTTGATACCTACATGTACCTAGCTAGGTATGAGGTATGCACCGCATAAATCCAGAAACAGGTAAGCCACATGGCAGCAACGTCCTTAGTCTCCTATGACCTTGCAGTCCCGGACCCCTGGACTCAACAACATTCCCTATAGGTGACAGGTTACAACCCGTGAACACTCCATTCATTCATTGTCCACAGCCTCACGTCCCTTGCCACCGAACGTTCAAATTTTTAAGACGGAGAAAGCTGACTCTGTGCCTTGTGCCCTGGCAGCCTGAGCATTCCAAATTTGCATTCAATGTAACGATGACAGCGGCCCTAGTAAGATGGGCCACAATTAAGACTTGGACTTAGTCAGTTACATACGCGCATCTAAAACTTTAGGTACATGTAACTTCTCCATGTAACTTGGGAGTGCAGCGGACCTGGTCGGTACATTTAAACATTTAAAGTGCTTGCATGCCTACATACATCGATGGATCCCCCCGGGGCCCGGGGCCATGCCCATGCCTACCTACTTCGTACCTACATACATACCTATTGTACATACCTCCAGCTGTCGACGTACCTACTTGACGCACATCACCCACATCACCCACATCACGCACTTCGCATAGCACAGACCTACAACTACATGCCTTGAATGCGCAAATGTGAGGTAACTTCAGGCAGGCTACAATTGTACAGCCGCACAACTGTACAACTGTAGGCAGTCATCCAGTCCACTCACTTCCATCATCCCCATTGATCCTGACGAAGCCTGATCGCGCCCGACTTCTTCCCCGGAGACCCTGAGGCTGATTGATCTATTTCTTTGGCATGGGAAGCTCTTTCAATTCCAATCCCGTCTCTCTTTTCCACTGTCTTCATTCCCCGTTTTCATCCTTTGTTCCTCCCCCCCGGACGCCGAAAACACCAAGCCTCAACTAGTATATCCAGGTCGTGCTTATTGGCCCTTTCTTCCTATTCTTCCTAAGTCTGGCGGGAGCATTGCATACTTGTCCCGAGGCCACTTTCTTCTATCTGGTCGCATCCAGCAAATCGTCCAGTGAACAATCCTGCATAAGGCTACGGTGGTTACCTACCCAGCCGTGCCCGCCTAGCCTTGTCCATCCACCCTCTGCTTAGTTACATTTCTCTATATCTTCTAAGCAAAGTGTGACCTTAGCCTGAGATGTGCTTGCTTTCTCCGTCTTTCTCTTGACATGCGACGATGCGACAATAACTTACACACCTTCCCACAAAGACAGCCACATCTACCTAGATTAGGTACACAGACAACCAGCACTGCCTTGCAGCTGTATACGAATATAAGGAGCACTAGACGGAGCCCTGCATGCAAGATCGAGCGCACCTTCTTATTCAAAACCCCTATCCTACCTGATCAGCAGCTTCATCTGCAGCCTCCCACCCTACCTAGCCCTGCTCTCTGCTCGCTTTGTTCGTTGGTGGGCCATCATGGCGTCGCCTAAAGAACATGACTTTGCCTCCATGACACAGGAGCAACTTCTCGATGAGCAGTTGGTACAACAAATCTTCAGCCAATCCGTGGATTCTGGACCCGGCACACCCACAGAGAAGGCAGCTGCGAAGGCTGCAATTGATGACAATCTTAAGCAGATAGGTGAAGCACTGAATAATATCTCTAAGCATCGTCCAGCAGGTATGTTAAACCTCACCTTCCCTCCCCTGACTCTATAATATACCATCTAACCCAAGTCTTCTTTCGTCTCTTCAGCTTCACATCACACAGGATCTGGATCTACAAGTTTCCAAAGTGGTAAGCCGATGCCCATCCGCTCGCCGTCGAGTCGACTTCCATTTTCAGTTTACTAATCGAGGCTCAGGTGCATCGCCTTATCTGGGAAGAACCAAGTCTTCCAACATGTCAAGTAACGACATAGGTTCGTGGGGCACCAATCCAGCTGGGGGGTCGGGTTCGAAAAAGCGAACTTTCGACGTGAACGTTGGCAACCGCTCTCCGCCAAGGCCAAGCAAGGTTCACCGACCTACCCCTAGTCCCCTATCAAGTGCATACACGCCCCCTTCGAGAGACGATTGGAGTTGGAGTAGATTGAACTCTTCGTCTCCGGCTGTCATCGACCTCACCGAAGATAACGAGGACTTTGTGCGGAAGCAGCATGCCGAGGAGGAGAGAATACACAGAAACAAGCGGCAGATGGACGATGATGCCGACTTGGCGAAACGACTACAGGCGGAGATGCGTGAAAGCCCTTCTCCTGTTCCAGGGCCTTCATCGAAACGTATTGCGTCAGATCGCATGTCCAGCCCCCACGTGTCACCTTATAGGCCAACTCAAGGATCCGAGCGGCATAGCAAAGCCAGACCTTCTTCTAGCTTCGGTCATGACACGAATTCGCAGCCCGCCTTCCGACCTGCCGCATTGAGTTCATATGGGAATACGGGGTCTTATTCGCCGATGCCTAAGCCCGAAGCAGACAGTCATTTTTCTGACATATTTTCTAACACGATGCCAAAATCTAAGGATCGTATGCCAGGCTCTTTCGTCGATGATACCGGGGACGACCTATTTGGGGATAATTATTTCAAGGGTGAAGCAGATGCAAGCTCTTCGTACCAAGGTCATGGTGCTGGCGCTGGGATCGCTGGGATGACACCTGCAGCCGAGCTCGCTCGACAGGCTGCTTTGCGACGGTCGCAACAGCAATTCTCAGACTCGGGTGTGGCTATGGGTGGGCCCAGTATCTTACCCACGCCCCAACAACGACTTCATTCCCCTTTCATGCCGGCCTCTCAGATTTGGAACGATCAATCACTTGAGCGTCCAGGATCCTTGCTAAATGGATCCGCCGACCCTTTAGAGTACGGTGCGTCTACTCACTCGTATTCGTACAACCAAAATCGTTCTGGAAACCGACTGAGTGATATCATAAACCGAACTTCCGACTATGATTACACGAACGGGACGGATGAATCGGGAAACCCCTTAGACTGGCGGGTTAGAGAGGTCATGGATGGTGTTAATGGCGCCTTCACCCAGGAGGAAGGTATCCAGCAGCTACTTGCCAATATTGGTCCCGCCCCGGAGTCCCTAGGTGACGACGAAGATGCTGATCCAAAGGACCTTTTATTTCCCCTCTACAAACACCAGAGACAAGCGTTGCATTGGATGACGCGCATGGAGCGAGATGAACATAAGAAAGGAGGTATCCTGGCCGACGACATGGGGCTTGGTAAGACGATATCAAGCTTGGCTTTGATAGTTAGCCGCCGTCCGGAACCCCCTCCAGGTGAAAGTGACGTCGAGGTGCGTTCTCTTGGCAATCGCTAACATCCCAGTTGAATCACGACTAATTAACCCAGGTCAAAACCACGCTCATAATCGCACCAGTCGCTCTCGTCGACCAATGGAAGCGCGAAATAGAAACGAAACTCAAGCCGAGAAGGCGGCTGAGGGTTTTCAAGTACCATACTGTGAAATCCACATACTCAGATCTCAGTCAATACGATGTTGTAATCACAACATACGGTACCGTGGCCTCCGAAATGACTAGGCTTGATAAGTACATGAAGGATGCAGGTGGTGTGCCGAAAGATGGCGATACTGTTTCTCGGAAGTTCCCTCTACTCGGCCCCCGAAGCCTCTGGTATCGCATCATTGTTGACGAGGCACAATGCATCAAGAATGCCAAGACGAAGGGCGCAAAGGCCTTGCACCAATTGAAATCCGAGTATCGATGGTGTCTCACCGGAACTCCCATGATGAACAATGTCTCTGAACTTTCCTCTTTGATTACCTTCTTAAGGATCAAACCATATTGCGCTGCGGATAGGTTCCACAGAGTAAGTCTGTGAACCCCAGTTCTCTGTGCCGGAGCTAACTGCTACAATAGGCTTTCGGTTGTCTCAGTACTCACCGTGCAGGCGGATATCAAAGGAATGATGCTATGCGGCAGCTGCAGGTCCTTCTAACTGCGATAATGCTTCGCCGGACCAAGAGCTCAAAAATTGATGGCAAACCTATCATCAACTTACCGCCCAAGATTGAGGAGCAGATCCACGTGGTGTTCGATCCAGACGAGGCCGCTTTTTACGGGGACCTCGAGAGAGACAGTCAAGTTCAATTCAACCGCTATCTGAAGGGCGGTGCTATTGGGAAGAAGTATACGATCATTCTGATCCTTCTCCTCCGACTTCGACAGGCTTGCTGTCACCCATATCTGCACTTGACGGACTTGGATTATGTTGGCAATAACGGAATAGACGAGGATGACATGCTCGAGCTCGCGAAGGCGATGGCCCCCGTGGTAGTCCAACGTCTCAAAGAGGCAGACAGCTTCGAGTGCCCTATCTGCTATGATGTCGTTGAGAATCCTCTGTTCATTCTGCCTTGTGGTCACGAGACCTGCCCAGAATGTTTTACTAGGCTCACAGATGGTCCAAATCAACAAGGTGTGCAGGCTGGCCAAGAGAACGCGAAAACGCTCTGTCCCCAGTGCCGCGGTCCCGTGGATGCGAACAAAACAGTCACGTACGACATTTTCAAGAAAGTACATATTCTGGATCCGACCGAGGCGGAAGAAGGGAGTGACGACGTTGAATACGAGACCGATACAGATTACGATAGTGATCTAAGTGATCGCGGGTACAAAGACGACGAGAGCGACGTCGACGACAAAGGTAACCTCAAAGACTTTATCAACGACAGCGATGATCCAGATGACGAGAACGACGACAGTGATTTGGACCATAGTGGTATCGACGAGGATGTCCGCAATGCCCATAATTCCCACAAAGCCCTCAAGAAAACGTCCAGGACTACTCCCAAGGAGGAATCAGATGATGACTATGAATTGGGGGACATCAGACAGGTTATGGAACGACAAATTCGGAAGAACTCAAAAGGTCACAAGAAGACGAGGGCCGAGAAGCCCAAGAAGGTTAGGCCGAAGGGCAAGGAAAAGGAGGTCAAGATCAAACCCCACATGCTGAGGAAGCTGCGCCAAGATGCTGGAAAGAACAAAAGTGCTCATAAAAAGTACATGCATTACCTGAAGTCGATTTGGGAACCATCAGCCAAGGTCACAAAGTGCAAGGACTTGATTGAAGGTATACAGTCAACAGGGGAGAAAACCATCGTATTCTCACAGTGGACTCTACTGCTTGATCTTTTGGAGATTCCACTCAAGTATGAACTCGGAGTCAAGTATCGGCGCTACGACGGCAGTATGTCCGCCACGATGCGCGTAAATGCCGCCAACGACTTCACCGACCTGCCTGACGTCAAGGTCATCCTCGTGTCCCTGAAGGCGGGCAATGCCGGCTTGAACCTGAACGCCGCCTCCCAGGTCATCATCATGGACCCGTTCTGGAATCCCTATATCGAGTTGCAGGCCATAGACCGCGCCCACCGCATCGGCCAGCAGAGGACCGTCCGCGTCCACCGTATCCTCATCAAAGACACGGTCGAGGACCGTATCCTCACGCTCCAGGAGAAGAAGCGCGATCTGATCGAGAACGCGCTGGACCCAGAAGTGGCCAAGAGCATTGGCACGCTCGGTAGGCAGGAGTTGGCCTATCTCTTCGGTTCTGGTGGGCAGATCTGAAGAATGGGCTAAAAGCCTGCTTGAGCCTTTGATCACAAACAAACACCGGGCTTTGACCAAGGAGCCGAAACAAAACATCTTGCGCACTTTTCGTCTTGCACCGAATGAATGGCTTCCTCTCGACCTTATCTTACCATAGGTACCGTCACTCAGCATTGGCCCGATTTCACAACTTTTTACCATCTTTACAGCTGGGGCGCTACGCTACACGCTCAATGGCCAGGTTAGAGGCAGCGAGACAAATGAACGATTTCCTTGCTGGAATGACCGTCTTGAGGATAACGGATTGGTGCTTTATCTGTCCAGCCTGTCGCACGCACACAACATATCAATTAGTTTTGCTTTCCATATTACGGACGGAATACCGCCAACTACCACCTACTTAGACACTTGATGATTTTTAGATGACTTTGCTTCACAGCAGGAGTAACCAGGCGTAACAAGGCATAGCAAGGGGCAGGGAACCTTAGGGAAGGGAATGAAAGGGAATGACTACCGGTAGGGGACACGATGAAGGACGAAGGGCGGCAATAAGGAATCCCGATCATCCTTTTTACTATCCCTGCAATGCACACACATACATACTTGGACGTGGATTTGCTCATTTTCTTCCCCTAGCGGATCAATGCTGGCTGGCCTTCAATCGTACATACTTACCCATACCTCTTATTAACCACCTTCTGGCTTTTACTTTTTGCATGCGCACCATACGTTATGACGCTTAGATATTATCTCTTTCGATCCATAGATAGATCAAGTAGATACGAACGCTTTTGCATTTGATGTCTTTTCTGGTTCGCGTCAATCGTGATAGTTGATGCGTGGTTATCTGATTTGTGATATGTGATACTCGCTTAACCTTGTGGCAATACTTGATGTATCCCTACATAATGCGTCTTAGGGGTAACAGCTACCTAGGTAAAATTACGTTCTAATGAAATTTATGGGCGCCCTATAACGCGTCCAGCCATCCATATACGCCCATATCTTTAACAATTTCTGGAAATTCGAATATTAAAGTTATTTACAATTTATGAAATACGTTTTAAAGCTTAAAGTATAGTATTTAGTATTTTATATACCAGCCCTTTGCCTTTCTTAATGCCCGCAGCCGGTTAGGCACATTTCGCACCAAGGTATTTATCAGCTCTTAAGGAATTGCCTACCACGTATTTACGATTCATTGCTTTAGTTTTTCCTTATTCTTCTCGTTATTTTTAAAGAAATATACGTTTAGGTATGCTTTATAAAGGCGTAACTTTAAGGCCTTTTATACGTACTCGATTGGATTTATATCCGGGTTATAAACAGGCCAATCGATAACGTAAATGCCGTACCGTTCGAACTACTTTTAAATGGCTTTAAATTTATAAATTTTCGCGTTATCTTATTAAAATAATTAACCGGATTCGTAATGCAAAAAAAGGCCTTCTTTTAAGGCATCAATATAAAATCGAAAATTATAGCCATTACGTATTAATTCGAAATTCCGCTTTATAATAACTATATCGATTCTTCCTTTTATTTAAATCCCTTTATAAATTATAATTGCAATATCTGGCTTTTCGTAATTAGTTATATTAACTTTATTACGATCGAATCTTTTTTCGAAAAAGCGCCAAATCCATTTAATTAAGTTAAATATATTAAAAGCCATTATATATTCGTCGGTAAAAATGGCCTAAAATAAGCTATAAGCGTCGTAATTAATACTTTAATTTCATTTATACGTATTTTTATTAATTCTTTTTTTTTTCGCCTTTAGGTTTAATATAAACGATTACGTTCGAATATTACTTTTATTAATAAAAAAATCCGACGTACGGACCGCTAATAATGTAAGTTAATTAATTTAAAAAGTCGGCGAATGATTAAATGGAATATATTTTTGCCCAGGCGCGCTTTAAATTCTTTTTAAAGGGCTGCTTAATAAATTTTAGGCATTTTTTAGATTAGGCGTATAAAAGTACGCCTTTTCCGTTTATCCAAGGCGTTTTTTCGCCTTAAATAAATGCAATCGCAAAATTATTGCGTTTCTCGTTAACGCTTTATGGTATTTCTTATAATATTAACATAACAGCCATATTAATTAACAAGCACCTTATAAGTTTTACTTGTAAAAATTCCCGCCATAATCGCCGTACGTTAATTTACGAATAACGGCTGGTTTTTTTTTTTTTTTCGGGCTTTAAGGCCTTGCTAAAGGTTTTGTACGAAATAATAGGCATTATTAAATTATTAAAGTTAAAAAAATGGAAAGGATTAAAATGAATTCGCGTTTTGGCGCGTTTTCATAACGCAATATGGGGCGCCCACAAACTTTATTGGAACGTAATTTTACCTTGCTTACTTATTTACATAGCTAAAAAAAGCTCCGGGCCGTACACATATAAGTTAGCCGTCGTGCAATATCTAATATCACACCCACCAACACGCGCACATGTCATTTTCAGGTTTTTTTGGACACACGCCGAATTGGCACCATATTCAGCCCGTCTTGGTTGCCGGTTCTATCCACTTTCTCAGTATAGTCCGAGGTAAGAAGACAACCAGCAGAACCGACTTGGCTCTAACCTTCATATAACACATACGTAAATAGGTTCCCTACTAAGTAGTGGTAAGCCCCCGTCCCAGCTCCCATGCCCGTCCGCTCCGCATCCGTCTGCGATTAACAGATGGCTGGCTATATGTAGAAGAAAAAAAAACATGAGAAGAAATACAACTCCGTTCCGTTTACTTTTTTTGCCGCCCTGGTGATAGTGAGCCATATCAACCCGTACCAAACGCCTGCTGTGATCCCTAATAGTGAAAAATCCAATCCATCGGTAAACGCCGAATCCATCGCCCTCCACACGTCCATCCATGCCGCAAGGTTTCTCGCTAGGTGGCGGAGGTGAGTCCTGCCATTGCAACTTATTGCATCATAGATGCATGCTGCACCTTTCCAGACTGCAGCTCTCAACACCACCACGTAACACCATCCGTTTGCTCACTCGCTTGCTTGCTCGCTCCTAAATGGCGACCATCCCCCACACATCCACCCTTATATCCCCCCTTCACATCATCTCCCCCGTCAGAATCCCAAACACGACATCCTCAGGACTCTCTGCTTCGCCACCAACAACACCACCATATGGGTTCCAAGCCCAAGACCTCGTGCTTCTCCCGCCACTACCACTGCTGCCACCCCTGATTCCGCCGCGGTTTCCATGGCCATGGCGGTGGAGGCGAGCCCGCCACAGCGAGTCCAGGCGGAGCACGAGCCGCCGCCGCCGCGGGTCCTCCGGGTCGGCGCCCTCGTACGCGATGCTGACCCAGACGTCGCGCTCGGGGTGGCCGTCCACGGTGACGGCGGGACCATGCATGCTCTCGGCCCAGCTGATGGAGCCGATTCCCCCCTCCCCGTCCCCATCGTCGCGCATCTGGTCGGCCAGGCGGCGCCGCGCGGATGCCGCGAGGTGCGCCGCTAGCACCCGCGCCGCTGCGCTCTTGAGGTACGTCATGATGGCTAGGTGGTCGCTGTAGGTCTCGGTGGGGGGCGGGTAGGCCGCCTCGAGGAAACTGGGAGGCGGCAGCAGCGGCGGCGGCTGGTGTGGTTCCTGTTTGATATTGCTGCTGGTGGTGGCGGCGGTAGTCGCAGTATTACTGCCGTTGGCGTTAGCGTCGGCCCCCAGGTTGGGGCCGCTCTGTCGCTGAAGTTGGTTCTGGTTCGGAGCTCTGCTGGGCATGACGATCGCGAACCGGTGATAGACGTGCGGCATGTAATAGGTGCCGCCCTGGATCTGGACGCGGGCCTCGGGGCTCATGTTGACCTCGAACACCAGGTTCTTGTTCAGGAAAACCTGGCTCGCCAGGAACTCCAGGGTGCGGGGCGTGACCCGCGAGGGCATCACCATGCCCTTCAGAGAATTCGGATGGTCGTGCCTTGTGTACGTGCTAGTGGCCGCGGTGACGCCGGCACTGTGGAGTAGATGGATGAGCTGGTCGAGGAACGAGGCTAGTTCCATGAACGCATTCAGGTGCCTCGCATGGGCAATGAACGGCCGTAGGATGGAATATTCAGGAAATGGGTTGGTCCGATTGGGTGCCGGGGGTTGTGGGTATGTGCGTCTCTTGTAGTTTTGTGCGTGGGCGTTGAGTTTGAGAGCAAACAGAGCCTTGAAGAGCGAATCGGCAAGCAAATTGTGAGGAAGATCCGGACAGTTGTCTGTTTCGGTCTGGTCTTCTAATGTGATTATAACTTTTGATCGGTGCCCCACGTCCCAGGTGATTGAGTATTCCCCTACCCTCACACCCAGTGAGAGAAGCATGCGTGCTTCACGGTTGAGTTCATGCCAGATCTCTTGGCTGGATGCGGTAATTCTAGCTTCAATAACGCGGCGTTGTATCGGCGCATCGTCTGCTGGCCGTTTAAATAGAGCTGTTATGCCCGTGACCCTGCCATTGGTCTCGATAGTTACGCGTAGTCGTTTAGAACCTCTACCGATAGGACCGGTGACTAGCCGAGCGCTTCCGTCATCGCTACGTCTCAGAGGCCCAGTGCACTGTTCATAGAACATCGGTGCGCTCTCGGGAAAGCCATATCTGACCGCCAGAGTTCGGGGCTCGTGTGGGAGGCGACAAATACGAAATCCGGCCATTCTGATAGCAGAGATATCGTCCCAGTACCTGCTCTCAAGAAGCATCTCTTCCTCTAGTTTCTCAAGAGATGCCGTGACTGAGTTGACCATGTTACTGGTCCCTATCAACTTCCACCCAGTACCAACAGCAGTATCATCCTTGAGTCGTGCCACCGTCATGTTGGAATCCTTCAGCATGGAAGCCCCCAGAGTACCGATGCCTGCAATTTCGCGTAGTTCATGGGACATGGTTTTATTAGCACGTGTGGGGTCTTCTTTGGATATCAACAATGACACAAACTCGAGCGCCAACTTGGAGTGATTGAAGGCGTATCTGGAAGGGCATTGTGTTAGTACAATGTCCGCTGGACACTACGGATAAGACAATACAATATCATTATGGGAACCTACTCGAGTTGGGCGAGCAAGTCCTGGCGTGCCAGCCAAGCCGACTTGGACTTATCGGCGTCGGCGTCGTCTTCCGACTCAGATAAGCCCTCCATGACATCGTCGTCAACCTGGGCTACCTGCTGAGCCTGCTGTTCAACTTCCTCGCGTAGCTCGGCCTCGGTCGGTACGTTGCGGAAGGTGCCGCGCTCGATACTGATGCGGGAGACGAACTCGCGGATGTTCTTGGGCTTCTTCTTGTCGGCGGTCGGCCAAGGGCGCAGCGAGAAGTGGGATAGGCTTGTCGAAGCCATGCTGACGATGGGTTTGCAGCGAGGGTCTCGCCGTTGATGATAGAATCGAGGGCTCAATCGTAATTAAAGAAGGCGCAGATAATGGATTTGAAGATGCGGGTGATGAAGATACTGCAACCGTAGATGCAATTGCGTTCGGAAGTTGAAGGTGGAAAGTGGGAGGAAAAGGTGACTCGGTCGGGTTGGATTGAGATCGAGGTCGAGAGGCGGAGGTGGAGTTGAAGGTTGAAGAAAGCAGAAGCTAAGCTTCGATGGAGGGAACAGGCATTATTGAGTAGGTCCCGTATCTCGAGTAATCGGTAGAGAGTATGTAGTAATGGGTAGCGTGCATGCTATTATTCGGGTGCTATGCCACTTTCCTACACGCCTGTCGGGTCTGTTGTTTGTTGTTTGGTGTTCGGTGCTGCCCGTTGCAGGTTGCAGATTGCAGATTGCAGATTGCAGGTTGCAGGTTGTAAGGTTGTAGGTGTTTAGCGGTTTGGTGGTTGTTGGATGCTGTTGATATTGAATGTAGTGGAGGTGCGGGTTGGATTGCGGCTGCTGCAGGGGGGTGCAGGGGCATGTGAATCTTCGACAGGGTCCAAGGGAGATCCCAGCCCGTCCCACCATCCATACCCGTAACGTGGGGCGAGCTTGACCTAAACGAGGCTAACCCGCGATGGGACTGAGATACTTCTTCGATACCTATTTTCTAGCCTATGTTACGCCTACGAGCTTCGGTTTATCCTCGTACCGGCGATGTAGAATGTTGCGTACAGCTTCAACTTCTTGGTATCGATTGAGCGTGAAGGGTGGATGGAACGGTTTTTTTACGGTTTGGAGCAATCCTTTAGTTTTCAGCAGTAAGGCTCTCTCCCCAGGCTTTCTCAGAGATGTTTCATGGGCTTATTTTGACATCGACTGATCATAGTGACAAGCTCTAGGTCGAGGACACGAAGCTATAGTTATACGAAGGTCTCCAACCGGGGACCTATTAGAGACACACTCCTTGCCTTCACTGAATTATCGCTCAATTGGGTATTATTCGAGTGCAATGAGATTGTTCTAAGTTTCACCACTTATTTATTAACTGCAACTTGATAGTTCAAATTGATACGATTTGTAACTCTCGCCAGTATTGATTTGACTTGGCTAATAGATCATCGATGGACATTGGATGCTGTAGCTGGTTACTGCGGTTTTCAAGCAGTTCGTAGATATAAGTCAAGGGTGTCATAACAGGTAGTAGTTGGGTAAATAGGGAGGCTATATTTTAGTTTCTGGGTACATGTGGCCGTAAGGGCTGATGAGTTGGAAGTTCCTGGTTAGTAGGTAGGACTATCAAACCCCTCCATTCCACAGGTGGTCGTCCAACGCGACATCCACCCCCTTTCCGATCCACTCGCCCATCCACCGTCGATTCAACTCCTTGGCCTCGTCCACCATGCCGAGCTCCAACAACAACTGGACGGAGCCCCGCACCGCGGAGTGCAGCGAGGAGCTGATCCACGCATGGGTCGGAGCCGTGTGCTCCCCGATGAAGATGGTGTTGTGCTCCGTGCGGTGGTACCCCGGGATGTAGAGCTTGTGCTGCGCCACGTCCGGCCGACACCACGACGTGGCCGTATGCTCGTCCTGCAGCCAGCAGAGGCGCGCGTAGTCTCCCGTGTAGAGCTGCCGCGTCTGCTCGCCGTGCAGGCTGACCGCGGCGTCCAGCACCATCTCGACGTGCTCCGCGTCCGACAGGCTGACGAAGCGGTCGCTCCAGTCGCCTCCTCGGTAGTGCGTGATGAGACCCGGGCGGGGTTCCGACTCGTTGGTGCCGTAGACGGGGTAGTAGAGAGCCCCCACCGCCGCGCTGGGAGGCGTCGAGTAGCCCCCGAAGATGGGCCGCTCGCCCCGCTCCCAGAAGCGCTCGGAGAACAGCAGGGACACCTTGCAGGCTGACTTGAAGCGGAGGCCTGCCTCGCTGATGGCGCGGTCGAGCACGGGCGAGAAACTCGGCAGGTCCATGAGCCGCGTCGCGGTGAACGGGGCCGTCATGATGGTGTAGTCGTATTCCTTGGACGACTCGCGAGGCTTCTCAGAACCTGGGTGGTCATCATCATACCACGAGAGCCGGGTGCGGGTGCGACCATCCCTCTCGCTTCCGTGCTGCACCGACTCGAGCTTCCGGATCTTCCTGCCGAGCACCAGCCTATCGGAGACGTGCGGGAGGAAGGCGTCCGAGAGCCGGTTGAACCCCCCGTCGATGCACTTCCAATCCGTCTCCCCGAGGCTGTCCTCCGAGCCGTCGAGGCCCAGGTTCGAGTTGTGCACCATCTCGTCCCAGAAGATGTCGTAGTCCGACGCCGTCCAGATGGCGTCGGTCACGTCCTCGTTCGCTTCGAAGACGTGCCGCAGCATCGCCTGCTGGCTCCAGTCGTCCAAGCCGGCCTCCATGGCTTGTTTGTGGACGCGCCATACGTCGCGCTGGATCGCTCTCAAGGTGGGCTCATTCTTCAGGATCCGGTTCATCTTGGCCTTGGTCTGATTGTACTCGGCTGAAAGGAGAGGGGGCGGCTCGTCCAAGCTAGGATCTGCTGCGATTTCCGCTCGCGTCGGGATTCGGCCGTCCGGGAGCCTGCCCGTACCAGAAGCCAAGAGCTCGTTGGGATGGTGCTGGATCCAGGGGATGAAGTCTATCTTCCATCTGGAGTCGTTGTTGTTCATGTTGTTCAGGACCTCGGCCAGGTGGAATGTCATTTGGTGGTCGGTATACAGATGGGTCGAATTGTCGCTCTTGTACCTGACCGAGTAAGGTAGCCTCATGGGGCCCATTTCAGCCCACTCCTGTGTCCCGCCGACGAACTCGGTCCTGAACCTTCCTCCAATCCGATCGCTTGCCTCGATGATCTCCCAGTTGTGTACGCCTACGCTGTCAAGCATAAGAGACGTGGCCAGGCCTGATATGCCTCCACCCACGATTGCGATGGAGACATTGGGTGGCGGTCGACCAGAGATCGAAGAGCCGTTCAACGCCTCCACACCATCGAACCAGGCACCTAGGGCATCGAAATCTTGGAGCAACGGTCTACCTGGCTGGGCTTCTTTTTCTCGAGGACCTAGTCTCTGAGTTGGCTTGCTGAGTGCCAAAGCAGCCAACAATTGGACGGTTATGGTCCGTGTTCCCAGGGAGAGTCTCATTGCCCCAGTATGCTGGTTGGGATCAAGGAAGGTATGGAGGCGAATGGTTGAGATCACTTCCCGTGCACTTCAACTTGTCCCGGGATATCATCACTTTATATACTACTTTCCTTATAGGCTGGTGCCTCACTTAAAGGCTAAACTCGCTATATTGTAATCTTCGATTCGTGGCACCCTTGACGATGCCAAGGCGACCTTGATGGCCACTCGCTGAGCTAGACGGAGACAACCCGACGCTTGACTGTCACCTTAACTGATCCTCCAATGTAACTTAACCTGTGAATACACGTAATATGATCTGTGGTTACCTAACTTGTTGGAATGGGATTCGTGGGTGGTGTCCGATGTTCACCGAGAAGTCTGCATACCGGTTCCCCTAAATACCCCCACTGACGATCCGATCTGCGGGTTCCATCAAGGTATCCTGCTTTGCCTTGTCAATTTTTGTAAAATGCAGGCAGAAAGTATCGCCTGTTGATTGAAAACACCAAAAGTATTATCGTGAAAATTGACCAAATGCCTTGTATTTTGGAAAATATTAAGGCATCAATGGCTGTGGGGGTGATGCGGGTGTTACAACAGCAACAGCGTTGACGAGGCTGTTTAGGGTATCACTAGTGGGCTCAGCAGCCAGCAAGGTCAATTGTAAGTTCAGCTGCTAGGTATGGATGCGTGAAGGTAGGAGAGGCAATGTCATATTACATGACGATGCCAGGTACATACGGTGTAGCAATTGGGAATGTAGCCTCACAGGTGGTGGAAGTAGGTACATGAATAGAGACATTGAAGTGTTGGTGTATCTAACCTGGCAACCCTGTTACCTCCATCTACGAACTGGAGAAGATTCACTCTACTTGGGTGTAGTAGGTACGGTGGCTCGATTGATTTATCTATGGTTGTGATCAGAGGAAAACACCATGTGAGCAGACCACGAAGGTGCACAGTAGGGCTTGTGGGGGCAACAAACAGCTTCAAGGGGCCGGCAGGGCAGCAAGGATGCCCAGGTGCGTAGGTGGTGGTGGAATAGGCTGCCCGGCCAAATGGCTGTTTTTCGGGATTCAGCCGTCGTTGGGTTTATATATTTAAAAAAGAGCCCTTTCTATCACACCGCCCACTCTAGCCTCTGCTCATTATCCAGCTCAAACCTGGCCGAGCATCGATGCCTCAGTGGTGCAACACATGGTGATGAAAAATCGCATGGAGGTTTTTCGGCGGCGCGGACGCGTGGGTCCTCGCAAGAGGAGACCGACCGATCCGTACTGTGCTTTGTTTTTTGGAGGTTGCAAGTTCAAAACTTTTTTTTTTTTTTCTTTTTGGTTTTCACTTCCCCCCTTTACTGCTCATGGCCTGCCCGTCGCTTCTTCCTTCCCCACCCCCTCCCAAGACTTAGTTGAAACCCTTAGCTGCTCTTGATACGTCCCCCAGTATATTATTTGCACAGCGTATCCGACGACCTTGTCGAGAATGTAGCTAGTAGTATTTTCCTAAACTTGAAAAAGGGTGCGGTGAATTGCAATTAGTGTGTTATGAAATCTAGTAGTATGCCAATCATCCAACAAGATATACAGGTTCATTCTAGCGATCCATCATTGCTTCCTTGCTATGTACTCCCTCCCTAGCTACGTTGATAATCTTCCTTGGGCGTGACTATCAGTAAAGCAACGGTTCATTATTCTACAATAGTGCTAACTCGATGCTTTCTCGAGCTCCGTCATATTATCCCGCTCACTGTTCGAATCCAGGGTCCCACCTATCACCCTGCTCCGCGGCTGGTTCTTCCAATGCCGTGCTGGTATTCCATCTCGGAAAAAACCATTAATCTCTTCCATCGACCGCCCGGTTACTTCGCCCACGCAAAAGTACACGTAGGCCCACGTTATGAAGCATAGCCCAGTATACACGAAACCGGTCTTGGGCCCTAGGTTGGCGGAATAGTACAGGTATGGGAGCGTGAAGACAATGGCCCAGACGGTAACCCAGAAGCAAGCGACTGCCACTGCGTAGATCTTGTTGCGATTACGGCCAACGGCCATTTCGGATGCCTGCGTAGGTGGATACGTGGTTAGTAGGCTCTGAATGATAAGGGCTTCGACAATGAGAAATGAGGTAAATATAAGGTTGGGCAGGGGAAAGGGGAATTCGTACAATGGTCCAGCCCAGAGGACCCCAAGCGAAGTTGAACGCCACGATCTCGATGATCACAAAGCTGATGATGACCTTCCCGATGGTCTCGTTGACGTCGTTGCCGGGGATGCCTAAGCACCCGACCACAAAGATCGACACCGTCATGATGCCCGTAGTGATCATGAGCAGCGGTCGACGCGGCAGATGGTTAGCGCAGAGTACGGCCGCCAGGACGACGAACACCTGGATGATGAAGACTATAAGCGTCATCATGAACGGGTCGGAAAGACCGATGGCCTTGGAGAAGACTGTGCCGAAGTAATAGAACCACTGGATGCCGTTGATCTGCTGCGCGATCAGGGCGCCGGCACTGTAGACCACCTTCCGTCGCTCGATGGGGTCGGTGAGGAGCTGTAGCCAAGAAGACTGCGCCTCCAGCTCGACTTCGCGATCGATGTCTTTCTGCATCAGCGACATGTCGGCGTGGGCATCGTACGTGCGGTCGTCGCGGTGGAGCAGCTGCAGGGCCTTGGCCGCCCTGTCCGTCTTGCCTTTCCGGAGAAGCCAGCGGGGCGACTCCGGGACGAACCACCACCCGAGAAGGACAAGCACCGGAAACAGAAGCTGGAACCCGATGGGGAACCGGTAGGAAAACGTGGTCTGGTCGTATATCATACCCCTGTTGATGCCGGCGGCGAGGATTTGCGAGACCGACAGAGTGAGCTGCCAGCACATGAGAAGGGGGCTGCGCATAGAGTCCGGTGCTAATTCCTAAGTCTTATTAGATTCATACCTCTGAATCAACAACTACAACTCCCAAATCCCCCCATTGGATTGCTAAACAGATGAAAGCAACTTACCCCTATGTACAATGGTGAGGTTGCCGAAAAGTTGCCCACGCCGTAACCCAGCAATGCCCGACCAGCGGTCATCAGAGCCCTGCTAGAGGTTGTGGCCAACTGGAGCACGATCCCGATGATGATGGTGATCGTTCCGGTCATAAAAACGCCCTTGCGTCCTAGGTGATCATTCAGGGGTGCTGCGCTAACCGAGCCGACGAGCTCACCCACATTGATCATCGAGGTCATGACCGACAGCTGGGACGGTGAGATTGCGCAAGACCCATCGGCATCGCAATCACCAAAGTGGTCGATAAACACATCTAATCATATCATCGTCGTCGTCAGAAGCTGGGTTCTGTTCAAAATGGGATTCGGCGTTAAGGGATAGTATTGAAGAACAATTGTCTCACATACCTAGAGTTGAGACGCCATTAAAGTAGACACCATCGTATCCGTATAGACAGGCCCCAAGTGCGGCAAATCCGCAGAAGAGCCAGATGTAAGGATATCTGAACTTCGTCTTCGATTCCATTGTACCTGAATCAGAATATGCACGAAGACTGATGCCTCTGTTTGAGAAAACTACACGCTTAATAGTTACTCAGTCAGCAATGTAGCTATCAACTACTAGTAAGCCGGTGCATACTCTAACATCAACATGAGCGAGAATTGGACTGACGTCCAGGCGATCCCTTTTTATCTACAGCCACCAATTCTAGGGTGGCATCTTTTAATTAACAACCCCATGGGGGAATGAGGTTAGCGTCGCATCATGCGGGGAGTCTCCCCATGTTCGTGGCGTCGAGAAAAACCAAGCCCCTGGGTCAACAGCTGAGATCTCCAGATTCTCCACATCGCTGGCGTCCCTAGAAGTGTGGATTGGAGACTCATTCGCGCCGACCTTTCTGTTTCGAGCTTTGTCGTCGGCATCTTCGCCGACGCTAGGTTCATAGTATCATAAGCCGAAGGCTCCCCGCGCGAAGATGTCGGCCGACGGGAATTCCATCTAAGGATAGATACCCCAATGCCCTCTCCGCCGACGGTATCTACCTGACTACCTAATAACGACTAGACATCAAATCGGATGGCATGATATTGCTTTAGAGGTTGGACTAGTTACGAGGATTGGATCGTTTCAGCGGGTTGCTAATGTGGATTTGCTACTTTGTAGATAAAGCACTAATATCAGTCACCGCATCCCATGGTCGTGTCGTGCCGTGTGTTGCGCTCTGTGATAAAGAACACTTCACATGATCAATAGCTAGAAAAGCTACTAAGTGATAACCATGCAGCAAACTCCGACTCCGCCAGTGGAAGGGGTAGGAGACTCATACAGTCGACCATCCCCAGGCCAAGCGGCAGCGGATGCCATCCCCCTCCTCGTCGACGACACGTACCACGTATTCCACCTGACAACGCCACCATTCACGAAACATCACCCGCCCCGGTTGCGATCGACCTGGTCGCGTTTGCGATCAACAGATCTAGTCCACTGGACGCGCGACGCGGAACCCGTCCTCCAGCCTAGCGACGACCCGCCCGCACCAGATGCCGACGGGGTGTGGACGGGCGCGGCCGTTCTCGGGCCTGACGGCCGCATGAACATCTTCTACACGGGGTACAACTTGCACCAGCAGGGCGGGAAGCAGGTGATCCTGCGCGCCGTCGCCCGCGATCGCCATGGGACCGCGTTCGATGGCGGTCCCGCGACGCAGATTTTCATAAAAGAAGACGACGACGGCGGGGCGGCGGGGGCGGCAAGATTCGAAGACATCGATTTCCGAGACGCCTTCGTCTTCTTCCACGACCAGTCGTCCGAGTACTGGATGCTCGTGGCGACGCGCCTGCGGACCGGCCCGCACTGGACGCGGGGTTGCATCGCGCTCCTGACCTCGCCCGACCTGGAGCAGTGGACCGTCGCGCCGGAGCCGCTGTACTCGCCCAACGACATGTTCTGCCCCGAGTGCCCGGAGCTGTTCCGGCTGCCCGACAGCAGCGGAAAGGATAGATGGTACCTGGTGTACTCGCGGTTCGCAGCGCCCAACGCGGGAACCGTCTACCGCGTGGCGGACACGCCGCGCGGCCCCTTCCGCATACCGCGCGACGGGTCCCACGGCCGGCTGGACGGCCGCCGCTGGTACGCTGCCAAATCGTGTCCGAAGGCCGGCGATCCGACACGGCGCGTGTTTTTCGGCTGGATTGGCGACCGCGTCGACGATGAGGGCAAGTGGCTCTGGGGCGGCGATCTCGGTATGCCGCGTGAAGTGTGGGCCGATGCGGAGGGAAACCTGCGGATCGACGCGGCGGCTGAGGTTAGGGCGCTGTTCCGCGAGACGTCAGTGCCGCTCTTGTCGGACGCATTGCCGGAAACCTTGGTCGTTTCCGCCACGGGGTCGACCCGCACCATGTTCTCCGAGCTCGGTCTTCTTGCGGCCACCACCCAGGAGGACGCTTTGTTGATAGAATTCAACATTAGGACCTGCGATGCCCACAGCTTTGGGATGCTGCTTCACGCCGATGAAGACTTGAGAGGCCATCGACTTCACTTCGCGCCTTCGCATCTAGACCAGCGGTACAACATCACTCTGTTTACGGACCTGCCCTGCTTGGATGACTTCTGGGCCGATCAATACAGCTTGCACGTGCCACGACCGGTTGATGGGCCCGAATTGGTGAGACATGAGAATGTCAAGATCGACGGTGCAATTTGCGTGTTCCTAAGAGGACTGCTGGTCGAGGTTTTCTGTGGGGGGAGGTCGATATCTTTCAGGCTCCCGGAATCTATAGAAGTGAAAGGCGCAAGTACGAATACAAGTATAAGCAATGATGGGAGAAGCCTCCATCGGCTGGGCTGGTACGTTGAAGATGGGACAGTCGAATTGAATGGGGTACTTGTAAGGCAAGGTGGACAAGTTGGGAAAGTTTGTTGATAATAAGCAGGCTAGAGAAAAGCCTCAATGTCAGTCAAATATGTACTGAGTAATCAAACGCGCCATTTCCATCCGTAGCCAAATCCCAGGCTCCGAAGTCAGTAAAGTTGTAGAGATTCCTACTGAATTGGCCAACACGGGTATCTCTAACCCGCTACAGTAAAACCTGGCTATAACGAATACGTTCTATAGCGAATTCTCTCTATAGCGAATTCAAACCGGGAACACACTGTTTTTCCCATACAATTAACGAATTTTCTCCGTATTACGAATAACGAATTGCATTTTGCTTAGTAACCCATACAATTCGTTATATGAAGTAATAAAATAATGCATATATTAGGCTTTAGCTAGGGCATTTTGAAATAACACGGACCATATTCGGTACATTTACCCCCTGGAAATTACTGGATACGTACAGTATATGTATATATACCAAAATATGCCCCCCTTCACATAACGAAACCTCGCTATAACGAACCGGAATTAGGGAACCGACCCATTCGTTATAGCCAGGTTTTACTGTATTTCGAAGGTTAATAATAGTTGGCTAGTTAGCTATGGTGATCTCGGTAACCCCGCTTATCTCATCCCAGAATAGGGGTTTGTAGGGGAAACCTCTAGTCGTGGCGGCGAATGATTACGACGACCCGAAGAAGTACCTTCGCGCATAGGAGATGGGGAGCGGTGTATTCCCCGTCCTAATGTGGTTGTGGGATCATGATGAGCGCCGAGGCTCCTTGGGGCTGTCACCTCGATCGCTCCTTCAAGCACCGGCTTCCAAGCTTCGCTCCCAGAGTAGCCATTCCACCGATCCTCGTCATAGACCTCTCTACCCCGAATCCGGACGGTCTTATTCCTCAGACGCCTGAGGTGTCCTTTTCCATCTCGCACACACCATCTTATCCAGGTGTGATGCTCTAACCACTGACGGATGTTCAATAAACATCCCTCGAGCATATCTTCATGGTATATCGCATTACCACCAGTCCCATTTTCGCCCATCCAGCCACACCAGGCCCAGCTGGGAAACTCGGCACCATTGAGAAAGTCATCCTCTGGTTGGCATGTACATTTTCCCGTTGTATCGTACGTACAATCTTTGTCACTCCCCGAATGTACCATTCGGCGCTTCCTGCGACGAATGAGCGGCTTCGTTGGAATCCACAACAAGGCAAGGTCAAAGTGTGAAGTTGGCAAGCCAAACAAAAATGGCTCTCGTTGCATGTGGCCTTGTAAGAGCCAGGTGATCCCTTCAAAGGCGGAGAGGACGTCGCCTGCTTTGGTCAGATTGCGACTCGTATATAGCCTCACGTATCTCATATAGAACCAGATAGGCCGGCGTTTTAGCTCATCGGGCGACTGCAGAGGGGAATTGGTACGATTTTGAGACCACCCGTTTCCATTGCTGTCGGTCCATATGTCTTCAGAAATACCGGCAAAGCGACATTGGAAATAGATCCGCCCTTCAGCAAAGATAAGACATCGTCGAGAGAGGATCTGTTCCTGAAAGGTCCAGGCTCGTCTACTCCATACTGAGTCGTATATGACCACCTCAAGTGGCCTGGTGACCAGTATGCGGGTCCCTGGAGCGTATTCGACGCTCAGGGGCTCCGACATGTTTTTCACCACGTTGTCATCGTCCGAACCTCTACGAGTTGGCTGCATAGCTCGCAGAAGTGGCTTTGCGGCAAGCAGTCCACTTTCGGCGTCGCCATCAGCAGCGCATATGGTGAAGTATGCGTGTCCGTATATAAGATGCATTGCGCTAGCGTTATTGTTCCAGGAAATTGGACTATCCTGTACAATACAAAGCGAGTCGATCCACACGTAACGCTCACCGAGCCTACTGACAAGTAGGATAGCATCCTGGATCGTCTTCGGTAACTTTGCCCAGGCATAGCTCAGGCCACCGTGCCTGATATGTGTCATGACCGTTGTTATCGTCGTCATATACCGCGGTTCTTTCCGATCACTGCCCCAGACGTAACTGAGAGCAACATATCGTGCAGGGGTCCCATTTTCGATTGGCAAACTCTTGAGCTGCATATCGACCACGTCGATTACCCCGAAATAGGACTCGCGCACAAGATTCAAGTGATCGACGCTTTTCCCATGGGTTTCACTGCATGTATCACCATGTTCGTTGTGGCACAAATCAAGCCAGCTCTTGATCAGTGCCTGCTTCTCGATGTCATCGTGGAACTCTCGGCCGAGAGACTGGGTGTCCATCCCCCAAGGAGCTGGAGCTTCTATCCCAATACTCGGAGCATTGTTGGGAGCGGCAAGGACGAGATAGACCTGACCTTTGTTGACGTCTTCCCCCCAGGAGAGTCTGAGCCGCCGAGTTTTGTTGATTATCCTTCTCGCCGTATCCCCTCCGCGGGGGCGCTTTCGCACAGTATCATCGCCACGGCCATCGACTTGCCAAGTGAGAAAACATTTCGTGTTCCCAGGGATATTGCCACGGCTATACCTCGCGATTGCAGTCGAGGCGAGCTTGCAAAACTGGCACTGCTTCCCCTTGGCGCGGAGTTCGTTGACATCAGCGAATTCCTGGGGGCTTATACCCGTCTTCAGCGTGAAGTGGGAACTCCCATGTGTCTTCATTCTGTCCGCATTCGCATAGTCCCAACGATGCGTGGCTTCATTGAAGGGGTTGCTATCAATGAGGAACTTTTCTATTCTGAGGTCCAGTGCAGCACAGCGAGAGCAAAGCTGGAGTGAAACGTTAGTATTGACCCTCGGAGTAATGCAATTGAGGTAAAACTTGCAGACGACCCTGTCGACGAGTCTGTCCATGGAATTGAATCCATATTTGAATCCATCCCCAAGTTCGTTGCCAAGTCCGTCAATGAACCTATTGAACATTCCGTCGATGTGTCTGTCAACGAATCTGTTGATGATTCTGTCGACCACTCCGCAGATGATTCCTTCGCCATAAGCAGTTTTTGAGCCAATGGAACTATCCAGGATGCGATGAAGCCCCTGGGTTTCCTTGCAGGGGCAGCCTCAAAGGAGGCAAGCGACATCGTTGGCATTCCGAAATCCACGTTACTCGTTCTTGAGATGGCTAGGCACTATAATTATTTCAGGATGACATTTCTGACGTCTGAACATCACCCACAAGGCTTCTTTTTCAGCTGTCATAGCGTCAGCCCGAGGTTACTTCCTCACGTGACGACACAAAGGACTGTCTCAGAAAGAAGGCGATGAGGCTGAGCCGGCCTAAACTTCAACATGCAGTAATTAACCGCGGTTCAGGACCAGGGTAAGGCTTGTCCACCCCCGCTTACTTGCCCAGACTCGTGTTCCTCACTTCCGGCATCAAAATCTGTCAACGTTTCTTCCGACATCCAACGTCCAGGATTGACAGGGGTAGTAGATGATAGTGTAGAGTTCTCACTGCATCTAGATGAATGAAACTGGAATTGAAGCTGCTACTTGCCCGATACTTCATAGAGCAAGGCCAGCTCCCACCCGAGTCAAGTCCAGACTAGATCCAAAATCTGCATAAACAGTCTTCCCGAGAAGAAGCCCTGAGCTGTCCTAATTTCGGGGAACCTCAGCAGGTCATATGATATCATACATCCAACTTCAGTTCCTCTGACCGCGTTTTGAAGTGTTCTTCCTGGCATTTGCTGAGCTCAACCTGGGTCTCAGCGAGCTTTTTGTCGAGTGTCTTCATGATCGTCCTGCGCTTCGGATCGCAACGGTCATGATTCAGAGAATCGGTGGTTATGGACTTGAAGATTTTGCTGAGAGAGGAAGGTGAATTTAGAACACGGTCTACATCTGGCAATGGCCAAAGCTCCTTTTTGGTCAACTCCTTTATCAAAAGCCCCAGGTTATAGCAGTTGCATCGCTGG
The DNA here is from genome assembly GCA_022225965.2 of Diatrype stigma. NCBI lineage: Eukaryota > Fungi > Ascomycota > Sordariomycetes > Xylariales > Diatrypaceae > Diatrype > Diatrype stigma. The sequence goes on along the minus strand of JAKJXP020000054.1, from coordinate 157,000 downwards.
CGGTCCGGAGCATAAGAGGTATTTTCGATGCATGAAAAGCCCCCGTTTCTATCATGACAAAGATCTTCAATACCACCGCGAATAGGTTCTACTATAGATGAAAGCATTGCCGATCGGTTGCGTCGTATAGTCTCGGATACTATGTTAGAACACGCATTAACGTTTTGACACACACCAGTCTGATAATAATTGACTTACACTCTGGTATCATCGGGGTCATTTTATCAGATAACACATCGGTTTTGCTCCCAGATTTCTTGATAATAACCAGCCCCCCGGGAGGTTCAAAAGCGCAAACCATTGCGAATTCTCGAACGACATCTTTGAACAGTCCATGAGCACCAAGTTCCCAGGAAGTCCAGAGCAGTCGCCTCATATATAACGGGTCCACTAGGCCTGGGCGAGACTTGAAGTCATCGTGCAATGCTTGGATCCAGTTACTGGCTAACAGTTGAAGGGAAGGCGTTAGTTTGTACAAGGCTGAGAAGGTCGTTACCGCATAGAGAACCGGTACAGTCAAACCATCCTTCCATTTTGGAGGCTTTTCGCCATGCAGGATACGGAAAACGATAGAAACAGCCCCCGGGTTATGGTACGGCAACTCCACGCCGCGTGGAGCTTCTCCAACTGACGGCCGGGGACCAATTTTCGCCTCCAGAACAGACGACACGCGACGAAGAACTTCATGGTTCGTCAGGAACCGAGCCTCGACGTTGGTCAAAATGTCATGCTGTGCTTCTTGCGCTTGGTCGTCAGCCGGCTTGTATCCACGAGCCATGATGGCCACCATGAGATTTCCATCCTTTTCAATGGTCTCTGTTTTAGGCGACAGGCATTCATTATGCTCCAAGGACTTTAGAAAATCAGTATCGTCGCCTAGGGAAGGCATGGGTGATCGAGGAGGCGATCGGGGAGGTGATGGTTGGCTAGCCCATGGGCTTTCGCCCAAGATTGAACTCCCTTCCTTGATAGGTTTCTGACGCTTGTTGGCTTCCTCCTCTACCGAAACCACACCCCCAGTGGATTTTCGTTTGGAGGCCATTGTATGGATAACTGTTGGTTGTTCTGGAATAGTCGGGTGTCCACGAGTGCCCGTCTTCGTGAAAGAAACCGCGTTGGCGTCGACGCGTTACAGAATTCGCATCGCGCTAGTTAGTCCGTTCTTTCGCACGGGCCTCTCATGACAGGGGTTCAAGGCTTTAGAGATGTTACATCATCAATGTAACTATGTAACCGAAAGAGCGAATGATGAAGGTAACATTGCAAGCAAGTGTCAAGGACGCTGATGAATGAAGAAGCATGCCGTCGTAAACACGCTATAGCTACCTATGGCCCCAGGTATTCGGTACTATAACACCATTAGACACGAAAGCCAAGCTAACGCGATAATATCAATCTTGGAATTCTTGTCATTTCACCATCCTGTCTTTCAGGTCCAGGATCTCCCCGTCTACGACGAACGTCCCGTCGCCGCGATGGTGGAACATCTTCCCGCCCTCTCCGGGCTTCTTCCGCGGATTCAGCCACGCCTTAACCGGCTTCAGCACCCACATGGAGTACTTGCTGACCATCTTGGTATCCTCGACCACGCACTCGATATTGGCGATGACGTCCGGGCCGCCGACGAGCGGTGCCTTGACCTTCGTCGCGGGAAGCGCCTCGAGTCCGAACCAGTCCCATTTGCTCTTCGCCGCTGTCTCCTCGCCCTCGCCCCCACCCGCGTCATCGGCATCATCGTCGTCCGCAGCAGAGCAGTTCCCGACATCGACGACCACACCGGCCATCTCGACCGACGGCACAGCGAGCACGCACTCGCGCTGCTTCTTGAGCGCGGCGAAGGACGCGTCCCAGGGCCCGAGCAGGATGCCGAGGAGCGGCGGTGACTCGTGCTGCATCACCATGTGGAAGCCGATGGTCATGACGTTGTGCGTCGAGTCGGCCAGAGATCCCGTCGTGACCAGCAGCACGGGGCCGGGCTCGACGAGCCGGTACACTTTGGCGGGTGGGTACGCTTCGAAGTTTGGCTCTCGTGGCTGCGATTGCGATTGCAACTGGGAACGTGATTCCGGTTCATCGCTTCCCTCTCCATCGTCCTTCTTGCGTTTGCTAGAGGAAGCCAGGGTCGGTTTCTGTTCATTCTGGGCTTTGCGCTTTCGAGCCATGGCCTGGAGTAGCTGTGGGTTTTAACCCCTATTCGGATGTTGAAGTTGGTCTAACTTGCGTTGGCGTGATGTTGATAGGTCTAATTTATAAGGCTAATTTATAGGCCCAAGTTAAAATAGCGGGATATGACGTCAAACCCACCTGCAATGTAGCTTACGTAAACCTAGCTATAGACCCCCTGTAAAGCAAGGGGGTGAATACCATACGATAGATAAGCAACCGGTCGGGAAGGCCAGACATATCCAATCGTCTATCGCCCTTCCCCGGGTTTTGTACCCATGCTGATCGGCTGCAAGGAGAAGCTAGAGCTCCTCTTGCACAACTACGTCTACCATATGTATCTCTAAGTGAAGGCTCCGTATCCCGTAAGTATAGGCATATCCCTTGATTCTTTCAGTCCCTATACAGCATAATCCAGTGTTATGGACCACGCGCGTCCAACATCGGCGGCTATGCTATACGGTACTCTCGAGTTCATATGTGCACGCGATGACTAAATCCGATCGTTATTCCCTTCCTCTAAGCGCAGCTTACGCGGTAGCAAGCTCACATGCGCAACTGTCTCTTCCATGAATTTCACTTTGCAGCTTTGCTTACCAGTCCCTTGCCCGTTCTCCTTTGGGTTACGCCCTATACTATTGAAGCAGTCTGTAATATCTCTATCGTGTCATGATGACAATGACAAGCTTCTCAACTCTCATATATACTTGGTTATGGTGCAGTCACCTGGGGTGTATAATATGTTTTTTATTTCCAACAAAGACGCGAACCGCAACAGACGAAGGATCATAGGCCAAGTCATCAATGATCGTTCTATGCGTATCTTCGAGCCTACCATGATGGGCCAGGTGGATATCTACATCTCCTAGCCCGGGCATCTTCAAAGAGCCTCAACCCTGAACCTGTTAACATGACAGACCGATTGCATTACCCTACATGTGACATAATCGCACTCCTTGCCTTCGGCTACGCCCTCAATCTCCAAACAGACGACACCAACCGCTTTCTGTTGAAGGGGATGCAGGGCGCTAACTATATTGCCAACACTCGGATGCAATTGTACCGTCTGCATCAGTTGAGGTTCGCTGACGCTTTGAACGTCCTCAGCTATCAGATGATAGAGCAACATAGAGCCTTACTAGAGAAGATGATCAAAGCCCGAACCACCGAGGATAAGCATGCTCGGCATGACCTCTTCTCCGTCGCTTCGGGTGCAAATGATGCGGCTGTCAATCCAAACGAAAGCATACGCATGAGTGACATCTGGTCTGAGGCAATGTCATTCTTCCCGGCCGGTGCGTGACTTACCCCCTTATTCCGGCAAAGTTTGTGGCCATTGCTGAACCATCGGGTATTAATCAGGTGCTTTTTCAAGCTCGGTGGCGATGAGCGCCGTATTCTTCTATCTATCACGTAGCTCAACGTGCTATGAGAGGCTCGCTGACGAGATTCGCTCTACCTTCGCCAGCAGCGAAGAGATAAAAGGGGGTCCGAAGCTGTCAAGCTACCAATATTTGCGCCCAGTAATCGACGAGTCGATGCGGCTTGCCCCACCTGTGCCTGGAACTCTCTGGCGCGAGGTGCCATCTATGGACGATGGGCCGACCGTTATTGACGGTCATGTGGTGCCACCGGGAACTCAAGTTGGAGTGAACATATACAGCCTCCACCACAACGAAGACTATTTCCCGGACGCCTTCGCCTTCAAACCCGAACGGTGGCTGGCTTCGGAGACGCCCGAAGCGCAGAGAAAGGTCATGAACGAGGCCTTCACCCCCTTTTCGATCGGGTACCGGGGCTGTGCAGGGAAGGCCATGGCATATTTCGAGATGAACCTAGTCATTGCAAAGAATTTGTGGCATTTCGATTTTGAGATCGCCTTGGGGAAATTGGGCGCAATTGGTGCTGGAACACCGGGGAGGACGGATGAAGACATCGACCTGATGAAAACCAGTTGTATGATATTTTTTCGGGGGCCCACGACGAACCGTACTTAATATTCAAACCGAGAGATAGTGTTGGGGCCTGATGCGTATACCTATAGCGCGGAGATCGAAAACTTTCGAATACTGTTAGGTCTCGCAGCAGTGTACTATTGCCGGGTAGTAGTAGGACTACGTACACGCAGTATATGAGCAGAAGCAATACGCAGAATGGAGATTTATAATCTGTCAGCTCTAATCAGCCGCCAAGAACTTCCGGTATTCTCTAAAACAGCCGATTGCATTTTTCCAGCTGATCTTATCCACTCCTATCCTCCTAAGCCCCTGAACAGCGGCAAGCGCTTATGATCCGCAGCCCAAGTGAATCGGCATAGAGGTATGTGACTATACCATGCCGCCAACCTTTCTACAAGAAGTTAAACTTGCATTCAACAAAAGACAATATACGTCGCTTTCACAGGCAGGATTAATAATGTTGAGCTGGACTTCAGTAGGTACCTAAGAGCGTTTGACTATAAGATCCTGTATTTGTAAGCAGTTTGACCACTGTCCGGCCAAATCTTGCTCCGTTCCATAAGTCACCGCAAGTCCTCCCAGAACAGGATGAACCACAAGCGATGATACAATCATATCAAGTTGGAGTTGATCGTATACAGAATGGGGCATACGGCAGAAAGTGAAAATTGTCTGGCTATATACGAGCTCCCTGAGCAGGAAGAACAGTTTGCATATGGAAGGAAGCAGTATAGATCTTCGTATAGAAGTTATACCGTTCAGGTGGAGCTGTCCCTAGCTCCAATCTCCAAATGAAGCCCCTGACCTACAACAAACCGGCACTCCGATTGAGTCTTGACTCCCCTTCTGGATCTTGGTGCTATCGTGCCATAACTAACCCCGGGCATGCTAGCTAAGCATCGTCACACACCGGTCCTTCTAGACCTGGTAGTCGTAGGAATGGTCAGCACTAAATACTCCACTATGGCCTGTGTTAAAGCCCTCCCTAATATGTAGCGCCATGTACGGAGTATATAAAGCTACATGAAATAAGGTGACCAGCTCCCAAGTTTGCGGAACAGGGAAATTCTAAAGGATAGGTCTTTGTGTTGAATAGAGTTTGATACCTACCAGATACTGTTTGAAAAAATTGCTTCAATATGCCGTCCACTCGTTACTCTAGCGAGCCAGCGGATGCTTCGGCTCTTGCCCGGCCATTAATCTTCCGACCCTCAGGCAAAGTTGCGAAGAATGTCCTCATGAAATCGGCAATGGCTGAGGCCATGGCAACCTGGAGCCCGACAAACATCGAAGAGCGAGGCATACCAACTAAGGAGTTGATCGAGGTATATCGAATGTACGTCGCAACTGAAACCAGTCAACTTTTGAGCGGACAAGGGCTGACGGATCTGTAAACGTTTAGATGGGGCGAAGGCGCAAACAGTTACGGTATGATATTGACGGGCAACATCGACATCGAATATGATCACCTGGACGCTATGGGCGACATGATCATCACTGGGAAAGACCCACTCTCGGGCCCAAGGTTCGAGGGCTTCCAGGCCATCGCTACCGCGGCGAAGGCCAACGGCTCGCTCATCCTCGCCCAGGTGACGCACCCTGGGCGACAGGTGGACGCGAAGCTTACCAAAGAATCCATATCGGCCAGCGCCTTGCAGCTGGCCGACAAGATGGGCAAAAGCTTTGCCAAGCCGCGCGAGGCCACGCAGGCGGACATCGACCACGTCGTGGCCAGCTTCGTGCACGCGGCCGAGTACCTGGCGGCGGCGGGCTTCGACGGCATGGAGCTGCACTCGGCGCACGGCTACCTGCTCTCGCAGTTCCTCTCTCGGACGACGAACCGGCGGACGGATGCGTACGGCGGCTCGGTGCGCAACCGGACGCGGATCCTGGTGGAGATCGCGCGCGGGGTGCGGTCGAGCGCCGCGGTGCCGGCGGACTTCATGCTGGGCGCGAAGCTGAACAGCGTCGAGTTCCAGGAGGACGGGCTGACGACCGAGGAGGCGCGCGAGCTGTGCGCGATCCTGCAGGACGACACCGAGCTCGACTTCCTCGAGCTGAGCGGCGGCACGTACGAGGAGCTGGGCATGCGGTGGGAGCGCGAGAGCACGCGGCGGCGCGAGGCCTACTTCCTCGAGTTCGCCGACCTCGTCGTGCCGGGGCTGGGCCCGCCCAGCCAGCGCCGCACCAAGGTGTACATCACGGGCGGGCTGCGCACTGTCGGCGCCATGGTCCGCGCGCTGGACGTCGTCGATGGCGTCGGCATCGGCCGCCCCGCCACGCAGGAGCCGCGCTTCGCCAACGACCTGCTCGAGGGCCGCATCACCGGCGCCATCAAGCCCTTCGGGCCCCTCGAGGACATGAGCATGGGCCTGCCGGTGTCCGGGACGCAGATAGTCCAGACGGGCGACGGCGAGGAGCCCTTCGATACCAGCGATGAGGCGGCCGCGACGGGCTACCTGGCGGATCTCCAGAAGTGGGCTGCGGACTTGGCTGCTGACGGTGAGAAGTTGGAGGTGTATAAATATCCGAAGCTCACCGCGAAGCAGCGTCCATTGGCTGCGTTGCAGTAGGGGGCTGCCAAGGTAAGGATCATGGCTGCAAGGGGTACGGAACTTTCCGCGCTGGTTCAAGGTCCCATTTCTTTTGATTGCGACAGGGGTATAAAGCGAAATGATCTGCTACTTACATATATCTTGTATATGACGTGCCTCGGCTCGGCTTATTATCCGTTGGCTATAGTATAATCAATACCTACAATACCTGTTCATCGATTAGTGATCATTGTTCTGAGATAACTACCACCTTTATATATTATAACTAGCAACCTACCTTCATGAAGCATTGACAGCAAGCAGCTTACCTGAGTAGATGTCTCTGGAATACTTGTGTTCCTTTTACGAGGAAAACCGCGAACTGGCATGGTTTAGTCCCTCTGATGTCTACCACCCATTCCATCAATTGCAGATGACAGAATGACTGCGAAACAAGTTGCCCTCATCATAGGGGCTTCGCGAGGGATAGGGAGGCAGGTCGCAATTGCTCTCGCTCAGAACGGTTATTCGGGTGGGTCATCAAGAACTTCCTCCTGGATCCGGTGACAGTATTCATAATAACCCATCGCAGTCGTCGTGGCGGCGAAATCGACTAGTGACGCTCAAACCGCGTCTCCATTCCCGCCAGATCCCAACTCCTCCCAATCGACCATCAGCACGGTCGAGAGGGAGATCCGGGAAGCAGGGGGCGACGCAACCGCAATCCCCGTCGATGTGAGGGACTTCGACAGCGTCAAGAGGCTGGTGGAACGAACCATCGAAGTGCGTATGCCCGATTCTCGGCACACCCACCACCGCCCGTTGACACACCAAACCATTCGAACTCAAAACTGCCCAAACCCCTCCTAACCGTGATGAAAAACTCAACTGACCCCCTATTTCTTCCTCCTTTCCCAGGTCTACGGCCGTCTCGACGTCCTCGTCTACAACTCCGGCGCCATCTGGTGGGCCTCGGTCGAGGACACGCCTATGAAGCGGTTCCAGCTCCTGCAGCGCGTCAACCCGGAGGGCCTGTACGGAGCGGTGCACGCGGCGCTGCCGCACCTCAAGCGCAAGCGCCGCGGCCGCATCGTCGTCGTCAGCCCGCCCATCTACAGCCGCTTCTTCCGCGGCAAGACCGCCTACGCCGTCGGCAAGGTCGGCATGAGCGTCCTGACCAAGGGGCTCGCAATGGACTTCGAGAGGCAGGGTTTGCGCGACATGGCCATCACGAGTATTTGGCCTGCGGTGGTGAGTTTCTTTTTCTCCGCGGGGGTTCCTCCTTTTCTGTTTCCGTGGGTGAGGAAGAGGGAGCTCGGGGGGGGGAGCAGTAATGCCTTTGCCAATTCACCGAAACTTGGGCAGCACCAGCCGGCTGACACAAGAAAATGTACTCACTGACACACCACACCACCAGGCCATCGAATCCGCCGCGACGCGCCCGCTGACGGACAAGGACCCCTCGGAGGCGCGCGACCTGCGGAAGGCGACGGTGTTCTCGGACGCGGTGCTGGCGATGCTGCGGGCGCCGGCCCCGCGCGTCAACGGCCGTCTCGAGCTCGACGAGGACTTCCTGCGGCGCGAGGCCGGCGTCGCGGATTTCTCTAGGTACGCCGTCGTGCCCGGCTCCAGCCCCCGGCGGATCATGCCGGCCGCGCTTCCCGATCTCGCCGTCGCCGAGCAGGATGACGAGGGCAGGAGGATGGACAGCGCTGCTACTGCCGACCAAGGCAACCGGTCTCGGTCTTCTAAGCTGTGATTGCGACGGGAATTCGGAAAAACATCAACGTCGGGGCCTCTGCCCGGTTTCACTGTGGCTGATAGCGACGTATGGGTAGGTAGGTGTAGGCGCACGATAGATTTGTTTGCTCCATTTCGAGTGTATTCTCGTCGGAGGCCTGTTGTCGTCTTGGGTCAATAGTGAAAGTTTGTGTTACGTTCTAGAAGCGCGATGTATCATTTCATATCCCCAATAGTCGGAGACGATGCGTAGCCAGTCAATACGGAGATGAAGTAGGACCCAGTGGGTTTACATTGAGCCTTCATGACTCTATACGATACATCTTTACGTGCGCGCATGGGAGGTACGTGCACGGAATGCAAGCAACTGGGTTTACGTGTGTCAAGGCCATCGGAGGGGCAAACCAAGGTGCGAGCTCGCTGCACCAGAGGGCAGCAACAATCCATGAACAATGCAGGAGAATCGTGTCTAATACTGACGTACTCGAATGATCGATATAACTACCGCAGACATTGGAATACCCACCGGAACGCCGGAACGATGCAGCTTTTTCTCGGTTCTGCACATCACAAGATAACCAGGTTCCCTTCCATGCCGACTCGTGGACCAGAGTCTTCTATAGAGATGACTTTCTAATCGTAGTGACGACCCCTAACTCCTAAACGCCTGATGCCTTCAATCAGGTCGGAACAAGACCCTGCGGGGGCGGATACCTTGCAACTCATGCGTTATGTCGCTCCCGCGCAGCAGCGAACTGTTCCTCTTGAAGTCGCTGCAACTCCTCAATCGACATTCCGCTCTCCTCAAACTTGTTTCCTCTCTTCTCACGGACCTGGGTCGATGGTTAGCTCCGGCTAAGAAAACAAATGGAAATGGGGCTTGGGACGGACCTTTTGCGTCTCCTTGTGGGCTTGGGCGGCCTCTATCACTGCAGGGACATATTCGCCGAAACCTAGAGTGTCGAGGGCTTTGGTGATGTGGTCACACGCGATGGTCTTCTTGGCTTCCTTCTCCGAGATGTCGTTGGCCTCAGACGATACGAGTGTGATAAACTCAACACAGCATTCGATCAACAGATCTCGAGCGTCCTTTGAGAAGGAGACTCCACTTGAGGATGGAAGGATCTCGCTGACAATCTTCTGGACGGTTGCTGTAAGGCAGTTAGTGATATGACCACCAATTGAAATGCGGTGGGTACGAACCTTTGGGAAGAGATAGATCTTCATTGCCTGGAGGAAAGAGAGGTTAGCATGCTTATAAGAGAACTGAGCAACACAGAGTATTGGAAGGAGCGGAAGAAATAACCAGGATAGCCAGAAGAATCAATGGCGGCCCAATAGGCAGGGGTTTTAGATGACGGCATTGTAAAACTTCCGGGTTTTTTGCAAGGCACCTGAAAGAATCAAACTCGATGGTCTCGTTGGGGGTCGCAAGCTAAAAATAGCAGAATGGCTTGTATGTGTAAACAAAGGGATTCTTGCTACCTTATGACTTGTTTGGTGTGGTTGCCAGGGAAGTGAGTGGCAAGTCATGCAGACAATGTGAAAGGTGTCAGGTGTGATTATTCCAGAAGGAAAGGAATCACGCGCCTTACGATATCTCCTCGGGTGCCATGCCGAATCACACCTGAAAGGGAAGTCATATACAAGAGTCTCCTGCAAATATACAGAAAGGAGTAGCAACCCAAACAAGCACATGCGATGGCAAGCCGGAAAGTGCACGCCACGCCACGGTTACCATTGCATACCGAGATATGTGTAAAGAGCGAGCAATGCAAGTGTTCTACAACCCAATACGGTACTTGAAGGCGTAGGCACAACGATCTAAGCCAACAGAATGAGCACAATAGGATAAGCATTAACCTAGCCACCCATAGGCAAGTCACCCCTCTCCCTCATACGCTTGAGGGGCTGTTGAGAAGGTGAGAGGTGAGGTAAGACCCATGCATACATACAACTAGGTATGTAGTCTGTACTCTGTAGTCTGGAGTCTAGCACTTGCTACATGTCCCCATGATGGACATCGCGAGGTCGTAGAAGTCTAACACCAACGTATGCGAAGAACGATATGGATGCAAAATGATTGGATCAATATACGAAGGAACATTGGGTCGTAATTACCTCCATATTCATTATCCGACATGGTGGGCGCAGAAAGTGAATGGTTTGCTTGTCAAACAAGATGATAATAATTGGTGGTCGGGAGATCAAGGGGTGGATGATTTTTGGAAGGCTAAGTAGGCGATTGATTATTCCAATCTGGCCGGGCGGCGGTAAGGCTGCGAGCTCTTGCTGCTGAAACAAGGTGACAGAATCCTCTCTCTCGTTCTAGATGAAGAATATGATCGGAAAATCCGGGGCTCGTTGTAGATATGAGTGGAAAGACGCTTGAATATAGGTAATTATGGTATTGTACGGGGATATATGAAGGTGAATGAACAAGTGTGTAGATATCTTCGGGCGTTCACGTTCTGGCGTTCAAGCGTTGATTGAGGCGTTAGCTACCAGATGTGGTGGATCCAGCGGACTGAGGTTGCGCTTTATACTTATAGACACCTGCATGCAGCCAATGAGCCAGTAATGTACGAATGCTACATACAGTAGTGGGGGAGGTTCCAGGTTGCCTGAGTCTTCTGAGGCTCTCAACTGGTGCCTGCATTCTGTCTGTCTGTTCTGTCTGTGTGGCTGCACCAATCCGAGTCCTGGTTTAGCTTACTAACAGTGGTGCAACTGGGCAGCTGATTGGTGCCCCGCGGGAAGCTCTGCAAGCTCTGGCACCACCGTCTGGCATTTTGTGTGGCGCAGCAGCCAACCAAACACCGTGTGGATTGTGGACCGTTTTCAGGTTGTGCACGGGCACCACGGGACCCTGCAAAAGCTAACTACAAAAGCTACGTAATAGTTAAATACAGCCTAGCTCAGCCCAGCCTAGCTTGGATCTCGGAGACTTCTGGACTTGAATAAATTTCGCAGAAATTTTCCATCCTCGAAGAAACTTTCAGTTCAACACAAACACAACAAAGTCGGAACCAACAAACTTTCCTCAGCGATCCAGGCTGGATTATCGACGAGAACGATATGTGTTGGACGCAGCAAGCCTTTGAAGATAGCTCCATCATGGATTTCAATAGCTATTCTTTGATGGTCGATTTGCACCGGTTCGCGACCGATTGTTTGTAACTGCGTATCGATGGCTATGCAGCAGCTCGACTCGTTCCCGGACTCTTCAGCTTTGCCGGAAGCTTTTCCCACAGGTTCTTCTGGCTCCAGGGATCTGGCTCTCTTTTAGGGCTTGGAGTACGAGTATGTCGGGATGTCAGGATGTCTCCCGGTTCTACCACCAAGGCAGTCCGGAGAGACTCCTGCAGAATTCTTCGATGGTAAGTTCACGCTCCTATCATGCACATGCCATGCCCTACTGCACCTTACATGATGAGTCCATTGTCGCCCCAGTCTTACCACAGCCTTTTGGCCAATATGGTGATCGACAGTCAAGCCAAACGACATGACTGAATACCTAATACTCTGTTCATTACTTGATCTGAACTTGCTAGGGACAATCAGATGCTAATGGATATGCTAGGACCTTGGTATTCACTACTACGTGTAAGTGTTGCTTGCTTACATCCCAAGCGATATACACCCTCGCATGATGTCGAATAATATCCAAATGTACTATCAAATTCCGAATCTTACATGACGGAGTGAAATCACCTGATCGATCATATATCATCGACTTGTTGTACCATCACCAGGGCCGGACAGCCAAGCTGACACGGATGTCCCAGCATGTGACAGTCTATTCGTCACATAGTCGGATTGTTACCGATTAGACGACGCGGTAAGGTATGCAGCAGTGTCTATTTTCTTCTTTCCTCTATTTGCTATGATGACGATCTTTATATTCCATGCTAAAGCCGAATACCCATGTGGAGACACTATAAAGCCTTTTCATCTTTCGCCTGAGCAAACCCATCTTGAAATCTATTTCATGTGTCCATTCGTCCTTGACCGTTGGCTGACCATGACTAGTCTATGTAGTGCTTATTTATTTCAGGACTGGAAGTCGACAAGCTCCGTGGCATTCCACCTGTAGATCGTCAGTGTATCAGCCTCCCCAGGCGGGTGATTGTTTACTTACCGGAAGTGTTTCCCACTGAACTCCTTGTTGGCACCGTCGACAAGCTTGGCAATGACAGTGCCCGGCTGCTCTGGTTTCAGGAGAAGCCCTTTCTCATGTTCATCGACGAAGCTCGCGTGGACGTCAGATGCCATGCCGGTCTTGCCTTCTTCCCTGATCTGCTTCTGCATGTCTGTGTCCACCTTGCCTGGCGAGATCGCAACGCTTGTGATTGCAGGCTCCTCGACAGCTAGGTGCGCACAGAGATGGTTGATGGCCGCCTTGGAAGTGCCGTAGGCTCCCCACCCTGCGTAAGCTCCGAAAGCGGCTCCAGATGAGACGAGTACCACCCGGCCATTTGTCTTCCTCAGCTCGGGAATTGCTTCTTTGACCTACTCTCGTTAAGACCTTTTTCATATAGCTGGGTTTGGTCTTTGGCTTACGAGTGCAACAGCGCTAAACACGTTGATGTCATAGGCACGTCGCCAATCCTCGGCAGATGATTCAGATATCTTCGTAAGTGGCGATATGGCGCCGTGGTTTATCACGAGTCCATCTATCTTCCCGAAGGCCTTGAGAGATGCCTGGATAATTTTTGGTGCAACCTGTGGGGAGGTCAGTAGCAGTTCATAGATGTCTGAATGAATACAATATCTGTCCATTTCCAATACATGTCTGAGGTTTGAAGTGAGGGGCACGTAACGTACGGTCAAATCTGCCAAGTCCGCAGCGAGGAAGTCCACAGAAGATGGGTTCTGCTCCTTCAGTGTTTTCAGGTCCGCCTCTGACCGGGCCACTGCGAACACCTTGTGTGAAGCTCGCAACAACGATTGGACTATTGCCAGGCCCAAGCCCCGACTAGCTCCGGTGACGATGAACGCCTTAGACATAGTGATCAATCAAGGATCAATCGAGGAGTGCAGTGATTTATGAGTGGTTCAAAATCGAGTCGAGGAGTTGCAAGAAAGAAAAGGGTAGCTTCTTGTATTGTGTAGATCTGTGTCGGTTACATATACCACGAAGAAAGTTTTGCGGTATACTTAAATCTTACATAAGTAAGTACTTAAGTACCTAGTAGTTATAGTAACTAAATATCCCGCCGTATCCGGAGCTTATTTGAGTGTCTGGTACAATACCTATAGACGGGAGCTTGCTGGTGGAGTCGATGAGGGGCATCCAAGAAGTATATTCTGGTGCTGTTTATTCTATCTCGGCTCCCATCGGCCAGATCGGCAATATAATCACTTTACCTAGCCTGCGTCATGTCAACCGTGACTCGGCTTGAATGCAACCCCGTAGATGTGCGATATCGCTTGATCGTCTGGACTTCTGCTCAACATGTAGTACGTAGATAATGTGTACGGCATCTACTGCTCGGCTTTGTTATAGGGGTACGGAGTAGTCACATCTTTTTGAAGGTTCCCTTCTCAGCTGGTCACATCGCCATTCTCCTCACAACCCCCACCCTCAACCCTCACCTCGACCACCACCGCCACCCGTCACCATGAGCAGCGGCACGACCGTCATCCTCGGCGCGGGCATCATCGGCGTCTCGACGGCCCTGTACCTCTCCGAGCACCAGCCCGGCACGACCGTGCACCTGGTCGAGCCCTGCCCCGAGCTCTTCGCCTCGGCCTCGGGCTACGCCGGCGGCTTCCTCGCCCGCGACTGGTTCTCGCCCGCCACCGCCGCGCTCGGCGCCCTCAGCTTCGACGAGCACCGCGCCCTCGCCGCGCGCGACGACGGGCCCCGGAACTGGGGCTACGTGCGCAGCGCGGCCGTCAGCCTGAGCCGTGCTGGGGATAAGGACGGGGAGGAGGTGAAGGGGGATGGCGTCGATGTCTGGTGTCGCGATGGCGAGAGCCGTGCCGTGGCCGCGGCCGCGAGTGGGGGAGATGCCGTTGCTGCTGCTGCCGGAGCGGCGACGACGCCGCCTTGGCTGAGGAGCGGACAGGGCGATGCTGTTGAGGTTATTAGCGAGGAGGGCACCGTCGCGCAGATGTGAGTTCCCAACCCGCCAGCCAGCCCCTCATACCTTGCTCCATCGTTGCGATTGCTGTCATCGACACCATACATATATATATATATGTGTGAGAGAGAGAGAGACAGAGATTATTGACACGCAAAAATACAGAGACCCTCTCCAGCTCTGCCAGCACCTCCTGCAGAAATGCCTTGCCGCCGGCGTCCACCTGCACCACCCAGCCCGCGCTGTGGCCGTCCACGTCGACGCCATCCACGGCGAGCTGTCGGGCGTGCGCATCGCCGCCGGCACCGGCTCGGGCTCCGGGGCCATAACCGAAACCGACGTCCCCTGCACGCGCCTCCTGATCGCCGCGGGCGCCTGGTCGCCCCAGGTCTGCGCCGCCTTGTTTCCCGGCTCCACCATTGCCGCGCTGCCCGTCTCGAGCCTCGCGGGGCACTCGATCGTCGTGCGGTCTCCGCGGTGGACTGGGACTGGGAATGGGGCTGAGAAAAAGAAGGAAAAAGGGAATGCGATAGAAGAGGGTGCGGTAAGTCGAGACGGGGACGGGGACGAGGGCTGCTGCCACGCCGTCTTCACGACCGCCCCCGACGTCCCCGACTACGCGCCCGAGCTCTTCTCCCGCCCCAACGGCCACATCTTCGTCGGCGGGCTCAACTCCGCCACGGAGCCGCTGCCGCCTTTGCCGACGGACGCGCGCGCCGGCATCCGGCGGGACGCGATCGAGCAGCTGCGCGAGACGGCGCGGCTTCTCATCAACGGCGACAGACCCGCTAGCAGCGATGGCGATGACGATCTACTCGAAGTCGTCAGGGAAGGCCTGTGCTTCCGCCCGGCCACGGCGCGCGGCACGCCGATCCTGGACCGCGTGCCGGACGCCTGGCTCGGTTCCGGCTCCGAGATCAAGACGCGGCCCGGCGCTGACGGCGGCGTGTATGTCGCTGCGGGCCATGGGCCCTGGGGCATCAGCCAGAGCTTGGGGACGGGGAGGGTCATGGCGGAGATGATGCAGGGGAGGGGGATGAGCGCGGATGTTTCGGCGTTGGGGTTCGGGGGGTTGCTGTGAGTTGTGATTGTGTGTGTGGGATGCCTCATAGATACCCGATATGTACTGTACGTACTGGGGTCTTAACAGCTGATGTGATGCGCCAGACCTTTCGATTGCCTTTTTTTTGGGGGGGGGGGGTGGGGGGGGCTTCCCTTCTCTGGCCTGCTACGGGTCTTGTGTGTTTACTGCAAGCTTTGACCTTTGACCTTGCAAGAAATATGTTGTCGTCGTTTGGCTTTGGTGTTCAAGGCGAATAAATAGTCCTTGGCCAAGTCGATAGTCGGTTGGCCGTCCTCCTCAATGTGCATACCTGGGTGGTGTGTGCAGTTATGTCTCGCACGTCTTTTACCCCTGATTCAAAGTTTACCAAGAGGGTGGAATACGATCTTCTTCAGCCGCACGGCGGCAAGCAAGACATGGCGAGGCGATGCTAGGCAAGGCAAGATAACACAAGAGCTATGGAGGCACTGCAGGGAAAGGGGTCTTCGAGGGCTTCTCTCAGCTTCAAGTCTTTGTTTGTGGCACTCACACCAATCCACCCTCCCCTGGGAACCGGCGATGTTGGACCGATAGATCTTATGAGACATGACTTATTTGCTAGGTATGTACTTAAACTTTCGCGCGGGCGCGTTCCAGAATTTTGTTCCGAAGGCATAGATGGATGGAAGGCCGCATGCCAATACGCATGCATTTGCATACGTGTGGCTGATGGCGCTGTCGGTATGCAAAAGGGGGAATATATATGTCAAGACACATGACGACCTGGTCTGGGTGTCTGAGGGATCTTAGGGATAATCATCAACCTTGATGGTCATTCCGGGTTCAATTCGCATCGTTTTCGTCGTTTCTTGTGGGGGGCTGTGTGGTATCTAAGAAGGATATGTGTTCATGCGTTCGTGCGTGTGCTGTATCTGAATTCAGGGGGGCTCAACAGTTCATGATTAGGTATTACAAGCGTTCGCAGAACATACAACTTACTTATAGCATGACAAGTTTACTTTGAGTAGTGTAGAATATCACAAGTGGAATATGACTTAGATTTTCGAATTTCGGATTTTTATTCCTTGGGTTGTCACCCATATATATATATATATATAATGTAAACATGAAAAGTCAAATTGGTATCGCTGTCCCGGTTTCCTCCAACACCCCAGTAATGCTAGCCTGTTACAAGACAATAGTAGATAATGATGTACAGTGGTCATACAATGGAAGTACTACGGCAATACACAGTATGCCTAGGTAGGTAGGTAGGTAGGTAGATCGGCAAATGGCAGCAATCTCAAGATCGATGATGGTATCTTCTCGATGGCGTGTATGTGTGTGTGTGTGTGTGTGTGTGTGTGTGTGTTTCAGTGACTATCGTTGGTTCTCCCCATACCCTTGACTCCGTCCAATCCTCAAACTATACACACTGGTAATGAAAGGCATAAAGTCATTGAGTGTCGTCGTGTACGGTAGTGATATTGACCATACAATGGCAAGGGGAATTCCGCCGGATGGGGCTAGTATAGCGAGCCGAGCCGCCTTAATGATGATATAAGGACGCTAAAGGTCGTTGCATAGATAGATAAAATATAGCTCGAGTTTCAACCAGGAAACTCGAAGGGTTCCTCGATGGGGAAATGTCGTTCTTGCTCTTCCTCTGCGTCGTCGTCGAGGTGGAACACGATGCCGCGCCGCTTCCACTCCCCGCGCTTGACGAAGAAGCTGCCGGGATCCCGCGTCATCCAGTCGACGGGCCGCTTCTGATCGTCTGGGCGGGTGCGGCTGGAGGGAGGGCGCGGCGTCAGGGGCGTGGTGGGCTCCGACGAGAGGTCGTCGATGTCGGCCAGGCCGGGCGGGATGGTCTGCCAGTCCTTGAGCGGCCACTGGGTGGCCTGGTCGTAGACGTAGGTGATGCGGCGGCGGTTGTCGCGGTGGAAGAAGCAGTTCTCGCCCTTGACGGGCGACAGCTCCGGCGCGTCCTGGTAGTGGTCCTGGGCGCGCTGCGTCTGGTTGAAGAACCGGTCCTCCCGCTCCGAGTCCTCGCGGTACCGGTCCTCGTCGAAGTGCGGCGACGTGTTGATGCACAGGGGCGGGTGGCACGAGAGCGGGTCGAACGACGCCCCCCACCCCCCGCCGCCGCCGGGCTTGCTGCGGTGCGACTCGGTCGACGACCGCGTGATCGTGCTGGCCAGGCTGCTGGCGAGGCTGACCTTGCGGCGGTGCCCGCCGTGGGTGGGGGGCACGGGGGGCATGTCAAACTGCTCGTCGGCTTGGGCCTTTCGGAATAGGCTCCCTTTGGAGCTCTTGGGAAAGAGGGTCGGCATTGCTGTGTATGTATCGTGAGCACCGCCCGGTCTGTGGTGTGTATACGGCGTTTATGTATATACAGCTGCCAAGAGAGGCACGGCGGCGAGGGGAAAAGAGTGTGTCGAAGAGAAAGATCTCGGAAGAGACAGGGAGGGTTTGGGTAGACAGACAACTACATGTAATTTAGGCCCCCTTGCTGCCGCTTGGAGAGTGAATCCAGGCTCGCTGCTGGTGTTTGCAATGCAGTGCAGTGTGGTTTACGAAGGAAAGTGTTCTAGAAACAAGTCCGGCTCAGCCGGGCGGAGGCAGGGCATGGGATATATGTATAAGAGAGATCGATCTCGGATCGGATGGCAGCAAGGCTAAGCAGGGGGGGAGGGGGGATACTACGAGTAACAAACTCGGTGTACCTGGTGTGCCTGAAGATCCCTGTCTAGTTTTTTTGATTTCTTGAAGATGGCATTCACGTTCATGACTAGCACTAGTGGGATGAGAAAGCGAGGTGGTGGAGGGTGGGTGCCTTGCA
Organism: Diatrype stigma; assembly: GCA_022225965.2. Lineage (NCBI taxonomy): Eukaryota > Fungi > Ascomycota > Sordariomycetes > Xylariales > Diatrypaceae > Diatrype > Diatrype stigma. The sequence continues at coordinate 138,632 of JAKJXP020000054.1, read as the reverse complement.
TACAGGCACAGGCTGGAGGGAAAGAAGGAAAAGAAGGGGAAAAGAAAAGCGGAAAGCTTCTTTATCGCTTGCTCATAGCGGGGATACGAGCTTTAGCACTGCACCGTATTCGCATTTATCCCCCGTTCACCTCTCCCCTCTGCTCATCACGAGATCCGGCGCCGTCGTCCTCGAGGCCATTCCATCAGTAGCGTCAGCCTTGGAGGGGGGGAGTGTGTGTGCTAACCAGCAGGTAGCTGGAAGTGGTGATGCGGGTTGATAAGCGGATGGGACAGGGTGCGTCATAGTTCGTAACCATATGACATAGCGGCGATCGTTCCGCCAAATTACACGAGCGCTCCAAGGGTGTGGAGGGGGTCTTTACGCACTCTCATAGGCCCGTCAATCAAACTTGCCATAGTAGACCGCGTGCGCTCGCGCCAGTTCGGCTTGTCTCAAGGTGCTCAAGGGCAGGCAGCGCAAAAGAAAACCGGTCCAGCCGGCAGGAGGGTGTGGTCAGCAAGCATGTGGTCAGGTATATCTCTACCACGGTTCGGCTGGCTGTACTATGCATGGGCAGCAGATTTACAAAAGCCAGTCACCAGCAGAAATTCTCCGAAAACCTTCGACTCGGTGCGAAGTGGGTGTGGTGATGAAAGTTTTTGCCGGACCTTTTCTTCAGGCAGGCGGCTTCTTCAGCCAGTTCAGCCAAGCGTGGGTGTGAACCCTTCGAACTATGCGATTGGACGAATGGAAGCATCTACTAACACTGCTAAAATCATAGTAATCGTTGAAGGTTCCATTTGATTACTTCGTACAATGAGGCCCTCACGCGGTGCCGAGGCTGTGGGTGAGTGGTGCACCGCCTGGCTGCTTATTACTATAGTATTTATTGACTCCGGCTGAAATCTAGGCCTAAACCGAGGATTAATTGATCATTAGGGCTGGCCGGGCTGAAGCTCGCGAGAAGGAATTCTGTTAAAACATGCACATAATTATCATATAATCAATTTAGGTATGTAGGGTTTTTGTTCGGTCAGTAGTTGCATCCACCCGGAAGACATCGGACTTGGCTTGATGTGTGAACCAGCCATTCAGCCCATCGTGAATTGTCAGAATGCCCTGAGCGGCAGGCCAGGGGAGCTAGTCATGATGCATTATCCATGAAAGCCGGTGTTGACCATGCCCATCCCACCCATAGGCATGTACGTATGAACACACGTACATCAATAGATGCGCCCGTCAATGCGCCGGACAACAACAACACCCACGACCCAGCTGGTGTGCCAAGGACGGGAGTGTGGAACATTGGAAGGGCTTTGAAAGAAAACGGGGATCCTAACCTAAGGTACGATCTCCGGGTCGGTCGATCGGATAGATCTCGACATTTTGTGGATGCGGTTGTTTCCAAGTTGGCCCGCTGTGCCCGCCTATGATTCCATGGCTTTGGTTGATCTGCCGATCCCCTGTCGAGACTTGCCAAACTCGGGTCAGTTGGTGGAGATGAAGCTAAACTTCCGTTCCAACTTCCAAGGCACCGGGTCATGAAGAAGCGAAAGGTTTCCAGGGGCCCAGGGGGGATCTCTCTATCATTGATATCATAGGTACCTAAAACCTACTTGCACATTCATGCCTAGACCTATCTGCAGCATATGCACCCCGCACTTTAATGGGAAAACGGAACGAAACGAAACGAAGCGCAAGCGCAGCGAGCGAGACCAGCAGCAAGCAGCCACGCAGCACGCAACACGCAACACGCACCACGACGCAGCTCGGCGCCTGGCAGGCCGCCTTTAATGTCATGTAATCGGCGATTGTGGATGATCTTCCCCTCCTACTCAACGAGTTAAATCACCTCTGTATGCCGTGCTCCCCTGTGTCGTAACCATCTCATCCCCAACCCCATCCCATCCCCATCCCGTACGACGAATCTCGAGACCTACTATCACACCTAGATGATGTATTGGTTGGATTGTTGGTAGTAGCCAGCCGGATTGGCCGCTCGGTGTGATAACGTCCCGTCAGCAAGTTGTTTTTGTTTTGTTTTGTTCTGCTCTGCTCTGCGACCTGCCGTGCGAGGATCTACAGCCGCCTCGGCGTCTCACACTCTGCACCGTTATATCATAACACCTGTCGTGCTAGCCGAGCTGGCGGCCCAGCGGCACTACTACTCCTCCCTCAATGGCTGCAGGTAACTCGTTCCTGAAAGACGCGATATGGTAGCCGTGTTCGGTACCACGTAAGTGCCTATTCAGGGAAGCGACTTCACCTGATACGTGGACATTCTACGTTGATTGGCATTCTCCTCTCCCGTCGATCATGTTTGGGTCGAGTCAGGGTAACCCAATTGCGCCTTATTAGTAGAGCCTGCAGCAGGGGCGCATAGCTGATTGTTCAGGTTCACGTGAGCTACCCCTTTTACTCACTGCATAGCTGCTGCACTCAGCCCTAGCTTTCCCATACAGCTATATTACCTAGTGAAAGAGGCTTTTTAGAGTTTCTCGCTTGCACTCTAGCCGAGCTGTGGTAACAAGCCTAGGCATATTTTAACTAGCCGTAAGCACGATTCGTTTTCCGCGCAGTCGGCCGAAAGAAAATACAGGGTTGCTGGGTAAACATACTAGGTAGTATTAAGTTGCGGGTATTAGCCTTCTACTGGGGAGTTATTGCGCTTATACTGGCTTAACCCACCTTCGTAGATCACACTTCGGTCTACCACTTAAGGTTGTGTATCTGGTCTTATATTCCGTCCATGGGGATGCGGATCCCCGCAGTGGACTGGTTGTGTCTGGACCTATTTTCTTACTCAAGCCTTGAGCATTAAGCACAACAATACCCCTGATATCTCAAACATTGCGATGCATCTCTTGCTGCCGACATTTGTGTGTTGTCTTACGCAAGAAGCTAGCTAAAGCTGTCTGTGGTGGCCTGTACATGCTCGTGGCTCACTTAGACATATTCTGAGGCAATCATGTACATGCAGGTTCAACAAGTAGTCTTCGAGCACATGATCTTGACGCCTATAGACTCATATGGACTAGAATAGTTCCGAGTATATCATTGATGTATGTGGATGCATCGACACTCCGTAAAGGATTTGTCGCTACCGACCTTCATCTGTACCCTCGAGATCCTTTCTTCGATTGGGCTAGATGCAGGCCTCGAACCTACTCCCATGATTCCGCGTTTCTGCAGACATACCTCAGGGCTGTTGGACAGTTTCTCGGTTGAAGCCATCTTGTCTCGTCCTGCTAGCTAACAGGCTTAGTGTGAACGTTATTTCAGAGATTCGCTTGATCTAGGCCAACGAGGCCTTCCCCCTTTTCCCCGGATGGAACAGTTCCGTAAAGAAGGACCTAGGCGATCTCAGTCTTCCCCGGGTAGTATAAATCCCGTGGGAAAGGGCGCGGGCTATCCCGTTACTATATAGAAGTTTCCTAGAGAGAAGGGCACCCGATGAAGGGTGAACTTCGCTAGTCGTTGAATCATCGAGATCCGATTGGAGGGTTGCACCCGCGCGAGTTTAGGTTGATTTGTGTGAAGGAATCGCTCAATAATATTTGTCATGACTCAAAAAGGACCTCTAGCATGCGGGCGAGTCGTAGACAAGGTTTAAGTCGCGGTTGGATTCCGCTGTCAACCAGGAGCCGTAGCTCTAGACTCTATGGTAGTGATGGGTGAGGGCCGGCAGGTGAAAGAGTGAACGGGCGAAAGAAACGACGAACGGGTCCTAGGCAGTCAAGGTTCGAGACCGGGCGATGGATCATTTACAAGACGCCATCGTGCTCCCCGGGAAGTCTCTTGACGCGCTTCTGCTCCCAGTTGTCGATATCCTTCGCAGCCAGCCTCTGCAATCACCTAGTCAGTATTGATTCCAGCGCAGCAGCCCCTCCTGCAGCGGCAGGTCGGTCATTTGAACATGTGCACGAGGAAAACCCACGTAATATTCGTCTTTAATGTTAACCCGGCGTCCAGACTTGCCGACGCCCAGTTCCTCCTCCCGAGTCATTTGGCGCACCCGTCGGTCGTGCTTCTCGTAGCGGACGGCCGTCGCCGGCGTCAGGACGAACGAGCCTGCCACGATGACGGTCATGAATGGCAGGCCAAAAAGCCAGAACGGGCGCTTCGCCATGAGCGCCCGGTATCTGGCTGCGAACGTCCCGGACTCGGCGGCGCCTCGAAATTTCTTGGATTGAAATACTGCCATTTTCTCACCAGGTGCAAGACGCTCGTATGATGCTGGGCAATCGTAGAGAGAATCCCAATAGTCGACTGTTGACTTGTAGTAGGCTCAATCAGCTCTTGTAAGGGACTGCAGACGCCTGTACGTAATTGGTGTTCACAGGGCTACATGAACTACATGGGTCTTATGTCTTGAGGAGGTTGAAGGTCGAAGATTGGAGCATTGAAGCGAAACAGCCTGAACTGTGACATCAGCTGGAGAGCTACGAATAGGTAGTCAGCTACCTATTTAAGGGCCTAAGGCTTCGATGGGCCTTCGATTGTCTATCGGATAATAAAAGCATGGACCACTGAAGACTGCAGGTGCTTAACACCCGTGGACCTGCACCTGGGCACCCGCAGTGGGGTCAAGATCGGAGCTTTCATGCATGTTGTTCCGACCGCTTAATTGGCCCTGGACCTTTCACGTGGGCGCGTGTCAGTTTCGTGTGCCGCCTGGTTGCTTCAAGGTTGCTACTTATACGAATACATCGACCCGTTTCGTCACGGGACAACGGCTCAACCTAGCAGCAGCAGCAAGCGACGGTGCTGGCTGCATGCTACTAGACTTCTGCATATCGCTGTAGCCTTGTCCTCCAATTTTGGTCAATCCGGTCAATTCGGGTTATTTTGGAGAATGCGCACCACGAACGAACTGACTACCTAGGTATCCATGACATCCATGACATCCATGATGCCTCCCACTTCGCATGGAAGACAGGGACCGCAGGGTCGTGAGAGCCTTGCCGATGGCAGTGGCAGTGGCAGTGGCAGTGGCAATGGCAATGGCAATGGCAATGGCAATGGCCCCACCAATCACGGCCAACCGCCGCCTTCCACATTGGCTGCCCAGCTTGTCGAGAATATCTCGGCTTCAACCAGGTCTTCGCGGCCGGATGAGACAGCTGAGCTTAGCAAGTTAATCGGGATTATTGAGAAAGTCAAGGACCAGCCCGAGAACCTGAAGCCCCAGGAAGAGCGTACCAGCCACAACCACATGCTCATATATGTCTATGCTCGTGTCACGTTGGAAGGCCTCAAGTGGGATGACCCTTTCGATAAGACCCATCTCAGGTCGGAAGCATTGCGAGCCATCAACTTCCTGAAAGTTGCCGTCAAGGAAACCCCGGAAGTCCTCCTTGCCACTTCGGAACCTGGCACTTACCTTTTCCGGGGTAGAGAGCCTCTCTGGATGTGGATCTTCCCCAAAGTCCTCAAGATGCTAGGGTATAGTCAGTCTATCGACCTCGCATCCGCCATTGATGCATTCTTCCATGTCGTCTTCTCGGTGGCATGTCGGAATACTTCCCTGTGGCCATTCATACCGCAACTTCTACTCTACTTAAAACTTAATCTTGACAGTGAGTATATGAGAGTCCAGGCCTATATCTAGGTCTATACGTGTCCCAGTTTACTAATACACAGCAAGCTATATGTTCACGGTTGAAAGAACCTAAGGTGTCTGCCACGAGCCGGAACTCGGTATTTACTGTTAGACTGCCTCCGGACTCATTTCTCGAGACTGTTCAGGCGGAAGACCCGCAGCTACTCCAGCAGCAATGTACCTATTCATTGTCGTCTGTGTCACAAGCTTTGCGACACGCTTCTGGTATATTGTCCGTCATGTCCCTTCCTTTCATCCGTCCTACCCCTGGGTTCGACATTATGTCCCCCTTTCAAGAGTGCATTTCATCCATTCTGGATGCGCACTTGTCCCTGCATGGGGCACAGCAACAATGGCAATACGCTTCTCCTAGCCCCCTCCCATTTCTACTACAGAACGCTTTGCGATATTTGGAGGTATTTCAGACGAGCAAAAATATCGACTCTTTAGTACAAGAGAAAGCATATATCGTATTAGTAATGATTTGTACGGAAATGTCCAACCATCCCACCCCGAACTTCACCGAGGATAAGTCGGGCTCCGATGCTCAACTACTCTGCAAGGCTCTCGTCAAAGTGGCCGATGCCTGCTTATGTCACAAGCCGGTATCTCGATTAGTTGCGTCGCACTTACTGCCTGCTCTTGAGAATCAATTGATCCATGATGACGACGCAGCTGTCGTCAAGGATGATCTATGGGTAAGCGTCCAGTATGCGAATCTGATTGTAATCACTAACAGTGGTATAGAGATGCGCAGAATTACTGAGAATTGTGGTTGCCAACCCAGTGCCCACTTCTTTAGAAGCAGCTGTACAACCCGAGCAGTTCTCTACGATGGATCTACAGCGTCAAGTCATGTCATTACATATTGCCACAAATGCAGATGTACCCAGAGAGCCACAATCCAAACGTAGGAAGGTATCAGACGAATCGCGGTCCTTGTCCAAAATTACATCGAGGGTCTACGATATGCTAGGAGTAGAACCCGAGGCGGATCTCACAAGCTTAGATGAGGCATTACGGTATGTCTTGCTCCTCAAACATGGCTAATGGCTATATGTTGCTGACTGTATCAGAAATCGCCTCCCTGAACTCAGCGAGTCTGAGCAATGCCAAGTAATTCATATCTTAAGCTATATCTGCTGCGCCGCGGACAACACACTTATTATTCCTGACGAAAAAGGGGGTGGTTCCATGACGCTCCACTGTTCATACTGCCAGGATGTACCCGATAGCCATAATGTTCCCCTCTGTCTCGACGTGGCAGCGAAGCAGAAGGTCCAGGAGGTGTTCGCTTCTTTGATACAACTCCCAGGCTTCGTAACGTCGCGAAGACCACGCATCACTGCTATGGTGGCTTTGAGACGCCTGGCAAAACACTCCTGTGATCGAGAATTTCTTGACGTCGAATCATCTGTGGCAGCCCAGTGGTGCTTGAAATCATTGCAGAGCTCTATTAGGGAGTTGCGCATTGCATCTACGTAAGAAGCATGCCTTTCGTTCAACGCTGCTAGCTAACCGTACCATAGTCGGACACTACCGGTGTTCTTGTGCGAGATGGCTACCGATATGTCGGATATTGTCAACAAGAATCGCACCAACGTCCTGAATATACTTCGCTCACTCTCAGAACAGAATCTGTCACATTTGACAGAAACTTGCATCATGGCCTGGTCCCATATTGGAAGGTATTCATGACTACCTTTGACTCCCGTTAGAACTCCCACTGACGTTCCATATATGGGTAGCGTTGTAAAAGAGGACCAGCTCAATCTCATCCTCGTGAAACTTGTTGAGTATCTAGGCCATGCCAGCGTCATCACTTCCGCTACCGCTTTCACGGAGGTGTGTCTAGTATTACCCGCCCATCGGAAGTTCAACACTGACCATGCTTAGATGATGAACATTGCCCAAGCTCAACAGATAACCCCCCGCCAATTGCTAGAACCGTTCTGGAGATATCTTGCTTTTTCTGCTCTCAAGGACTATATCGCAAAACCGAAACTCATCCGACTTCTAGCAGAACTGATGTCCATGACCGTCCAGGAACTCATAATATACATCCATAGTCATGCCATGCCCTGGCTAGTATTGACAAAGAAGCGAGATGTGATTCAAAAGATCGCAGAATTGCGAGGCGAGGAGGAGCCATGGCAACCATGCCTTGATAACGTGAATCTCGGCCCTATACTCGCTCTTCTCCTAGTGCAAGAAGTACCAGATGTACAAGAGTTTTCTATGGCTCTATTCCGACAGATCTCCTCGCACTTCGACGCCCTAACATTTGTCGAACTCCTTCAGGTCGAACCGTTAGTGACTACTCTAGAGCTACTGAAGGCTGCTGGTGACGCAGACGAGGTTCGCAAATCCCATGTAAGTCCCATATAACCCCATCTCGACTCCGCGGGAGTTAACGAGCTACAAAGGTACGAGGGGCCCTCAATCAGATGGCTCTCCTGATCCTTACCGCCCTTGGCGAGAAGAGACCCAAGAAATCTCATGCGACAGGCAGATTCCTCCAGCAGCATGCTTTGGGTCTCATGGCACGACTAACGGACGTAATCAATGATACCTGGGAGAAAGACCCGCCGATACAAGAGCGGAAACGCTGCATCAAGGCGATGGAAGAAATGCTCAGAATCGGAAAGCATTACATACGCATCGCCCGACCTCAGGTGAGCCTACAGTCCAACCTTTTGGTTTGCATAGACTAATCGGAAGCAGATATCTGCCTGCCTCCTCACAGTTATGTCACACGACGAGCTGCGAGCCCCAGCATTCTCGTGTTGGGCTGCTATGCTGTTGCATCTGGAAGAAGAGGATATCGAAGCATTGATCGAGACAACATTTTACCTTATCAACCACTATTGGAGCTCATTCGATGCCGAGACCCAGGAATTAGCGCGGGACTTGGTAGAGACTTTATTGACCCGAGAAACCTCGATCTTAGAGAACGTGATCAGCAAGCTACCCTCCTTCAGCCATATCAACAGCTTAGCAGATGCAGAGGCGAAGTTGAACAAGCTTCGTAAACCTGTCGATAACCGTACTGCATTCTTCCTCCTGAGTGAGAGGATACGCCATGAAAATGGCGGTGTTGTGCTACAGGCTTTGAGGGAACTCGCTTCGTATTTACAGAGGCAGCAGGGCTACCTGCAGGCGTCTGCTGTGAGTGAGCAGCCTGATTCAGTAGTTCCCACCCTCACGCGTGCCCTTCTCGACTGCGCTTCGAAATACAATGACGTCCATGGAGAGATCAGCAGCCTTTGTACGCAGTGTATTGGCTTAGTGGGATGTCTAGACCCGAACCGTGTGGACACAGTCCGAGCCGAAAGACAGATCGTGGTCAAAAGCAACTTCGAAGAGTCCGGCGAGACCACGGATTTCGTCGTCTTCTTGTTGGAGCACGTGCTGGTCAAATCGTTTCTCTCCGCTACGGATGCTAAACTTCAAGGGTTCTTGTCCTTTGCAATGCAACAGCTCCTTGAGAGATGTGATATCAGGGAAGCTATAGGATTGGTAGGCTCGAGGGAAGCCGAACCTATCTATCGGAGGTGGCTCTCGATATCTGAGGGGGCACGGGAAGTGCTCATTCCCTTTCTCAACTCGAGATATGTCCTTGCGCCCATGGCTTTGCCGCCGGCAGAATATCCCATCTTCCGACCGGGTAGGATCTATAGCAACTGGACAAGAACTTTCACCCTAGACTTGCTTCGAAAACCGCAGAATACCTTTGCTGCACTGATATTCGAACCGCTATGCAGGGTTATTCGAGTGAAAGACATATCCATTGCCGAATTCCTTCAGCCTTACGTGGTGCTTCATATCATCGTCAGTAATAACAGCTCGGAAGACATGCGTGCCAATGTCCTCCGCGAGCTTCTCAACGTTCTCCAGCATGAACTGCCACCCAATGCGACCTATGCAGAACACGAAGATAAGAAGCTGTATTGTGAAGTAAGTTGACCACAACTTCTTTCCGTGACTGATTTACTGACTAGTACAGGCCGTGTTTCGCATCTTGGACTATGCTAGCCGGTGGATACAGGCAAAGAGAGCACAGCCAAACCTGAACCCTGGGGATGTTGCTGCTATACAGAAGGTCCAGACTATTCTTGATTCTATACCTGCCGAACTGATCTCTCAACGGGCTGTCGACTGCAAGGCGTATTCGAGAGCTTTGTTCCATCTAGAAATGCATATTCGACAGGTTGAGCGCGAGAAGGACGATGTTGATGAGAAGGACCGCTTGCTACAGAGGCTCCAAGACATCTACACTCAAATCGATGAACCTGATGGGCTCGAGGGCATATCTGCCCATCTTCACGTTCTTGATATTAATCAGCAAATCTTGAGTCATCGGAAAGCCGGGAGATGGGCAGCTGCCCAGACTTGGTATGAGATCAAGCTTGCCGAGAATCCCGACAATATCGACGTTCAGAGCGACCTTTTAACGTGCTTGAAGGAGTCAGGTCAACACGGTAGGTCATCTTCAAGGTCAAATACTATGCAACCTGTAGAACGCTACTAACATTAGGTAGACGTCCTCTTGAACTATGTCGAAGGCATAGAAAAGCACACGGCTGCGGCAACTATCAATCGAATAGTACCATATGCTGTGGAAGCTTCTTGGGTAACTGGAAGGTGGCAAACGATGCGTAAATTCATTGCCAAGTATCAAGGAGATCGCGCTGAAAATTTCAACGTGTCGATTGCTCAAGCTCTCGTCTATCTTCAACAAGGCTGGACACAATCGTTCGTTGAGGAAATGAAGGTTTTGCGGGAGAGAGTCAGTTCATCGATGACTTTCTCGGCCACCTCTTCGCTACAGACATGCCACGAACCTATGCTGAAATGCCACGTATTGACCGATCTCGAGTTGATTGCTGGTACTAACAATGATGGTAACCAGCACCTTCAAGAGACGCTCAAAGTTCTGAACCGGCGTCTTGAAGTCCTGGGCTCCTATGTTAGCGATAAGCAATATGCATTGGGCATTCGGCGTGCTGCCATGGAGTTGATGAGGTACGTTGCCATAAGTAAGATACCCGTCCTTCCTCTAGTACTAACACTCTTAGGCCCAAATTCAACGACATGGATATATCTACCCTTTGGCTCACAAGCGCCCGGCTGGCCAGAAAAGCCAATTCTATGCATCAATCATTCAATGCCGTACTACATGCTTCGGAGCTTGGCGATGGTTCTGCTACAATCGAACATGCTCGTCTACTTTGGAAAGAGGGGCATAGCAGAAAGGCTATCCAGACTCTCCAGGGAGCCATTGCTAGCAGTGTATTTACCAACCAAAGTTTTGTCGAGCAGGATTCGTCAGAAAGGACCCCCGAGTCGCAGCAAAGCATGCTTACAGCACGAGCTCACCTACTCCTTGCAAAGTGGCTCGATAGCGCGGGTCAGACACATGCATCCGCGTTGAGGCTGCAATACCAGAACGTCCCAAAAAGCTATGCCACATGGGAGAAGGGCCACTATTACCTTGGCCGCCATTACAAGAAAGTACTCGAATCCGAGAAGACACTGAAATGGGAAGACCAAAGTGAGCATTACCATAGCGGAGAGACTGCCAAGCTCGTCATTGAGAATTACATCCGATCTCTCAACTATGGGACGAAATACTTATACCAGACTCTTCCCCGTATCCTCACCCTTTGGTTGGAAATGGGTGCTCAAATTGACAAGGCGCCGGAAGGCAAAGTGTCTCTCTCGCGAGAACTCTACCATCGCCGCAAAACTCTCCTCGACGCGCTACACAAGTACTTGAACAAATACATCAATCGACTACCTGCGTATATCTTCTACACTGCGCTACCCCAGATCGTGGCACGAATTGCGCATCCTAACCTGGAAGTATTCATGCTCCTGCAAGAAATCATCTTCAAGGTCGTGGAAGCCCACCCGAGACAAGCGTTATGGAGCTTGTTTGCCATCATGACTACGAAACAGGCCTCCTCAGAGCGGAGGACGCGAGGTCACCAGATTCTTCAGCGGTTAAGAAGTACGAATAAAAAGGTCGAAAACGGGTCCTTCGACCTCAAGTCATTGTTGCGTATGGGCGAGAAGCTTGCAGACCAGTTACTCTCAGCTTGCAATAATGGGGACTTCCAGAGCAACAGGACAACAATGGCAAGCCTCACGCGCGACTTGGGTTTCAACCACAAGTGCACTCCATGTCCGCTTGTTGTCCCGATCGAGACCTGCCTAACGGCCACACTACCCACTCTCACCGACAATGTCAAGAAGCACAAGGCCTTCTCGCGGGATGTCATCACGATCGAATGCTTCCTGGAGGAGGTGATGGTGCTAGGATCTCTCGCGAAGCCTCGGAAGCTTACGGCTCGTGGCTCCAATGGTTCCAGCTACGGGCTTCTTATCAAGCCCAAGGACGATCTTCGGACTGACCAGCGCCTGATGGAGTTCAACAGCATGATCAACCGATCTCTGAAGCGGGATGCCGAGTCTAGCAGGAGACAGCTGTACATCCGCACATACGCGGTCACTCCTCTCAATGAGGAATGCGGTATCATCGAATGGGTTTCGGGCCTTAAAACGCTCCGAGACATTCTCTTGAACATCTACCGGTCCAAAGGGATCGTCCCTAACTATACACATCTCGCGGCGATGATGAAAGACGCGGCTACGGGGGAGAAGAACACCAAGATCTTCACGGAAGGGGTTCTGAGCGTGTTCCCGCCGGTGCTCCCGCAGTGGTTCATTTCGCAGTTCCCGAACCCGACGGCCTGGTTCGCGGCGCGGCTGCGGTACACGCGGTCCTGCGCGGTGATGTCGATGGTGGGCACGATCCTGGGCCTGGGCGACCGGCACGGCGAGAACGTGCTGCTGGAGGAGGGGAATGGCGGGATCTTCCACGTGGATTTCAACTGCCTGTTCGACAAGGGCCTGACGTTCGCGCAGCCGGAGCGCGTGCCCTTCCGGCTGACCCACAACATGGTGGCGGCCATGGGCATTCACGGCCACGAGGGCCCGTTCCGCAAGTGCTCGGAGCTGACGCTGGCCATCCTGCGCCAGCAGGAGGAGACGCTGATGACCATCCTCGAGGCCTTCATCTACGACCCCACCCTGGACCTGCAGCGCGAGAACAGCAAGAAACAGCACCAGCGCAAGAACGAGGTCGTGAGGCTCAACCCCCAGAGTGTCGTCGACAATATCAAAAGGAAGGTCCGCGGGCTGCTGCCCGATGAGAGCATCCCCCTGGGGGTCGAGGGCCAGGTCGAGGAGCTCATCAAGCAGGCGGTGAATCCGAGGAATCTGGCTGCTATGTATATTGGGTGGTGCCCTTTCTTGTGAAGTGGGAGTTGAAGCAGGAGAAGAGACAAAATACAGTGTGGCTCAAGAGGTGTAAATAGGGAGAGGAGGTGGAGGTGATGAAAGTCTATTGGCCGCGAATTGTGTTTTTGGTGGCTTGGGTAAAGTAGCTATGTCTTTATGTGTGCACTCAATGAGTTACGATGAGTAAGGATGAGAATAGGAAACATGGATTATTGGCAGCTACAGGTGTGTTTCTAATTGCCGTTGTTGATTAATTGCTTACAGATGAATGTCAAGAGGAAAGAAGGCGAAATGTGAGAGAAAAAGGAATAAGAAGAAAAATAATACCTGTCTACATTTGATGTTGCGAGATAAAAAGCCAGTAAAAGGGGAGTAGTAAATAACATTTCGTGATCTAAATGCGATGGAAGCCTACTACATACATACACACATACATGTAACCCCTCTGTCCCTATATACTACACCACACAGACCACACTACCTAGAAGCCCCCAACCAAGTAGAAATGGAAACCCGATGAATAGTACCAGAAAGTAAATGGGAATGATGGGTTTGATGTTATGTGATGAGCGATGCGCATCGGTGATAATCAAGAGACTGCCCTGGTGCCGGTGCCTGGTAGGCAGCTGCTACCTAGGCGATGATAGGGCGACGGTAGGTATGATGGATGGGTAGCAGCCTGGACTGCGGCCTAAAAAGAAAGAGACAGTGTTGTATTGTACAATAATACATACCTCATACCTACCTAGGTAGGTAATGCCTAACTAGAGAGCTTTGACACGCGACTTTGCAACGCCAGTTGATCTGCCAATGTCCCTCCCCGTTCCACGCGTCCAGTGCGTCGTCTCAATCTCAAACACCCTGAAGCACCCTGACTCGACTGCATTCTTCTTTCACACTCCCTTCTTCTTTATTTTCCTTTGACAACCCAATCCCCGAGGAAGGCATTCAGTTCAGGTATTCAATCTCATCTCTGAATCTCCTTGCTCAGGCTGTTTCGACCCTGGGGAAATTCCTATCCATCACCCAGATCTCCAGCAGACCAGTCCAAAACCGCACTGCAGCAATCCATCCACCCACCCAACCCCCTTCTACTATCTTTACCTGCCCACCACCACAACAACACTGCGATCCATTTCAACGCGCAATTCATCAAGACTGGACAGCTACTTTTTGAGTTCAGCAGTCTAAGACAAGATGTCTTACAGAATTGGTATGTATATTTTTCATGTTTTAGAATTTTGCTTCCTTGATCTGGGAGACGCACCTTAAAGACAGCCTGTCTGCCTGTCAGGTAGAGCCTTCGTCTTTACCTGCCTACTTTGACGTCACTCGCCAACCTTCCTAGCCGCGTCGCTCTTGGGAGCGACCGCAACTCGATTGTGGCACCTCGTACAATTCATATTTTTGCTTCTTTGTCTTTGATTATGTTTTGAATTTCGTTCTTCCCTCCATTGGCACCAGCTCAATCCATGATATTTGATTCCTTTTTCTAATCGAATGTTACTAACGTGGGCGCATAGAGCTGGCAAGCAGCAACCGCGCAGGTTGCCAAGATACGGTATGCAAGAACAACAAGGAGAAGATCGCCAAGGGAGAGCTCAGGCTCGGTGCTTGGGTTGAGATCCAAGAACACGGGTCTTGGCGATGGAGACACTGGTTCGTCCTCCCCCTTTTCTCTTCCCGTGTGTCGTGTTGGAGACGGGACATGACGATAAGCTAATTCGTGACTTTTCAGGGGCTGTGTATCGGGCTTCACCGTTGTCAATATCCGAGATAACATCAAGCAAGGTGGTGATGATAATGACGATGACAATGCCGATGATGATGATGCTCATTACCAGTGGGACATGATCGATGGCTGGGAAGAGCTAGAGTAAGTTCTTTTCTGGTCGATCCTCTTCCGTGAATCTGCCTGGGACCATTGGCCTTTACTAACAAGAGAAGGGACCATCCGGAAATCCGTGAGAAGATCCAACGTGTCGTCAAGCAAGGACACATCGACCCAGAGGACTTCAAGGGTGTGAGTGATGCTCATCGGATGCAGTCTTACCACACATTCTAACTTTAGACAGGATCCCGAGTTCAACAAGCCTGGCCAGAAGGCTATCCGTGGTCGCGCCAAGAAGGCTAAGAAAGACGACGAGGTAGGTTTGAAGCTGCCGCATGGCGAGACAAACATATAACTTGACCGTCACTCACACTCATGCCAGGAAAACGAAGAGGAAAGCACGCCTAAGAAGAAGCCCGCCAAACGAGGGCGCAAGAAGGATGCTGTCGAGGACAGCGATGACGAGAGCTTGGTGCAGCCCGCCAAGAAGAAGGCCAAGGGTGGCCGCAAGTCCAAAGCAGCAGCTGTCGAGGAGGACGAGGGTGAGAATGAGGAAGAGGAAAAGCCCAAGGCGGCACCGACTCGCGCCAAGAAGCCTCGGGCCAGCGGCAAGGCGGCCAAAAAAGCCCCCACGCCTCCCCCAGCCGACGACGACGACGATGATGAAGACGAGGAGCCGGCACCCGAGCTCGAACCCGAGCCAGAACCTGAGCCGGCGCCGAAGGCCAAGGCCAAGCGCGGTCGCAAACCTGCTGCTGAGGCCAAGGCCAAGCCCGCTGCCAAGGGTAAGGCTAAGCCTGCTGCCAAGAGTAAGGCTAAGGCTGTTGCAGATGAGGGCGACGACGACGATGACGGCGACGATGGTGATGATGCTGTCGTCGCGCCCCAGCCTGCTACGAAAGCGAGACGTGGTCGTTCCAGGAAGGCTTAAGGAAGCACGTCGAGGCAAGGGAAGGGAAGGCAAGGGGTGCGCACGGTACTCCAAAGGGGCTTCGATCCGATTTACCATTATCCGTCATTCACCCCGCTGCGCCTTTAGTCGATCGCGTGCTATAGGCGACTTGCAAAGCGATGCGTAGGAGCTGGATCGAGGAAGCTTTTTCATTTTCTTTTCCTACCCGCGGTAATGGATGATCAGATGTATGATCGACTTCGACGAAGAAGATACGGCAATGCAAGGGGGGCACGCAGTCATTGCAAAAGAAGATGATGGCTTGATTTATGATAGCAGGCGAGCGAGCAAACTCACGAGGGTCTATCTTGGGAGGCATGTATGTGATTGACTACTCAATTCGCTATGAGGGATCGATGGATATTAATTGCGAGACGGAATGAGACGAGCTGAGACGATAGCTTAATTAATAGCTGTAAGATACATCAGGTAGGGAGATCGATCCGGGCTTGTTCTGTAACTATTACTGCTACCCAGGAAGGGGAAGGGTTTCCATCACGAGCACAAGTTCGAGTGCAGATAGCTACCATCTGCTTCCTGCTCTTTCTATTAATCAAGGTCAACTACCGAACCAAAGCCTCCTCTGATGTTCGTAGCCTCAGTCGGGGCTGGTTTGGGCTCATTCGGGCTTGATAACCCGAGTTCAGGACAACCCGATTTCAGGGGTAACAACTTTGGAATTAAGAATTGAGAGGTACGTACTAACTGACTAAGTACTGCAACCTACCTACGCTTAGCTATTGTGGGTAAGGCGCCATGTGGTCCTGTATGTAGTGTATGTATGTATTGTACACAGCTACGGTCAGTGCAACGCCAAATCAGCGTCATCAACGTTGATCGCTGATAGTTGATAGGTAACGCCAATGAGCTTAGCTCAGGTTTATCGGTTCCCTATCAGCAGCCCATTTACTGAGGTACTCTGTCTATTACATCTACAGGTGACAGGCTACATCACGACTTCTGGCACTTCGGAGCTGTACGAGCATCGAACCTTTTACACTTACCGGTCTTACTCACCTGTCCACCTGCCTGTCTGCTTACCTGTCCACCCGATCTATACTTTCGAGGTCCCCATGGCTGCACACACAGTCTAATGCCACCCCACCATCTAGCCAGATAGCCAGATAGACGAACACACATCGTTGGCACCAGCAAGCACGAGGAGGTCCCTCTCCCAAAGAAGGAAAGATGCACTTAACATTCCGAGCTCTGTCTCTCCCCCTGCTGCTAGCCCTACCTGCCGCCGTGCGCGCCGTCTTCCAGGACGAGGTCGGCCATATCGACTACCACCACAAGCTCCTCGGCGTCCCCCAGCGCGAAACCACCTTCTTCCACCGCCCGCGACGAGACGAAAGGGCCAGCCTGCTCTACACCTTGACCGACCTCGGCGTGCTCGGTGCCGTCAACCCCAGCAATGGCGAGGTGATATGGCGGCAGCAGCTGCTGGACGTCGACGACAGCGATGGCAGCAGCACACACCTGCGGGCCGGCGAGGACGAGCCTTGGCTGGCGAGCGCCTCGGGCGGCTCCGTCCAGTCGTGGGAGGCCATCTCGGGCCGCAATGTCTGGTCGCTCGACTTCCACGGCCGGGTCAAGGACCTCGAGGTCATGGAGCTGACGGGGAACGACCACAAGGACGTGCTCACGCTGCACGCCGAGGAGAAGGGGGCGAGCGTCGCGCGCCGCATCCACGGCACTGAAGGCCGCGTCCTGTGGGAGTACCGCGAGATCACCGGCGACGTGCCCCTGCAGGTCAGCACCAACGTCGAGAAGGTCTTCGTCGTCACGCTGCACGGGTCGCTGCTCTCCTACGGCCTCAAGGTCGTCGTGCTCGACCCGCTGACGGGCAAGAAGCTCGACGAGATCCCCATCGGCACCAAGGGCGAGGTGCAGAGCGAGCGGGACGTCATGTTCGTCGGCGCCAACTCGGCCGCGCCCATCGTCGCCTGGACCGACAATGCCCTGACCACCCTGAAGGTCAACGTGCTCGGCACGAAGGCCACCAAGGCCTTCCCTCTCGTCAGCGGGGCGACGAGCGTCGAGATTCACTCGCCGCACCTGGTCCAGTCGTCGCCGCATTTCCTGGTCCACACCCGGACGAAGACGGGTCATAAAGGAGATGTTTTTCATATCGACCTGAAGAGCAATGCTATCACGAAGGCGTATGAACTGCCGTTTTTGGAAGGGGAAGGCGCGTTTTCCACCAGCTCGATCAATGCGAACGTCTTCTTTACTCGTGTCAGCTCTGACGAGGTCATCATCACCTCGTCGCAGTCGCACGGCATTCTCAGCCGCTGGTCTTTGCAGCAGCAGCAGAAGGGACAAGCAGTTGACAACAAGGGCAAACTACAAGCTCTACACGGCGTGTCCGAGGTAATCAAGAAGGGGGAGGACTCGTACGCGGTCCGATCGGCGGTCGTGAACGACGCCGACGACTGGGTGCTGATCCGGAACGGGGAGATCGAGTGGACGCGTCCCGAAGGCTTGAGCGGCGCTGTCGCGGCCACCTGGGCGGAGATTCCCGAGTCGGAAGAACTGGCTAAGACCCTGCAGGCCGAAGCCCACAGCAACCCGCTCCAGGCCTACATCCACCGCGTCAACCGCCACATCGACGACCTGCAGTACCTCCCCAACTGGCTGCAGTCTATCCCCGGGCGTCTCCTGAGCAGCGTTCTCGGTTCGGATAGTGGCAAAACCAGTGACGTGCTCTCGCGCGACAGCTTCGGGTTCAACAAGCTCGCCGTGCTCGCCACCCGGCGAGGCAAGCTCTACGGCCTTGACGTGGGCAACCACGGCCGCATCGTCTGGAGCAAGAAGGCCTCCGAGACGCCGGCTGTCGTCACCCCTTTCTGGGACGTGCGAGCCATCTACGCCGACGACGCCAAGGGTCTCGTCACGGTGCGCGGCGCGAGCGGAGAGTTCATTATCGTCAAGTCCGACACGGGCAGTACCGTCGAGTCGATCCCCGCAGGCCTGTTTCCCCCTATCGAGGGCGCCGCCCTGGTCGACAGCGAAGGTGCCGGCCCCTGGCTGCTCCCCATCGGCGTCGGGGGGCGCGTCAGCGAGGTCCCTGCTGCTTGGGCCCCGAACCAGAAGCAGACGGTCGTTACGCGGACGCCTGAGGGCGGTATCCAGGGTCTTGTTTTTGTTGTCGGTGGCGGAAAGGGCGCCAAGGCCGTCGCCACGCCGGCCTGGACCTTCCTGCCACCCGGGGGCCAGAGAATCGCGACGATCGCGAGCAGACCGGCGCACGACCCCATCGCCTCCATTGGTCGCGTCCTCGGCGACCGCAGCGTCAAGTACAAATACCTGAACCCGAACACGATCGTCGTAGCGACCATCAGCGAGGACGACGAAAACGCAGCGTCGCTGCTCACCGTCTACCTGCTCGACACCGTGTCCGGCCAGGTGCTGCACTCGGCCGCGCACGAGGGCGTCGACCCCGCCAGGGACATCAGCTGCACCATCGCGGAGAACTGGTTCGTGTGCTCGTTCTACGGGGAATACACGCTGCGGGAGCCCTCTTCTTCTTCCTCGTCGTCCCCGCAGCAGCAGTATCAGCAGCAGCAGAAGTCCCAGAGCGTGAAGGGCTACCAGCTCGTCGTGTCCGACCTGTACGAGTCCGAGCTCGCCAACGACCGCGGACCCCTCGGCGACACCGCCTCCAACTTCTCCTCCCTCGCGCCCATCGACAACCCCACGGCGGGCGCCGCCCCCTTGCCCGCCGTCGCTTCCAAGGCCTTCGTCCTGCCGGGGGGCCCGCTCACGGCCCTGACGGCCTCCCAGACGAGACAGGGCATCGCCTCGCGCCTGCTGCTGGCCTACAGCCCCGCCCTGCACGCCGTCGTCGGCATCCCCCGCGCCGCGATCGACCCCCGCCGCCCCGCCGGCCGCGACCCCACGCCCCAGGAGCTCGAGGAGGGGCTGGCGCGCTACAGCCCCGCGCTCGAGCTCGATCCGCGATGGGTCGTGTCGCATGCTTGGGAGGTGCTTCTTTCCGACAAGCGTCAAGGTGTGAAGGCGAAGATCATCACGAGCCCCGCCGTGCTGGAGAGCACGAGCCTAGTGCTGGCTTTTGGCGGGCCCGACGTGTTCGGAACCCGCGTGGCGCCTAGCATGGCGTTCGATGTCCTGGGCAACGGGTTCAATAAGCTGGCGCTTGTTGCGACGGTTGGGGCGCTGGGGTTGGGCGTTTTGGCGTTGGGGCCTTTGGTGAGTTTTCTGCCTTTCTCTCCTCACGTTTCATTCCTCTTGGGGGACTTTGGGTTCATGTGCTAGATGCTAACCAATGTTGTGTGTGCAGGTCAGGAAAAAGCAGATCAATACGCGGTGGGGTGGTACTACGTAGGTAGGTTAGGTTGTTGAATTTGTTGTTATGTTATGAACGCAGGGACAGGCAGGCGGTGGGTGGGTTGGTTGGTTTTGTTTTGTCAGATGCTGTGCATCGGGTCAAGGGGGAGTATAAGTACTTAAGTAGATATCATGACGGGCTGGCTGCCTAGCTAGATGACCGTGGAAAGGAGAAGGGGGTAAGCAAGCACACATGTGGGTATGCATGTTTCTATGTATGTATTGTAGTACTTCCTAGACGGGGAATCATGTTTTCGCATGACATTGGCTTACGTTTGGGATAGAAAGGGGGTGAGGAGGGGTTTGCACGAGCGCGGTGTCTACAAATAATACCTGCTACTTGAATGAACAGATAAAGCAAGGACCAGTTAAGCTACTACGTATGGGATATGGTGACTCAGATACGTGGGTTCACGGCTGGATGGATAGAAGTAGAACGGCCGCCATATTTCTGACAGTGATCACAATCTGACATGATCTGGTTGATTGAGTTTCTACTCGACCGGAGCCGATACCGAAAGCCCCACTGTCAACGGGGCCCGGCGTCCGATGCCGCCTCCGGGTCCACTCATCATTACTATAGATATTGGCATCATTGTGTCGCTTGTACGGGCCTTTCTTGAGAGCAGTAAGGGGTTTTTCCTGCAACCCGATTTCGTCATATGATTGATATATATCCTACCGTATCCGATATGTTCCTGTTTCCAATTTAGTGAAACCCCGTCATGAAAAAATCACATCGAGTCTGGGCCGGTCGGACAACGGCAGGGGGTCACGTCTGCCTAGCTCAAGCTCGAGCTCGCTCCAGGCAACAGCAAGTCTTGGCGCCGCTATACGCGCCTACCCGACATCGACGAACTAACGCCACCAGACGCGAACAAGATTCAAGCGAAACCTCGGGATCGGGGTCCGAGGGAAGCTCCTGACATCAATCATCATGGCGCAGCAAACTTTGTATTAATACGACCCAATCATCCATCCATCCATCCATCCATCCATCCATCCACCTTGTGATTAAATGCGCTACGCGTAGCAAAGATCCCTCAATAGGATCTGACCTCTCTTGCACTCACCCACTCAGTCTGCCATCATTCCACTTATTGTCCACGAACACACACGCACACATACACACACACACGACATAGGTATAACACAACACATGTTTTCAAGGATACGCAACATGGTCCTCCCCACCGAGGACCTCATGCCCACCAGCACGAGCCTGCACCCGACCAACCGGCCGGGCGCGGGGATGACCAAGGGCGACACGGTGCCGCCGCCCCCCGCGCCGCCAGGGTCGCTGTACGTCGTCACGTCGTACATCTGGGACGACCAGTACTGGCTGGAGGGCCTGCGGCCGCCCGAGGTGTACGCGACGGCGGCGGCGGCCAACGCGGCCGCGCGCCGCCTCATGGTCCGCCACGCCGAGCTGCTCGACGAGATCGGCGGCGACGTCGACGAGGCCTTCGACTTCGAGCATAACCCCGACCAGGAGTGCGGCGACGTCGGCTTGTATAACGGCCGCCTCGCCTGGAAGAAGGCCCACGAGGCCGCTGTCGTCCGCGTCTTCTGCGTCGAGGGGTCCGAGGTCATTGCTGGCGCGGCTGCGGCTGGTGGGGAGACGACGCGGGGGAAGAGGGCAAGGGGAACGGCGGGTGGGGGTGGGGGTGGGGGTAGGGTCAAGTCGGAACAGGTTTCTGATGATGATGGTGGTGACAACGACGACGAAAAGGAGGAGGGGGAGGAAGAAGACACAAAGCCGGCCGCGAAGCGTCCCAGGAGGCTTGCGTCAGGCTCCAAAGCCGCAGCCACATCCTCGGCTTCTGCCTCCGGCAAGGGCAAGGGCAAGGGCAAGGCAGCAGCAGCAGCAGTGCCCAAGACGGCGGTGCAAGCGGCGACGTACCGGAAGCAGATCCCGGAGGGCAAGCCGAACTGCCTGCGGGGCCTGAAGCTGCTGTTCACGGGGACGTTCGAGACGATGGACCGGCGGACGTCGCTGGCGACGGCGGCGCGGTACGGGGCCGAGGTGGTGACCAAGCTCGAGGAGACCGACTACGTGGTCGTGGGCCTGCGGGCCGGCCCCAAGAAGTTGCGCGAGATCAACGAGAAGGAGCTCGAGACTATTAGTGAAGAGGAGTTCTTCCACATCCTCGAGCACGGCGTCAGTCCCGAGAAGCGCAAGCGCATGGCGGCGAGGCGGCGCGCTGAGGAGGAGGAAGGTGGGGAGGGGGAGGAGAGCGAGGATGGCGAGGAGAAGAAGGCGGGGAGGACCAGGTGGAAGAGGGCTAGGCGCTGAGGTGCTGGGTACGGTGCTTAATTGACTACCTGTGTATACTAACTAACTACGTAGGCGGGCGGTGGCAGATGGTGTATCCAGCCGGACTCACGAACGATGGCCCTTATTGCCTAATGTTTAATATTTGTACTTCAGGTATGGCGGCGCAATGCCGTCTAGAACGAAAAACTACTATGTAAAGGTTGGGATTGTATTTGTCATAAGCCCCGGCCTTGAATTCGGATGTTGACGAACAACAACATCCCAGGTCTCAGGCGATCCGACATCTCCGATATCCATATCCGTGGGAATGAATTGGGACTGGAATTGTCTACCCAGGTGACGCCGTGTCTGACTGCGAGTTTCCCCGCCGTCTCTCAGCTTCCGCTTCTGTCTCTATGAGTTATGAATGACTGTGTAGTTAGTGGGCGTTGGCAGAATGGCAGAAGATGGCCGGCCTATCGCGGTTTACAATTGTATATATGCTACGGTAGGTCGCTGGAGCTCAACGTATATTAAACTTAGCCATCATCGAAATTCTTTAATGTTTGTTCATTTCTTCTTTCTTTCTCGCGGCGCTTGTAACCCACAGCTCACTCCCTTTTTAGCAAGTGAGCTGCTTCCTTCCTTTGAATACATGCATACGAATACCCATATCGTGGACCTATAGCAGCGGTTGTTGGTCATGATATCGCTCCCCAGGCAATGTTTACGTGGCTTTCTTACTATGTGGGTAGATAATCAATGTCCTAGTAGCAACTTTTCGATCCGGAAGCACGGCCCTCGTGAGACAACGTTCGGCAGCGAAAGATATCAGCCGTTCTCGCTCTTCACCATCTTGCAATATGTTGGTAAGGTAGCTCGACAGCCTTCATTGCGAGGCTCGCAGTGCGGCAGTGCGAGCCGGGCGGCTTAATAAATTAGTCTACCGGAGGTGGCGGGCTGTGAAGCTGTGAATCCACGTGGACCGCATGGATGTCGGGGACGCCGGTTAGACTTACGAACACTTCCTCTGAAAGCAATACCAGACTACTAGAGCATAAATATGCATGTAAATACATTCAGAATCACATACATGACTCGTTCCCCGAGCTAGGTACCTGTTTACGTATAAGCAACCCATAAAATTAAGCTCCAGGGCGACGTATTTAAGGAATTTAAAGTACCGGCCGATGGATAGGATAGGACCAACAAACGTGCCGGTTGCGGGGAGGCCCGGGGCGGTCCGTTTCGCTACACATTTTCGGACGGCGCGAAACCTAAAGGACGTCATAACGGACTGAGTGAGTGGAAGCTCGCAACTGACTGCCTGCCTACCTGCTTGCTATCCATATACACACAGCCATGATGATGCCTTGTGGCCAAAATTGGGTAGAAATCGGTTTGTTGAGTGAGCCATCGTCCATCGCCCGAGGATCAACTAAACAGCCTGATGAAACATCAGAATGGAAAGACGAAGGCCAACCAGCTCATGTTCCGGCGTTGTTTGTCATACTTATTGCCATGGCGCTGTGCCCGTGCTGCCGTGTCGTGCTTCATGTGCGTACGAAGTGATAGTAATCGTATCCACTGTTCTGCTGTTAGGCCGAGTCGATGGTAGGCAGCTGATAGGATGGGTAAGGCCGTCGAGACCCCGTCAAGAGGAGGAGGAAGACAGAAGAATTGGATCCTGCCTGAATCCTACCCCATCCTTGCCCGTCTCTGTGTTAATTCTACCCAACCCTATACTATGTAGTACATACCTAGTCTACCTCTGCTTTTGCCTCTGAATACATGCTTCGGCGCTTCACGGGCAAACCAGCAGTCGGGACAGTCAGGACACATACCTAGGTATTTTTATGTATACGAAGGATCGAAGATGCCCAACCAGACAGGAACAATGCTGTTCGAAATATGGGACGGATGGGAGTTCATGCAAGAAGCGGATTAGCTTGTGCAAACAGCCGCCGAGGTAGTTAAAGTTAGTCAGTTAATATGTATTGACTGCCAGTTCCCAACAAGGGAGGCTCGAGATCGGAGAGGCTCGAGAACCTTAAGGTCCCTCCCTCAGCTCCGGGCCCCGGCCATGTTATTCCAAGATCCCACCCCTGCTGTTGAAGTTTATCCCTGCTGCTGAGTTCGGCTAGTGTGTATGTGTGTGTATGTAGGTATGTAGTAGGTATGTATGTATGTGTGTATGTATGTGTGTATGTATGTACTAATGTCCCTGCTAATGTGCCGGCTAATGCACATACATATAGTATTTACCTAGGTACAAATAGTCGCCCAGCCACCAGACATTCCACCAGACATTCACCATTGGAAGCACCCGACACTACCACTACGAGACGAGACAAGACTGCCAAATTGACTGCCAGACTGCCACTGCTAACTACCCAACCGAGCCTATAGGGAGGACCGGTAGAGAAAGCAGGAGAAACATTAACGTTTTCCACCCCCTTTCGGGACACACTAGGATCTGGGACGCCCCCATTTCTTATATAGTAATACCAACTTTAAAAATTCATAACTTCACCGACACTGCTCGGAAATACGTGCAACCTCATATATGACTTAATTACATAAAGCTTTATGTAGGGAAAATTTCACAAAATTTAATTCGAAGATTTAAGGCAGAAAAGGGCTATATATGGTTATGGTAATATCGGTTATGTCGATATATCCTTTTATCCCTCATTTGAGAAATGGGGCCGTCCCAGATCCT
Source organism: Diatrype stigma (assembly GCA_022225965.2). Lineage (NCBI taxonomy): Eukaryota > Fungi > Ascomycota > Sordariomycetes > Xylariales > Diatrypaceae > Diatrype > Diatrype stigma. The sequence goes on along the minus strand of JAKJXP020000054.1, from coordinate 113,631 downwards.
AGTGTGTCCCGGAAGGGGGTGGAAAACGTTAGGGCTGCTAGGCTAGAAAAGAGGCTGGGAATCGACTGGAAATTTCATCCCACCTGCACAATTGCGTCAGTCCAGCCCAAATCCGTCTGGTCTCCGTCATTCATTCGCATCCCATCCTATCCCATCTCATTGCCCATGCCCGAAATCGTTTCATCATAGTTATCCGTCGTCATCTAGACTACGGCAAGCAGCAAGAAGAGGGACAGGAGGAAAAGGAAGAAAACAAGCAACGAGAAACGAGAAACGAGAAACGGTGGACCGCTTCTTCCCCCCCTCCCAACCAGAATACGGGGAAGAGCAAGAACAAGGTGTTCTGTTCGCTCGTGCATGATCAACGAACCTGCAGTCTCTTGAACTCTCGTTCTGCAAACGACAGACAGAGGAGCGGATCCTTCGTATACGTGTTATGTGTTATGTGTTATATGTTATGGTTATGTCATGTCGGTACCTACATCCTCCTGCGCCGAGGTTCTAGTAGCATGCGATAGTATGCGACTCTCAGGCCATTATACATCCATTCCTCAACAGCGAAGTATCAGCGGCCGACGGAAAGAGGCGACGGCCTACCTCTAAATCCCGAAGTTTCTGGTACTCGTCAGTATTCGCTATTTGCCCGTCGGTGTAGATGCATACGCACATTTCGTGTTTGTATGCGAGTAAGTGCACATGCAACAGGGAGATGGAAATGCAGTGAGAGCCTGGAGGCAAATGCGCAATGATAAGTCAGGCCAGGTAGTCACGCTACAGTCTCTATGGAGTCTTATGGACTCTCCATGGATAACTTTGCCGGTCAGCTTTCGAGAAGCCTCCCCCGCTGCGCCTCGCTATTCGGCTGCCTTCTCCCCATGTCCCAACTCCCCAATGCCCATGTCCCTCTTGCACAATTATGCCCACCAAGCTTGCCCACACAGCCAACGTTGGACGTTCTACTAGGTAGCTCTAGCAGCCTCTAGCAGCCTGTTGCTAAACTAGCAGCTAGTCACTATTAGGAGGGAGGGTTAGGAGGGAGGCAGGGAGGGAGCAGGGAGGGAGCAGGGAGGGAGGTACTTAGCGTCCCACTCCCACATGAGAAAGCCCCTCAATCTCACGAGATACATGTATTCATCACGCGCGGCCACCCCTTCACCACTGAGACCGAGCGCTCAGAGACAACTGACTGTTCATCCCGTTCATCCTCCCAATGTGCAAGACGAGACCGTTCTTCTGTGGCTTTGCGGGGACTCTCACAATATCGTTCGTGAAATCCCCAATATAGGTACGTTTAGAAACGTTCATTCCGAACTCACCATCTACATAGCTACTGTCTCTTCATGCATCTAACCCGGCTATGATGCTTGGCTTCTCCTTCTCGGCTGTGCACGCATACATGATTGGCGACAGAACTGGCGCAGCTAGGTTCTCCAGCTAAGCTACCTGCCCGTGAATAAGCCAACAACCCCTCCACATCGCCCATAGCCTCAATAGTCACCGAGTACATCCTGGTGTAGTGTAGCGACTGTGTATAGCATGTACAGATTTATGTATACCTCCTAGGTAGTAGGTAGATATATGGCATGGCATGCCCGTAACGGGATAATATCGAGACCATTGGAACATTGAGCATTACGGCCCCCCTCCCCCCTCCCCTCTCCCACCGCCCACCCCACCTTCGTCTTCCCCCCCAAGTTCCAAGTATCAGCTCCTGTGACATGACGACGTACGTTTTATCTAGCCTATACGGATCACGCCCCAGTTAGAGCCCATCGAAGAAAGATCTAGCATACTATACTGTTTGTTCTGGCACCCGATACTACAAGTCCTGGTCTCATCAGTCCCAGTCCCCGTTCCAGTTCCCGTTCTCAAGTTTCCCAAGTTCCCGAGTCCCAATAAACAGGATCAGACCCTGCGCTGTAAAACCCCGTCCAGGAAATTCAATCCCCTGATCCTCCCGCTTGAGTCTGAATTCTGCCTGCCTTAAGTCATCAGTCATACCATACATACCGCACCCATACCGCACCCATACCGCCTTTCCTGTATTACCTCTGTCCTCTTTTCCCGCTAAATCCCAACTTCCTCGCTACATACAACAACCATCTGCTTCCTGACGCCGTGCTCTGGTGGCGAGTTCTCCTTCCTCAACATCATCCATCATCCGAGAGAATTCCCAGTAGTGAAGTGAGCCTCATTAGTGAAGCGAGCCTCGTTAGTCAGGGAGACACAGATCACAGACCACAGACCACAGATCACGCTATCACCCTAAGCAAGCGTCGATCGTCTTCTGTCTCACGTACCGTCCCATCCAACTTACCCCGCCACGGAGCACAGGGAAAAGGTGTCGCTTGTAAAGCCTCACTGGCCTCAATTGACTGCTACCCACCCGTTGCCGTCTTGTGCCACCACTTCAAAATACAAACAAACATCAATTACAATTACACTTGTTTCGAGAGCCTGAATCGTCAAGCATATAACAGCCTCTCGCCATGTCTGCCTACGGTCGCTCGAGTCGCAGCGACCTAGACGACCGAGACTTCCACCCTCGGAGGCCGGCGTATCGCGAGCACGATGACGTCGACATCTACGAGAGGCAGCGCCGCAGCAGCCCCATACGCCGGCCCGCCACCACCGCCGTGAGGGAGTACGAGGACGACCTCGACATCCACATCCGCGGCGGCGACCGGGAGCGGGACCGGAGCGACCGCATCCCGGCCTTCCTCCGCGAGGACAACAAGAAGACCGAGGCCGGCCCGCTGGTGCTGCGGCAGAGGGAGGTCGAGACCGTCGACCGCCGGAGGCCCCGCAGCCCCAGCCCCATTCGCTACGTCGAGCGGCGCCGGAGCGTCAGCCCCCCGCCCCGGCCCATGTCTCGCGCCACCCCGCGCCCCCGGTACGTCGAGCGGACGCCGTCCCCGCCGCCGCAGCGCGACCGCGACGTGCGCGTCGACGTCGACACCCGCGTCATCGAGCGCCGGAGGCCGAGGTCCCCGACCCCCGAGCGGGAGCACGAACGCATCCGCATCATGATGGAGAGGGAACGGGCACCCTCGCCCAGCCCTAGCCCGTCACCGCCTCCGCCCCCACCGGCGCCGCCCGTCATCAAGGGCCCCACGATCGAGCGGGAGGTCATCACACATTACCGCGATATCGACCATGGTAAGTTCTTCACCACTGCCAGAGAGAGGGAGACCAAAAGTTAGCACATGATTATTTGAAGACTTTTGTCTTTTTCTCTTCCATCTTCTCATATTTCCATTTTCCCCATTTCCAATCTCCCATATCCTGTGTCCCATGTCCCATTCTATTTCCATTCTCTTTCATTCTCATCACTAACAAACCCCTCCCAGGCATCGAGCGAGCAAGGCCGCCAACACCGCCTCCCGCACCGCGAACCCCGCGCCCCACCAGAGAGCCCACCAGGGAGCAGTGCGAGACGGACATCGACATCCGCCGCTCGCGGGGCGAGACGGACATCGACGTGCGGCACACGCACACGCGGTCGAACTCGCGACCGGCGCCGGTGCGGCCCCGGCCGCAGGCGCGCCCCTCGTACGACGACGACGAGATCGTGATCCGCACGAACGACCGGGACCGGCTCGCCATCGCCGAGACGACGCGGCGCCGCGCGCACTCGGAGGCCCGGCAGCAGCGCCGCGGCGACCACCACCACGACTGGGACGAGGAGGCCGAGTACATCACGGGCAAGATCGACTCCCGCGCCCGCATGGGCGAGGCCTGGAACGGCGCCACCCGCGACTGGACCATCGTCGACGTGCCGCCCGGCACCGAGCGCGTCAAGATGGACGGCGTCGGCGGCGGCGGCGCCGAGGTCACCTGGCAGCGGTACAACGGCGTGCGGCGCTCCAAGTTCGTCCCCGAGCGCGACGGCGGCGCCCCGCTGATCAGCAGCCCCGGGACGCCCGTCAGCGATGCGCCCGCGCCTCCCGAGCGCGAGAGGGATCGCAGCGAGCGCTTCAGCGTGCAGATCTACGACTCCAAGGACCGGGACCGCGGGCGGTCGCGCGACCGCGAGCGCGACGTCGAGATCGAGGAGATCCGCGATAAACGGATCTCGATCCGCGAGTCGTCGCGGCCGCCGCCGCCGAAGCGCGCCAGCCGCGAGATGTGGACCGAGATCACGAAGGATCTCGTCATGCGCGAGGCCATCGAGCAGCGCGGCTACCAGTACGAGGAGACCGAGTACTTCTTTTACGTCATGGAGTATCTGCGCTATGTAAGTTGTCTTCTTCTTTGCTCTTTTATGAGTTCTTTTTTTTTTTTCGGTTCCTGTCTTTCCCCCCTCCTCCCTTCATTTTCATCCCATCCCATCCCATCTTGCCCTCCGTTGCCCTGTGCGTGCTCCTCGTATCGTGCAATTAGCCAGCCACCCACACAAAACAAAAAAACAAACCAAAAAGTAGTTATTTTGCTAACCAGACGGGAACGGAAAACAGGAGGACGTCGTGGAGCTCGTCAACCTGTCGGACGAGATCCGGCGGTCGCAGCGCCGCCGGCGCGCCCGCGAGGTCGAGTGGGAGCGCGAGTACCGCGACAGCTGGGACCGGCACAACTCGCACCTGCACGCGTCGCACGGCCACTCGCACTCTACGGGCTCACGCCGCGCCGCCTTCGGCTGGGACAAGGTCGACGACGAGCGCATCGTCGAGCGCGAGATCGTCTACGACCGCCCGGGCGCGCGGTATCTGCGCTAGGTAGTCAGTCGAACCATCACATCTACCTACCCAGGTCTACGTACTCAGCGTCCATTTCTCCTTGCGGCAGCGGCAAATCGAAAAATGAATGATGGGTATCTATCTCGCCGCCGGAGAGGAGAACATAATCCAAAGCAAGCCCGAATCCATTTCCCGCGTCGCGTCGCTTGTGGGGATGGTTAGTTATATATGTGTGAGAAGAAAAAAAAAGCCAGCTGTTCTCTTCATAAAGCCATGGCGAGGCGGGTCGAAAATATTTGGGTGTGGCGGACGGGGTAGATCGAAGCGAGACGACGAGGCGAGATACTCAATCAACCAAGTCAGTAAAAGAAAGCATGAAAGTCGAGGTCGAACACAGCAGGGACATCATCACACGCTTTTTTCTCGCCCGCCTATAGCCCAATATTTCGATCGCCCCTTTATTATCCCTAGACGTCGTGCTCTGGGAAGCGGAGAGCTACTGCTTCTTTTTTTCATTCTCTCCTTCTTTTTTCGGGAGTATAGGGTTGATTGTTTTGCTTTGAAAGTTATGTTCCTGTTATTGATACTTGTTGTTTTTTCTTCTTCATATCGACCGACCTCTTTTGTATTCGATGAGGTCACAAATGGCACTATATCATGGGTTTTACACCACTTATATCATGGATATATGAAGGGGGTGGGTTGGGATAGTTGCTACTACTCATGGCTATACGTGGGAGCAGAGTGGAAGGAAAGTTGACGGGGGTGAAAGGAAGAAGAGCTTGAAGAGCCCCCTTTTTATGTTCCTTCTCTCCTTGGGTTGTACCTATCGACGTATATCTATCTAAGTTAGAATGCTGCGGTGTGCTGTGTTGTGTGTTGTGGGGGTGGGCTGGCTGGCGAGTGAGCGAGCAAGCGAGCGTTTTGTGAGGCTTGGTTGGTCGGTTGGTCAAGTAGTTGTTGGGTCGGCTGGCTGGCTGGTTGGTTTAGGAATCTGATGACGACTTACGAATGAACTCCTCTTTTTTTATCTTATATCTTATACACACATACATTACATACATGGTTTCTGGTTGAGTGAGGTGAGGTGGTACTAGGTTAGCTCTTCGGCTGAGAATGAATAATTATCTTCACGCGTATAACTATCACATCCCACCGTGAACTTGCTAGGTACTATAGGAAATGTTATTTCTTTGCGTTGTTTCATTCCTACATATGGGCAGGGTGTATATGAAAGCGCTGTTGACCAGACTATTGACTACTGGCGCTGAACTGGTTATACTGACTGACTGGTTTTGATACTGACCTTTCATATCAACACTTACCTCAGACCCCAGATCGCGTAGCTCGACTTGTTCTTGAAAATTCGAAATAAAGGTAATACGTCAACGTTGTTAGATTTGTAGCAAGCGGACTTAGGCCACCTAGATCACTAGAAACTCATAGTAGGAAAGAGAGCACATTTACAAGCCTGGGCTCCCGTGTAGACAGTTTACGATTAGCAACTTCGTTTACCGTTCTTGAGTAAGCTTTATCGAGGAATTTCATTGCCCTAGCTATCGACTCGTCGCCGGAACCCTCACCGTCTTGGATATATACTGGTAAAGGACTAGGTGTTCGAGCTGTGTTAGGGCACCTGCTATGATATATATTCTTACATACATTCATCAGCTGTATACTGTCCTTGTGACATAATGTCAGCCGTTATCAGTGCTCGAAGCTTTACAAGTCTTCCCGAGAGCATGTGGTATAGTTCTAGCATTGAGTAGCCTTCCCGAATGCCACCAGTGGGACAAAAGGGGTAAGCCATGAACAAGAATATCTTTTCTAAAAGAAAACATGGCAGTCATGCAAAAGTTATGCATCAGGAACACGAGCCTGTATAAGCTCCGCTGCTTCTCGCTCCAGCCCCCCTTCATCCCTCATCGTCTTCCACATCCAGAACGAGACCCATACACACACAAGCAAGAGGAATGCTAACTGTGAACTCATCACCGCGTTACGCCAGATACTGTTATTGCCAGCATACCATAGTACGTAATCTGAACTGGTAGCATCGCTTGAGCATACACACACAAGCAAGAGGAATGCTAACTGTGAACTCATCACCGCGTTACGCCAGATACTGTTATTGCCAGCATACCATAGTACCAGACCGACAAGAAACTCAACGATTGCAACATCCATGAGTACAAGCGGTAGCCAGGTGAGTGCCAATTCGCTACGCGACGCTCTCTCCACGCCCTCAAATCGAAAGAGCAGCATGATAGACAGCATTATGGCAACCACAGCTGTTACTGCCGAGCTACAGAGCAGCCCCTCGGCAGCGCGCGCAACCTCGGACTGGGTGGGATGGAACTCGGGAAACGTGATCACCGCTAGAGACAGCCCTGCAACGAGAGCCGACACGACGTTGTTCGACTGGTAGATTCGCTGCAATCGTTGGAACAGGAGGAATGTCCGGATATCAAGCTGTCGAAAGGTAGGCGGAGGACCTCTCGAGGTACGTACGATGGAGCAATTGCAAGAATTTCATTTTCTAGTACAGGTAGAGAATAGCTATGTTGTTGACAGGCCATTTGGCTTTGGGGCCAGAGACACTTCAAATGCCGCTTCGACCGGCCTCATCGTTGGTGGCATTCTTGTACAACTTGAATTTTTCGCCCATCCAACTATTACCCTACGCCTCTGTCATGATAGAGCGAATGTAAATGCGTGGTAGTGTAAACGGTCATTGCAACTCAGCAGCCGATATTAGGTGACTTGTTAATATACTTATCTAGGATGATATCCCGTTAAATCTAAATATGCTTTTCTCTTACTACCTGATGTCGTAGTAGGTAAGTCTTACAAGCAGGCCCCAATGCTGTGATAAGTACAACGACACTTGTGAGGAGTCTTGATGAGCCACCATCCTCCCGCAGACCTTCTCTGCGGCCGTACTTATACATACATGCGGTCTTGAATAACGGGGTATCACTGGTATGAGTTTGATGTCCTAGGCTCACAGGCAGAACCTCGCGGTTGGAATTGAAGATGATACACTCGGAATGTGTTTGACTTTACAAACCTCCCGTGCATGGGTGACCAAACCTTTGCTTCTCGGCACAGGTGGGCATCTAAGATATCCGATGACAGTGAACCGGCTTAGATGAATGGAGAGACGGTGGCTGCAAGCTCGGAGAAGTTCGGAGACAGCGGGCAAGTTGATCATTGTTCCGGATGAGTGCGATCCGATATAGGCATTATCTCGCAACCCCGCGGCGGGATCCGGCAGGCCGCGGCCAGGTCGCTCAAGTGGTAGCTACCGAAGGCCACCGCGGGTCGCCGACTTTCCGTCCAGCCAAGCTATGCGGTTGGTCAACTATCTCGGCGCTTGGCCGCGGATATATCGAACTTCCCTGGAACATATTTGAGGAATCTTGAATCTCTGTTGCAACTTGCGGGTATCATGCCGTTGGAAGATTGAATTAGGTAGGTGGTTAATTCCCGGCATGTCGTTGCTTACAGTCAGTCAAAAATGGTTAGGCCGGCCCGAAAGGATGGATAAAGGAATCTGGGAGAGACTTCCAACCACGTGGTGTGTGTATTGCCTTGAGAACGGTAGGTAACGTTATCTTGGAACATTGCGGCTGAGCTGAACTGTTGTAGGTAGGGTTAAGAACTGCTCATGATTCTAAGTACTAGGTAGTATGTATAGACCTACAATCATAGTGACCATACATAGGTACGTATGGTCCCGGCCGCCGTTAAAAGCATCGCCTTGCCTATAGAATACTAAGTACCTAGGTACTTATAGTTAGAGCTTAGAGTGCCGGATGGCGTGGTTTCGCCGGTGGGTGGGCCGACTCCACGTCCGCTTTGGGATAATATGACGCACGATTCCTTGACGTCAAATACATTGTGCCAATCCCTCGACGTCGATCGTACGATTCACCATGTGAAGTACATACCACAGGTACATACCCTTTCTTTTACACGGAAGCAGGAGCAGGAGCAGGAGCAGGACAGGTACCAAGCCAACATACTGCATGCACCTGCACGCAAAGCAACACGTTCAACAAGGCGGTCTTATCACTGGCTCGGGTACGCCTATCGATTGTGGCATGCTGATGCGACTTTTGAACTTGCTTTCGAAAAATGCCCATCCCTTCCCATCTCTTCCCATCTCTTCCCGTCTCTTCCCGTCCCATGGCGGCGGCGCCATTGGCACTGGCATTGTGGTGAGATTCGTTGCGGGAATTTGTAAAGTAAATGCCATCTTATCATTGGTTGCTTTGGTTGTGAAGATGACTTTTAGTATATTTGCGTATCGGCGCTCAACGTCGAGACCGTGTGGTGGGGTGATTCAAGGGTGTGATTCAACGCTTAGGTCTGTCTGTACGTACCTAGGTAGTTACCTGTACTATACTAGGTACCTACTTGGTATGGTTTCGCGGTTCACTGCCGTATAGTGTGATGAAGCGGCCCGAGAAGCAAATGCATGCAAGCAAAACCCACTGCGAACCAGAAGGATAATACAAGCACTACGTAGTTAGACCACTAATAACCGTAGCGGATTCTGCAGGATCCACTAAACTGTAGGAAATCTAATAACCGTTGTTCAACTGCTTGCCGATTTTCAACGCTGGAAACTTTTCAACGCTTGGGAATTTCACAACGTTTAAAAGGAGGGGTACTTCCACTAGCCATACAAACTGTATGCGCATTACAAGTCACTTACTTACCTACCTGCTGCTACCCATACAGCTGTACCCATACCTACAGCTACAGCAGTACCCATACCTACAGCTACAGCAGCACCCATACAGCAGCACCCGCACCCATACAGCTGCACCCATACAGCTGTAACAAAAGGAAGTCGCAATGGCTTCATTTATATACCCATACAACTGTACAATTACCATTATAGATACTTAGTATACATACAGATAGACTTAAGTGGTCCAGGCGCTTAACGCCTAGAATATAAACAAATAATTCATTCCATTTGCATGCATCCAATTATGACCGTTCGATTCCTACGTAATGCAATGCTTAAGTAATAAATAATGCATCGGAAATAGGTAAATAGGTGGTGCATTGGAGGTACAGCTTGGTACTAGCAAAAGCAATACAAGCTGTATGTATTTTGGTGCTGCCTGCCCGAATTTTCAACGTTTAAACTTTTTTCAACGCTTGATTTTTTTTAAACGTTTAGCGGTTCCAATAGACGTTTATTTATTGGAAAATTCCAAACGTTTAAAGCCGGCTAACTGTCAATTAACTATCAATTAACAATTAACCAGTCGCTGCAGATCCTACTACGGAAGTAAGTATTGTACATACGGTATGGAGCATGTACCGCCTGTGATTTTCCATTAAAAACGACGTAACCTAGCATGAGCATGGATTTCTAGAACGTCGCAGATATCACAATTAAGGGACGACTGGAATAGGTACTTACTTCTATAAGAGTTGAAAGTAAGGTTTAAGGTTACCCAAATTATAGACCCCAACAAGTTCCCCCTACTGTTTGGTCGGTTTGGTCTGTTTGCAGGTGGTCTGTCTGGTTTTAGGTAAGTACAGCCTTACCGACTCAGCTTCGATGTGATTCAGTGAGGGGTTTCTTCACTAAAATCCTTGTCCTACCCCTCCATCAATCTGCAACACTGCGCCATAGGCCCATAGCATACGTAGTGGTAGCGTAGTAGCAGCAGCGTAGCAGCAGCACAGTGACGCTCCATGCCCCGCCAGCCCGCCTGCGATAACCCGTAGCAGCCATAGATAGCAGCCATAGATAAGAGTAGTGGGAGCAGCTCTTCTCTTTCCATCACCACCTTTGAGACCGAGAATCCTCCAGCTGGCCAACCCTTTCTACATCACCTAACTACTTAACTACCTATACCACATATACCCCTAGATTTTGTTCTTATCACTTGTCCAGACTCGGATTGGGCCTTTCCGCAAGTTCCTAGTTGCCAGTTGCTTTGCCTCAAGGGACCGCCCGGTATACAATCGTATGTTGCTGAGAAACGGCTCTGTGATCCCATGATCCTTACATACCTAAGTATACTTACCAACCTTTCTACTGTTGCAGCCAGGGATTCACCATTGCCTGCTTAGTCACTACTAGGTTGCGCTATACGCCGAGCTATACGCCGAGCTAAACCTAGAGCTAGATCTCCCTACTCGACTTAGATATTTAATAAGAACCTCCTTGCCAACTCGACGAGCCCCTCCCTTCACCTCGTCCTCCTAAGAACCAACGACCACACCCCTATAAGCCATTTGAAATCTACCTAATCAATCATGGCTACCCACAAGAAGAAGATCGCTATCATGACGTCCGGTGGGGACTCCCCCGGTATGAACGCCGTCGTGCGAGCCGTCGTCCGCATGTCTATCCACATGGACTGCGAACCCTACTGTGTATACGAAGGCTACGAGGGCCTTGTCCGAGGCGGCGATTACATCAAGCCCGCGCTATGGAACGATGTACGAGGCTATCTGGCCGAGGGAGGTACCCTCATCGGAACGGCTAGATGTATGGCTTTCTTCGAGCGCCCTGGACGTCTCACTGCTGCCAAGAATCTGGTATTGAACGGCATTGATGCCCTGATCATCTGCGGTGGTGATGGCTCCTTGACCGGTGCCGACAAGTTCCGGGCAGAGTGGCCGTCTCTCCTGGACGAATTGGTGGCAACCAACGAGTTGAAGCCCGAGCAGGTTGCCCCCTACAAGCATCTTAACCTTGTAGGACTTGTTGGCTCCATCGACAATGATCTGTCCGGGACAGATGCCACCATCGGCGCATACTCTGCATTGTCACGTATTTGTGAGATGGTCGACTATATCGAAGCTACTGCTACTTCCCACTCCAGAGCCTTCGTCATTGAAGTCATGGGACGCCACTGCGGTTGGCTTGCCCTGATGGCTGGTGTTGCTACTGGTGCCGACTTCCTCTTCATTCCCGAGAAGCCCAGACAAGACAATTGGAGGGAAGAGATGTGCGAGATTATCAAGAAACATCGAAATTGGGGTAAGAGAAAGACCATAGTTATCGTGGCTGAGGGTGCTCGGGACCGATACGGCAACAAGATATCATGCGACATGATCAAGGACCTCCTTGCTGATAAGCATGGCCTCGCCCTTGACACGCGCATCACCACTCTCGGCCACGTTCAAAGAGGAGGCACGGCGGTGGCGTACGACAGAATGCTTGCTACTTTGCAGGGAGTGGAAGCTGTCAAGGCAGTGCTCGAGGCCACCCCCGAGACAGAAACCTGTTTTATTGCTGTTGTAGAGAACAAGATCATACGGAAGCCCCTCATGGAGGCGGTACGCGAGAGCAAAGAAGTGGCGGCGCTCATCGACGCCCAGAAATTCGACGAGGCCATGGCCCTCCGTGATACGGAATTCTCCGATCAATACAAGTCATATATGATGACGACCGCTATGGGTCTCGACGAAGATATCTCGCTCCCGGAAGACAAGGTAAGCATTGTCTCTGCTGTCCCGTTTTTGGTGTGAGGGATACCGTGTTGCTAACTTTCACAAAGCGGATGAAGATTGGCTTTATCAATGTCGGAGCTCCGGCGGGCGGTATGAACGCAGCAGTCCGGGCCGGTGTAGCATACTGCCGATCCCGTGGCCACGAACCTGTAGCTATCTTCAACGGTTTCGCTGGCTTCGCACGGCATCACGATGATGAGCCAGTTGGCGCGGTGCGATCATTCGACTGGCTCGAAGTCGACGGCTGGGCTAGCAAAGGTGGTTCGGAGATAGGAACGAACCGAGAGCTGCCAGAGGAGTCGGGTATGGAGCACATTGCCAACTTGATCAAGAAGCACAAATTCGATGCGCTATTCCTCATCGGTGGCTTCGAGGCTTTCCACGCTATATCACAGCTTCGGCAAGCCAGGGACAAGTTCCCATCCCTTTGCATCCCATTGACATTGCTACCGGCAACAATTTCGAATAACGTACCCGGAACAGAATACTCGCTAGGATCCGACACCTGCTTGAACGAGCTCATGGCCTACTGCGACAAGATCAAGCAATCCGCCTCCGCTACACGAAGGCGTGTGTTCGTTATCGAGACCCAAGGTGGCCGTTCCGGCTACGTCGCCGTTCTAGCGGGCCTAGGAGTAGGCGCGTCGGCCGTCTACACGCCCGAGGAGGGCATCAGCCTGGACATGCTCGCGAACGACGTGCGGCACCTAAAGGAAGTCTTTAGGAAGGATCGCGGCCAGTCGCGAGCGGGGCGGCTCATCCTGGTCAACGAGAAGGCGAGCAAGGTGTACAGCGCGAAGCTGATCGCGGACATCATCCGCGAGGAGGCGCTAGACCGGTTCGAGGCACGCGACAGCATTCCCGGCCACGTGCAGCAGGGCGGCGTCCCCTCGGCCATGGACCGTTGCCGCGCCGTCCGCCTCGCCATCAAGTGCATTCAGCACCTGGAGCGTTTCGGACCGAAGGCCTACGACGCACCCGACAAGATCAAGGCCGACCCCCTGAGCGTCTCCGTCATCGGCATCCGCGGCGCCAACGTCACCTTCTCGGCCTCGAAGGACGTCGAGGAGAAGGAGACCGACTGGCGTAATCGTCGCCCCACGGCGGCCCACTGGCTCGGCATGCGCGACGTCGTCGATATCTTGGGTGGGCGACCCGCTTACCAGAGGCCCGAGAGGGGACTGGTCGGCGTCCTGGCCAAGGACGTGAAGCGCGGGCTCGCGACGGATTAAGCAATCTGGTTTCACCGGATGTGGATGATCGTCGTAGGTAAAGAAAAAGAGAAAATGCGAAGAAGAGAAAAAGAAGAGGTTTGCATAGATAGGTGAAATATTCAGGTGTTCAAAGTGTAACGCGGCGGCTGGCGTGTGTCGGCATAACGTGGGGGTTACGAAGGAATGTGATGGATGGGCTAGAAAGGAAAGGGATGGATGGATGGATAATACTATGATACGGGGGGTTCACAGGGTGTTCAAAATAGACTACAGTAAGTACTTGCTCAAATAAATGTGTGTTCTGTACGACCCTCCTCAGTGCCAGTGCAGTTTCACACCCTTATGTGTTATAAGTTCTCCCCGAGCTCCATGTGGCTATATTGAGTAATCATGAAGTAACTCGGTAGGAGAACAAAGTGATGGGAGTCTATGTCAACTAAAGAAGCCATCACAGATTGACAGATATATTCAGGCTAAATGAAAACAACTCACACAAAGCCCCGGCTCTTACTTGAAACTAATACTAGGCAGATATGGAAAAGTACTACATTGTTATTATTTATATCTCCATACGCAGATTACACAGTTTAAGAGTCCTCAGTCGAGCATGGTGCATCCTGGCGGCCTGCTCCAAAAGCAAAATTCCTCGTCCGCCTCCCGCCAAAGTTGATACTGCGATACGGGGTGGACTATCTTCGGGCCTAAACGGAGGTAACCCAGGACGGATCCGTGCGACACAGCCGGCCTCGGCAAAGTCCCAGCGTTGATGGACAACAGGGAGCCGCGGCTCCCCCCGACCTTCTCCCAGGCCGCAACCACCTCCGGCGCCAGCGCGAAGGGCCAGGAGCTACGCCACGTGAGCTTCGGCGCGGCCCCGTCTTCTCCTCCCCGCTCGAAACGGAACACCGCCGCCGCGCCCTTCCGCCCATTCCAGATCTCCATGGTCTCCAGCCGCGGCATCCAGGCTGCTGCCGCGGCCCCGGCGTCACGGAGCAGTGCGTTGATCTGCAACGGGCACTGATCGGGGGCCAGCAGGTTCGACGTGAGCGCCAGCGTCCTGAGGGTCCCCCATTTGTTATCCTTGTTGCTCGGGTCTCCGGTGGGCCGTGAGAAAAGGGGGGAGGAGAAGAAGTCCTTGGCGTCTACGAGGAAGGACAAGGCTAGGTCCTCGAGCCCGTAGCTAGCGACGCCGGCCAAGGCCTGGCCCAGAGACGGGCTCGTCCGTCTTGGACCTCGGCAATACGAACATAGAAGCACGTCGTAGTCCTCGAAAATAGACAGGCTCCTCACCGACTTTTGAGGGAAGTCGGCCTTGAACGCCGTTTCATACTCTAGAACCCGTCAGTCTTTTCGGCGCACTACTGAGTTTCGAGTTGAAGATATACACGTAACGTACCTTCATCCTGAGGGAAAAAGCGGCTCCATAGCTCCAACTGAACCGACTCCAGCCTAGGCAGGCTGCAGAGGACCTTCTGAAGGGCCAGAGGCTGAAACCGGCGATAGCACTGCCGGCGGATGAGAAACCCGGTCACCGCCTCGACCCGGGGAAGCTCTCCCGCGACGCACAGGCCGCGGCCGAACAGCCTGCCGGCCCTGCTGAAGTCATCACCTAGCCGGTAGGCGCCGAGGGCGTAGGAGTCGCGCCACGCGTGGGACGTGTCGGAACCATCCAAGCGGTCGCGCGCTAGGAGGCGAGAGCCCGGGTCGCTGTCGTCCTCGCCGAAATAGGGGACGGCCCCGAAGCGGAAGTTCTTGAAGTAATGCTCCGCATCGCTGGGCGAGTGCGCGCTTAATTCCAAGGTCAGACCGCCGCCGCCCGTCTCGCTGGGTTTCCAGCTGGAGAGGGCGTCGAACAGTGCATACAAGGCATCCGAGGCGAGGGAATCGTTCTTAGGCGCAGTAAGTATAACAGAGAAAAATCAGCACACCGGGCGGACGAAGACACGGGGATGGTTTGTTGGATTAAAAAGAGCTTTTTTTACCTTGATCGTCGCCTGCATGCTTTCAAACTCGCCGCAGACCTTGCATCCGTACCTCCGCAGCAGGATCCGGAGCCAGATGTGCTTGACGAGCCGTCTCTTGC
Source organism: Diatrype stigma (assembly GCA_022225965.2). Classification (NCBI taxonomy): domain Eukaryota; kingdom Fungi; phylum Ascomycota; class Sordariomycetes; order Xylariales; family Diatrypaceae; genus Diatrype; species Diatrype stigma. The sequence goes on along the minus strand of JAKJXP020000054.1, from coordinate 98,164 downwards.
CGCTGGGCACGAACCGGTGCAGATCGCTCACGCGCGACGGGGTGAGTACCAGCTGGGCGAAGGTCTTGGTCTCGAAGAAATACCGCCATTCCCCGCAAACGGTAGCGTAAGAAGCGAGACCGCCCGGGCTATTCGATCTTCGATATTCCCTCGCTAGAGCCTCGAGCACCATGCGCCGCATCTCCCAGGGGAGATCAGACCAGATCGCCATGTCTAGGATACAAGCATGGGGGGTTGGTCAGAAGCGAGAGGATTCGAGTAGTTGGTGTGTTCGCTGGAAGAATGGACATGAAATGGGAGAAAAATTTCGAGAAGCGAAGATGTTCAGTAAGTTAGTAATAAGGAGTGGCGCTTGGTACCAAGTCAACTTTGCGCCTTAGCCCTTCCAGCCATCAATTTGGATGGTTAAGGTTGGTATCATTGCGTCAAGGAGGCGCTAGATTGGGTCGAGGTAGTCATAATAGGGGACAAGATGATTTCAGTTTTTTAGTTGAAACCCTTCAAAACTTACAGAACGATGTTCCAAGGAGTCTAGCCATGGGACCTAGATCTCCCCCGGAGCAGATCCCATGGGAGTTTATTCATCACCAGGCCCACGGTAGCGAGTCTGAGGCCGTAAGTTCTTGGTTCATACGCCCTTTAGTGCTGTGTAGCATATCAGATCGTTCTATTCGATAATTACTCATTATATTTTGCTGACCGGGAATCACAATACACAGGGCTTGTATATCAAGCTGCAGCTTTCGACTTTTGCAAGGTCGTGAATTAATAAATCTCTTCTTCGAGTAGCTATCAGTTGGCAAGGTACAAACCCCAAAAGAATATCACCAGTTCTGTCCTATATCTCAGGTTCTTATCTTGTCATAATACCAAGTTTTAATAACGATCGAGTTCAAATGACATTAACCTAAGCAGCAATAACGAGACTTTCGTTGTGAATCATTTTATCTACAAACTACCTTCTTTCGGAGATACGGCATTAGCTGGTGGCTCAAGTCTTGCGGCTAGTACCTCCCGTAATGTTATTGCCATAACACTTGATACCGCTTATCAGAGTCGAAGTGAAAATGATGGCATTGCTCTCTATATCAAGATGCTATACATAACATCAAGCTACATCATGTAGATGACTTGCCCCACACAAAACTCAGGGGTAGGGTCTACTCAGGGGTATGCTCCCACTATACCTACCTACATAAGTACAGTACATGATCAGAGACCGATCACGGCCTAAAGTATACACTGGGTGCCAATTGGATTCGATATAACGGCTATAGGAAGGATAAAATGAATCAAATAAGCGGTTCTTAAATGGCGTCTTCCTCAACAACGACATAGGAACAGGTAGTCTAGACTAACTAGCTCTTACCTATAAGCGGTTAATATAGATCTTAGTCCTTGTCCGACTACTACCCACTTCTTGGCCCCCAACCTCCTTTTAAATTTTGTCTTGGGTCCAGGGCCTACGAACACCCTCTCTGCATATCACAGGTCAGAGTACACACGGGTCTGTCAGATGATGCCTCTTGCCCTATATCAATAGTGGGTAGTTTCACTCTCGCACCATGTCTTCGGGTCGATTGTTGCCTTCCAAGATCTACCCTGTCACCTACCAGAGTCAGGATGTATCCTTTGCGGAATGGATCTCGCTCCTCACGCTAGCCCTAGCACCCCTGATTGCTCACATCATCGCCGGAGTGCCACGGCCTTCCTACCTTTCACGATCCCGTCCAAAATGGCACGAGAGTCTTCCCCATTACAACCCGACGTCCATCATGTGGCGCTATGCCGCTATCACGGACCGGCGCATCCGGTCGAACGCGTGGGATAGGGCTATAATGGCTCCCACCAACGCACTGTTCTGGACCGCGAGGGGGTGGGACGGATCCGAGGAGATGGTCACGACGAGCCTGTCGTACTGCACGCATCTTCCCGAGCATTCTAAGGTTTCGCTATTTTCCTCCGAGATGATAAAGTCTCTGATCGTCACGGTCCAAGGCGTGCAAGCCGTTTTTGTCCTGGGTTCGGGCCTAGGCGGCAGCGCGATCTCCGACGACTTCGTTCTGACCATGGCGGTCGATAAGATCTTCTACCCGATTGCGTTTGTCGGTCTGTTACGGCTATGTTGTGGGCTATGGCTCACGGAGGAATTTACATACACAACGCGTGCCGTCGGACACGAGTTGGGCCACATCCGTGTGCATCAGGAAGACGACTCTAGGTCATCCGTGGACAGCCTGCTGGATGAGTCCGCCATTCCGGCTGCGACAGAAAAGTTCAAAACAACGTCGTACTGGGGTAGTCGTTGCTTTCGTACGGCCTTTCTACTGGTAGCTCTGGGGCTCTGGGTTATGTGCGCTATGTATTTGCTTCCGGGAATTAAGGGTGGCATGCGCTACACGATGACGTCGTTACTCGTCGCGCTGTTCTACCTCGTTCTACTCATGGCGACAAGTATCATATGTTCGTATTATTTCGTACGCGGGCATACCACAACGATCATCCCGTGTGTTGGATCCGCGTGGTACAAGGCATACACGATATTCATCCAGACCTTTGCGGTAGCTCTCATCGTCATCTCCTGCATCGAGACCAGGAGAAGCCCGTGCGGCAACTACACCAGCGAGGCCGGGGGCGATGGGGATGCCTTTGCATGCTACAGTGACCGCGTGACCTCCGTCGTGCGGCTGAACCCGAGGGACTCGAGCAACTTTGGATACACCACGACGTATCCTCGCCAAGATCAAGAGAACAACACGTTGCTGGGAGACGGGGAATACTGGGTGTATAACTTCACGGGACATTGTCTCGGAAATGTCGACTTCAGCCGCGCCCAGCGAGCAAGAACCGTGGGGGTTAACAATGTCAGCGAGATCGGGTCCTGGGACCCAGGATATTGATAGTTATTGACTAGGTAGTAAATTGAGATTGACCATGCGAACTTATGCGCCGTTCCCGTATGGCATGTCCCTGCAAAAAAAAAAAAAAAAAGGGGGGGGGGGGGAGAAGAAGGGCCAAAATTGTGTTTGGACAGTCTCAAGTCTTTGGTAGAATTCGCTCGAAGTCCTGAGTTCTGAGATAAGCGTTGGCATTGTTTCAGATCCTCCAGACGGGAAAGAGGGAGTCCACGTGGGCTTGTCGGTCCCGACCTCGACATCGAGATCGATAGTCGAGATCGACTTTAACATTGTGGACACAGCTCTATACATGCCATCGGCGTGCGACAGACACGGATGAACGAATAGGAAGATGAAGCAACACACATGTAGCCACGATAGTTCCACCGAACGATGCTCTATCTATCTGTCTCGATTCGTCGAATACCTGGTAAGTCGACTCCCCGGCTTGGTGCAATGGGGTTGGAGTCCGCTTTGATTGGTTGTTTTGCTTCAGCTACCAACTAGTACAAGCTGAACACTATAGTATAGATTTGCCGGCCTTCCCCTTACGTACATAGTAAATAAGCAGGTACCTGCTTCGTAGATATGTCAACTTGAAACGCCGGTAACTAGTAGGTTGGCTATGTTGGGATTTCGGCCCGGGAGTAATCATGCCACATGGCTGGCCTAGCGGCCTACACACAATGATTCCTCATCATGATTCCATTGCAAGCTATCGAATTTGTCGATATACGATGTGCTAGGCATAGTTCACTAACTTAGTGATTACATGGTATGGAGAATGTCAGAAATTAGTGGTTTTATAGGTCTCCGTAGCTATAGTGCCGTGTACGTACTACCTAGTCTAGTACCTACTTATAAGTTACACATGTCAAAGGCTCGTTCCGGGGGGCGCAGCAACGTTCTGGCTGGGCTGAGCGGGAGACTTTAGGGCTGTAATAGATGTAATAAGTGGAGCTTGGCTGGCATCAGCAGCTCGACGCTTGGGACACAGTGGATGAGTGGGAGATCAAGAACCTGGCGCCCTCTCTGACTCTCGCCCTTTCGTTTCCTTCCCTTCCCTGGTTGTTTCTGTCGCCAGCAACAGCGGTAATCATATGGCATGTCAAACAGGAGCTCAACTAGCTACCTAGGTACACAATTGATACGTGATACGATCAGCATAATACGTACTATGTATCACAGCCCCCCTGAATTGGGTAACGAGCCAATCAACATCAACAGCTGCCAGCTCTTCTTCTTCCTGGATGAATGCTCCTATAAGCAGTGGCTCTACCCCTGCTTTTGGCTGCCGGGGGGCGGTGGAGTAGCTAAGACATAAACCTGTACATTTTTAGCAGCCATCAGTCAGCCATGCGGCCCATGCCCCTCCTTGAATGCAACCTCACTGGCGAGCGGCCGCCCCGAATTGGGATACTGCCGTCGATGATCACTGTGGAAATTGAAGGCTTGTGATTCTAGGAATGAAGGCCCTTATCGACCCCAACCTTCTGCATATGGCTTGTTCCCTCCTCTTTCGCACCAAAAGCTGCATTGTAAAATAGGAGTGGGACAGATTGCCAAGTCCGATAGACGACAACGGTATTGGCCTTGTTCAACATGTGCTAGTGTTAGTAGCTGTGATGGGAGGGAGTCCGAGGGACCGAACATTTATCTATTTGTTGAATATATATGTCCAGCGGGTGTGCTTACTGACCCGCATGATCAGCGCTGTGGTCCCTTGTCGCTTTATATATGTAGGTCTCTCTCGCCACCCTTGCTTTCTTCTAAGTTACCAGGTCAACTCCAACCTCATGGCTTCCACCATCCTGCTGTTCTCCTCCCTCCTTTCCCTTCCTCGCCTAGTTTGCCCTGGTACTAAGTCGAGAAGTCTAGGGAAGATTAAGAAGGAAGTAGAAAGAAAATAGGGAGACATATCCGGGGTACTTGAGGACATCAAATATGGCGGCGACGGTCTCGAGGAGCTCATCGCGACGTATCAACTCACCACCGCCGATGATGATATGGCCACTATTGCTGCTATTCCTCGCCGGCACGGCGTCGTGCGGGTCCATCGCCGCTTGGTGGGTGAACGACAAGGGGCCGGCCCTGATAATGCAGGACGATGAGTCGGGCGGCATTCGCTACAGCCTGTGCAATACTAACTCCACGCCCATCTTTCCAAACGACACGACGCTCGTGGCACCCCTGGACGACTATCCGCCGAAGACGAACACAAGCTTGGCGGGTGCTGGGTGGTGGACTGGCACGGATTATTATGTAAGTGTTAAAAGAACCCAGCCGCCACCGCATCCTATGTTGGCAAACCTGGGCTGTTTGGAGTGAATTGGATTGGAAAGGCAATGAGCGGGATGTATTGTTATTGTTGTAAGGTGGTTCGGCTTGAGTGGATATGCAGGCAGGCTCTTGGAACGCGCCGTCCGCGGGATGTGGTTAGACGGGGGCGGGGGACGAAGGGGAAGAGGTAGAGAGAGAACAAAAGACTAGTCCCTCAAGACTACCTAGCGGATATCCTGACTGACGATATTTGTGTTCTACGTGGCTAGGCGTCCATATTCTACCAAGACGATCAAGACCGGATCGTCAACTCGCTGCTGAAGTGCGACACGGCTACGGGACAGTGGTACGACACAGGCGATTACATCATCACGAACGACTGCCCGAAGGCGTCGCCAACGAGCGGTCTCGCGGTCATCCTGCTCGGGGCCGACGACGGCTACCGCGTCTTTTACCACGACCTCGACGGCCGCGTCCAGTCCGTCTCGTACATGCGCTCGACCCAGAACTGGCTGTACAACGGGCTCGTGAACCCCGACACCAATGGTAAGGGGAACAGCAGTAGCACCAGTGGTGGTGCTATCGCTGCTACCTTCCCGAACGACAACAACATCACCGTCATCACCGCGAGGGACGCGGAGAACTTGGAGGTCTCGAGGATCTACGGGGATGGCACCTGGCATATCTGTGAGTACCAAGTATCTCCCTTCCTCCCCGGACTAACTATCTCTACGACTCGATTCTGACAATGTGCAAAAAGCCACCTTCCCCACCCCCCTCGCAAACGAAGGCTCGGCACAGTCCTTCTTCACCAACACAACCAACACAACAGACGCCAGCGCCTTCGCCCTCAACTCCACCTCATCACCATCCTGGTCCCTCCCAGCCTGGGACGGCTCCCGTACCGCCGCGCTCGCCATGGCCGAGGACAAGCAGTACATGCGCAGCGCCTTCTACATCGGCACCGACGCCCGCCTGCACCAGATCGCCAACGTCAACTGGCAGTGGGAGGCGTTCGCGGCCCCGGACGACGAGGACGCCGTCTGGCCCGCCGCCGCCAGCCGCCAGCTCGCCGCCGCCTGCGACTTCGAGTCCTCGCAGACGCGGATCTACTACGTCCCCAGCGGCAGTGGGGGCCAGCAGCTCGTCGAGGTTGCGAGCAACAGCGGCATCTGGGCGGATGCCAAGGCCCTGCCGTCGTACAACGACACCGCTGCGACCGGTGACGGTGATGCCGATGGGGCGGCGGGTAGCGCGACTTCGGGTGCTATGAGCGCCGGTGCCAAGGCGGGCATCGGTGTTGGCGTCTCGCTGGGCATCTTCGGCGTCGGCGGCTCCCTGGCCGCGTTCCTGCTCATGCGGCGCAACCAGCGGCGGAAGGACGCGGAGAGGGAGAAGGAGAGCGCGGTCGAGCTGCAGTCGTCCGAGCACGGCGCCAGCCCGGCGTACTCGCACAGCCAGCCGGCTCTGGCTGATGCAGCAGCAGCGTATTACCCTGGAGGATACCCGCAGCAGTACGGGGGAGGAGAAGGGGTGTGGCCTTTGCAACAACAACAAGGTGGAGGGCCGGAGCAGTGGAGCGCGAAACCGCCGGCGACGCCCGTCGAGATGGAAAACACGCCTGTGTATGAGCTAGACGCCCGTCACACACCGCTGGAGATGCTGGGTGAGGGCCATTACCGCGAGATGGGGGCTGACAGGGGCCATGATGGCGGTGGTGCTGGGCGGTGACGGTTTAGCGGAACGGGGGGAATCTCATGGAGAAAGAAAGAACTATTCCGTACATATAAACATTACATCTAGTCATATAAGATACAAACTGCCTGGTGTGCTGGTTGGTCACAAATAAGCCAGGCCGTAACTAATAATGCCATCGCTGTATATAAGGGTGCTTCTATGAGATTATCATTATAACTTGTATATCTTGCTGTGGTAAATGAGTAGGTACTCAAGGTGCCAGGCTCAGGCTTAAAGAATGCCTCATTTTCGGTTTACCATGAAAGGAAGTGAGTCCAAGCGTGTAGGCGACATGATTGGGCAAACGCGACTGGCTAGTGTGAGCCTCGACCAATCCCTGGTTAGCACCGGGCGCCTGGACCCCCAGACCCCCAGACCCCTAAATTTTACCCCTCAGCCCCTTTGCCGTCTAGCAATCTTTCGAAGTTCCAGTCCCTTTGATGTGACGTCCACCTACGTCAATGTTGTAGTCTATAGTCCAAAGTGCTACAGTGTGTTTGGGGTCTCAGACTCTCGGGTATTCCGTTGATCTCAAACGTAACCCCAGGTTTATAGTGGTTCAGCCATTCACCCGCTGTATTGGTACTAGTTTATCGATAAGCATGGGTTATTGGCTTGGCTGTTGGTCTGAGTGAGGGAATAGCCGTAGAAATAGTTAGTTAGAATAATGTAAATAGCAATAAAAGCACCCTCCTCGAACCCTTGAACCCTTGAACCCTTAATCATTGCTTTCCCTTTCTCCCTCGTTGTCCGGGTTTAAGGCGCGCCCTCAAGCTGGTCCTTACCACGTAGTATTGCACAGGGCCACTCCTACGTAGCACTGCGACATACATATTACATATCTATATAACGTTGCCACTTCTATAACGTTACCCCGAGCTACCCCGAGTTACCCCGAGTCATACCTACAATGCGATAGTTGCGATTCGAGATCCTGCATTCATCCAACCTGTTCCCATTCCCGCTCCCGCTTCCGTTCCTGCGCCAAGAGCGTTTCATTCATGTCGCCTAAGTGAGGGTTACAGTTCCATTCCCGGCTTCTGCGCCGGCCTAGAAGCTTTCCAAGTGGTGAAGCGCAGAGAAAAAAAGAAACAAGATACAGACCAATTGGCCAACCAACCGACAACCGAACAACCCCTCCGATCCCGAATCGCCGAGACATGACGTCCGCCGACGTTAACCTCAGCCCCGCGATGTCCCCTAACAATCCCCAGCCCGAGAATGCGGCCCAAGGTGCAGCAGCCCATGACCGCGACGCCGATCATGAGCGCGACAATGCGACGGCTCCAGCAGGAGCAGCGGCCGCGACGGGAGAAACTGTCGTATCGCCGACTACCGGGAGACCCCGGACCATGACCTCAACCGCCGAAATAGGTAGCACTATCAGCCACCCCGGATCCGTCAAGATCAACGTCGAAGGCGCCTTCATCGTCGAGTCGCCGGAGTCCGGAACCCCGGCAGGGTCAATTGGAACTGGGGGCAGCGGCAGCGGCAGCGGCAATGCGGGGGGCTATTACGAGACGAAAGACATCCGACTGCCGAATCACACCGCTGTAGTCAGCCACATAGCCGTCGATGTAAGTTTCTCGTTGTCGCGCATTTCATGTCACTTAGCAGAGAAGAATGCCCCCCTGTCCCTATCTGATTGAGAAGGGAAAGGGGCCCATGAACTGCATGTAGTGCGTACGCAGGCTTACACGATAGGTTGCGCCCTGCGCTACTAGATCGGCGGCTCCCTAGCTAAGCTCGTCTACTTCTCGCGCGAGGCGGATTCCACGGACCCCGGCGGCAGGCTGAACTTCCAGTCCTTCGAGACGGACCGCATCGACGACTGCATCGAGTTCATGCGCCACCTGAAGGTCAACCAGCTGGCCCTCAATGGCTCGAGACCCGGCAAACTGTACGTCATGGCGACCGGCGGCGGAGCGTACAAATACTACGACAGGATACGGGAGCGGTTGGGCGTGGATGTCCTGCGGGAGGACGAGATGGAATGTTTGATCATTGGTCCGTCCAACCTTTCCCTTCCCTTCCCTTCCATCGCGCACAATGTCAGCTGAGGTCAATGAACTAACCAATTATTGTCGCATGCGTCGCAGGCCTCGATTTCTTCATCACCGAGATACCGCGCGAGGTGTTCACATACTCCGAAACCGACCCGATGCATTTCGCCTCCCCCGATGCCAATATCTACCCGTACATGCTAGTGAACATAGGGTCTGGTGTGAGCATCCTCAAGGTGTCCGGGCCGCGGACGTTCGAGCGCGTGGGGGGGACGTCACTAGGAGGAGGTACACTATGGGGCATTCTGTCCCTGCTGACCGGCGCCGAGAGCTTCGACGACATGCTGGAGATGGCAGCCAACGGCGACAACGCGAAGGTCGACATGCTCGTTGGCGATATCTACGGCACCGACTACGGGAAGATCGGCCTGAAGAGCACCACAATAGCCAGCTCCTTCGGGAAGGTATTCCGGATGAAGCGGGAAGCCGAGCACGACGACGAGGCCGAGGAGGACAGGCCGGACGATATACTCAATAGCAACGACCCGAACACAAGCACAGCTACCCCTGAACCCTCCTCGTCTTCCACGCAACCACAACAGCAGCACAACCCATCATCACCACCACAACCGCAGAACCCAACAGCAGCCGCAACAGCAACAGCAACAGCAACAGCAACATCCAGCACCAATAAGAAACCCACCACCACCGCCGAGCGCTTCTCCAACGCCGACATGTCGCGGTCCCTGCTGTACGCCATCAGCAACAACATCGGGCAGATCGCGTACCTGCAGTCGCAGGTGCACGGGCTCTCGCACATCTACTTCGGGGGCTCCTTCATCCGCGGCCACCCCCAGACCATGAACACGCTCTCCTACGCCATCAAGTTCTGGAGCCAGGGCCGCAAGCAGGCCTACTTCCTGCGCCACGAGGGCTACCTCGGCGCCGTCGGCGCCTTCCTCCGCCGCCAGCCCCGCAACTGGGGGCGGCGCGCCAGCTTCGAGAATAGTGCTAGTAGCGGTGGTGGCGGTATCGAGGCTAGGTTGAGGGATCGCGTCGGTGGTGGTAGTGGGGGAGCTGCTGCAGAGGATGATGTTGCCATCGCGTAGTTGGAATCTCATCAGTAAGTATTGGCTATGTTAACCAAGTGCTGCGGCAAGGCAAGGCACGACAAGGCACGACATATCAGGGCAAAAGCGACACACGACATCATAACACAGTGAGTCCCGGTTTGCCGAATGCCCACCTTGTTATACCGCGTGAAAAGGGTTTGGCAGCTACATGCCCTGCTCGCCTGGGGGTATATATACATATACATGTTCATGGGCGGCGGACAGCAGCCATATGACGCTATATTGCACTATACCATGCTGCACTACACTACATGCACACATACAGGGGCTATGTTTTGCATCAGAATCGTATCCCCAGGGGGAAAAAGGGGGTCTCGCGCACTATGCTAGTTAGTGTAATGTAGCATATCTGGTCTGGGTTGGTCTAGAGGTTGGACTCATTCAAGCGCTTCGACGACTTTAGCCGCGAGTATCTGCATAGATAGATAGTTACAGTTCGATTTATGTAATATATATGGGAATGAAGCGCATTTTCGTGGAGTACAAGGAATGGATCGGTGCAATGCAGTGAGCTATTAGGGGGACAAACCTACATGAGTCGTGTAACGTAAATCCCATCTTCTACCAGAGGCAATGCTATGCAGGACATGTTAGGGGAAAATACCAAGCGTAGCCAAGATTACGTGAATTGCGTTTCAATGGCTTGTTGGAAGCTTTAAAGTACCTAGCACGTAAGCAGGCCGTATGTGTGCCTCTCCTTTACTTTGATCCAAGGGGGAAAATACCAACAGCATCATGATTGGAAATATATGTTGTCTTTGTGCTAAAAAGGAAAAGCTTTACAAATCTTCCCTCCGATCACCAGACTCAATGGGTAGGTAACGCTCAGTTACACTATACCTCGGGTTCCACAGTTCATCCCTATGACCCCCCTTTTTCTCTTGCTGCCTTCTGCATTTCTTCCAAGACCTTAGAGGATTAGGCCGTGTCGATAAATCCAACAACACACGTCAATTTCTTGCCGTCATTGATAATACGTAGGTATCAGCCGAGCTCCATAAAAAAGGCCCTCGCGTTCAAAGCGCTTGATGAACTGCGCTGCGTTGCACGTGGTCAATAACGCTGTCGGGTACTGTTGTTCGCGTCTCTTCCAAGGATGCAAGCTGACGACCCATGCGTGTTTAGTACTCGACGCTCGTTGCCACTCTCGGTTGTGCACAGCATTGGAAGGACCATCAAGGAAGGCGGCAAGTGTGGATTACATTGTTGCACGGATATTCTCTTCAGCTTGGGATATCATGATGGAAAAAGATCAGGTAAGTAGTAGGCAGTTAGCAATGGCGCTGGGGTTTGTGGGACGCTTCGGTTGGTAAGGTACTGAGTTCAGAATAATCCCCTGGCAGTAACTGTCACACGTGGATCCAAAAGATGCAGGTTATAAGATAAGGAGGTCGCAGCCTCATGCAAACTACAATCTGTGATATACAAAGTCAGCCAGGTATTGCTGAATTGATCTTTCCATACCTTCTGGGTCGGACAGTTTCGGTGCCATCAAAGATCCTGTTTGCTGGATATAAGTGTGGCATCGCATTATACCAGACAAGGCAGCAATCAACGGAAAGTTCCTCGCATACCTCTGGCACAGATGAACGACGGTGAGAGTGAGTGAGCGACTGTTGTTCTAGTGGGCCTGGCTGGGCAAAACCCGGGATGCAGGAAACCCCCCCAGTCGAGTCGTATCTGACTGGTTTATCAAACCCCTTTCAGGGTGTAAGGAACCAACATGCATATACTCCCTACCAGCATCATAGAAAACCATGGTTAACATCTCAAAGTCTCTTCTTATCTTCCTCCCACCCATCTCACCCCTCACCCCTACTTCTCTCCTCTCGGCAAGTACCACTTTTTTCCTCTTCCCCTCATTTGATCTGACAACATCGTATCTACTTATATATATATATATATATACTGGCCTATGGTAGCTAGCTATCGAGCTCTTGGTACAGACAAAACCCCCTTACTTTCCCTTAGTTTCTCTTGTCTTGCTTTGACCCTGATTCTGTCCAGGTAGTGTAGCAAGAAAAGGGGGGAGCAAAAAAGTAAAAAAAACAAAAAGCAAGAAAATGGCGGCCATACCCACGCCCTCGCTAGTCGACCTGGCTACAACCATCCTCGGGGCGGCCACGAGCCTGCAGCAGCAGCTCAAACAGAACAACATGCGCCAGCCCTCATTCGAGGCTGCAACAGCTGATGGCGTGCGCGGACGCCAGGACTGGCAGGACGCCGTCGACCACCCGCAGCTCCTGGAGGCGCGATCCGCCCTCATCGACGCCAGCCAGCTGATGCGGAACCTGGCGCTGGGCCCGACCGCCATGCTGGCCGACCTGACGGGTCCCGCCATCAGCCGGGTCGACGTCCTCCGCACGCTCGACGCGCTCGGCGTGGCGCAGGCCGTACCGCTCCCTTTCCCGTTGCAAGAAGACGACAAGAGCGAGGATGGAAATCAGCCCGGGAAAGAAGAAAACGAAGAGGAGATACGTGCCATCAGCATCCATGATCTCGCCGCCAAGCTCGGCGTCGTCGACCCGGGCCTTCTGCACCGCCACCTGCGCTTCGCGTATCTCATGGGCCTCTTCTACGAGCCGCGGGACGGCTTCGTCGCCCACACGGCGGCCTCGGCCGCCATGCCGTCCTTCTCGCCCTGGACGCAGATGCGGCTGGGCCGCTTGATGAGCCGGGGCGCGTGGGAGGTACCTGGAGCGCTGAGGGGGCAAGGGACGGGGACGGGGACGGGGACGGGAAAAGTGAAGAAAAATGAAGCGCCACATCTCCCCCTTCCGCCCGTCTCGCTCGCCGACCCCCAGGGCCGCAGCTTCTGGCAGATATTAGAGGAGGACGACCCGGAGCGCAGGGGGATGGAGAAGTTCAGCGCGAGCATGAAGGCGCTGCTAGCGGGCCATACGGGGAACTCGTTGGTGCCGTTCGTGCGGGGCTTCGACTGGGCCGCCCTGGTGGCTGCCGCTGCCGCTGACGCTGCTAATAATAATGACGATAGTAGCGGTGGCGAGGTCCAGGACAACAAAGGCGAAGACGAGGGTGTTCTGGTGGTCGACGTGGGAGGCGGCCATGGCCACGTCGAAGCCGGCATCCTGGACGCCGTCCCACCGGAAATCCGCTTCCTGGTCCAGGACCTCGCGTCGAACGAGCGGGCGGCCCACGAGACGATCCGCAAGCTCGGCACCGGTGCCGGCGCCGAGGCCGAGAAGAGGGCGCGGCGGGTCGGCTTCCAGGTACACGATTTCTTCCACCCGCAGCCGCTGCCGGGCCCGAAGCCGAAGCCGAGGGCCTACATCCTCAGTCGCGTCCTGCACGACTGGCGCGATGGGGACTGCGTGCGGATCCTGCGGGGCCTGATACCGGCCATGGAGAAGAAGGAGGAGCAGGGGGGCGGCAGCGGTGGGGGTGGCGCCAAGCTCTTCGTCTACGAGCGCGTTTTGCCGGATCGCGCAGCAGCAGCAACAGGGAAGGGGGATGCTAGCATCCCAAACTACATGGAGCAGCTGATGCGCACGCAGGACCTGCTCATGTTCACGCTGTTCGGGGGCGGCGAGCGGAGCCTGGCGGACTGGCGGGCTCTGTTCAAGGCGGCGGACGAAAGGTTGGAGATCGCGGCCGTCAGACACTCGCCGCTTTCGCCTTTTGTGAGTATGGAGGTTGTGCTGGTGTAAAAGGGTGGTTAAGTAGCGTACCTAGGGCCTACAACTACAGTGTTTTTGATGTCTAGCTGTAAGTAGTAGAAAGCACCTAGGTGATTGAAGTGATTTGTGCCCTGAGCGGTAGAATAGTTGTCAGATATAAGGAGGGGGTGGAACAAAGTAATTTTGGATGTATTGAAAGTATAGGGGGGCCTCTTCATATAGCCACAGCCACCCTTCACTCGTGGATCCCTATAGCCCCTCACTACGTTATTCCCTGACAGACAATGACCCGACTTTTCATGACCGGGTGTAATGATTCGGTGATGGGATCTCAAAACACCTTCCAGGCCGTGACATTCCGAGATTAGACAGAGCCGAATTGCCATTGTCATCTATCATCACCGCAAACACGGCATCAAGTGGTTTCTGTCCATGGAAATCTCTTTATTAGTTCATATATGGCCGTATTATTTCGATGCTATGCGGCGAGAGACTTCCTGTATGTCATGAGCAGGCCCATGTGAAAAAGGAACATGCCTCCGCCATACCATGTAAGTGGTTGGACAAATGGATATGCGGTCGAGTCTCTATATTGACCAATCACAATTTATTAGTGTAGAGGTGGATTCTTTTTAGGTAGCTAGGCAAGTTTTGGTCAATGTCTTATGCAGTTGGTAGGTGGTAAAGGCACAAGATCGCCAAAGATGTTGGCTAGGCTTGACCAGGATATCATGCGTAAGATTATGTTTCTAGCACTTGCCCCTTACTTAAGCCTGATACTTTCACCCATTTATCTATCTGCTACACATCAGCTCCCACATAACGCGAATCCATTACACACTCTTCTCTTCAAAGCTCACCATGGCCAACGCGAGAAATACTGGCGGTCGTCCGTCACTCAGTCCCGCCATCGTCACTGGCGGTTGCGGCTTCATCGGATTTCATCTGGTTACCGGCTTGCTCGAGCGCGAGCCTGATTGCCAGATCCATGTCATCGACATAGATACCAGTCACAACCGAGTTCCCGGTGTCATATACCACACCTGTGATATTTCACCCCTTTCTGACGTCGAGGTCGTGTTCAACCAAGCTAAGCCGAAGACTGTTTTCCATGTGGCGTGTCCAGACTCGACTGTTCAGCAACCGTCGGTTTTCCACAGAGTGAACGTGATTGGCGCTCGGAATCTACTCATCTCGGCGAGGAACGTTGAAACAGTCCAAGCCTTCATCAATACCTCCACGTCGTCGGTTATTCACGACAATCTCACTGACCTGGTCGATGCCGATGAAACTTTTCCAGTGCTCCAGTATCCTGCACAGAAACGCATCTACACCTTGACCAAAGCAGAGGCCGAGGCCGAGATCCTCGCTGCCAACCGCGAGAATGGCGACTCCTCAATGTTGACCGTCTCCATGCGCCCCGCTACTGCGTTTGGCGAGCGAGATACTGTTACCATGGGGAAGATTGTTGCAAATGCCCGGGCGGGAAAGGCCAAGTTTCAAATGGGTCCTGGTGGGAACATGTACGATTTTGTCTACATCTCCAACCTGGTAGACGCCCACCTTCTCGCCGCCGAAGCCCTTGTGAGCGCCTATGGGAAGCCTCCCCCGCCGTTAGAGCAGCGCGTAGATGGACAGAGCTTCAATGTTACCAACGACGAACCCGTCGAGTTCTGGGAGTTTCAGCGGGCCATTGCGGCGTCAGTGGGCCTTCCCGTCAGAAAAGAAGACATTAGAATTATCCCGAAATGGATCGCCCTGTTAATGGCTGCCGTCAACGAATGGATAAGCTGGATGCGGACATGGGGCAGGGAACAACCTATTGTGACAAGAGAAGCCATCCGTCTAACCACCATAACCCGTACTTTGAACGGAGAGAAGGCGAAGAGGGTTCTTGGCTACAAGCCTAAGGTCAGCATGCGGGACGGTCTTGCAAAGGCTGGCAAGTGGTTTATAGAGGAAGATGCCAGAGCTAGAGATACTAAGAAAACTGCCTGATTGATCAAGAAGAAAAAGATCGACCTTTGAATTCAGGGGCAAATAAGCGCTATATATATTATATAGGGGGATTCCGCTAGTTGGGGTTCCACCGAAGTCGATAGCGGATCCAATCTCTCCTATCTGGACGTGTATATCGTGACAAATCCCTACATGGTAAACTTGTTTCGTCAGCGCATTGGTTGCATATTGCATGTTGGAAAGGTCACAAGCGGTATTGCAGTCTGTTGGAGATTGTTATTTACGAACATCCTCAGCGATAAATTTTGCCGAAAATTGTTCTTGCGAATGGACGGACAGGTTGACTGGGCATTGACTTAGTGAACGATACATTCCAATAGAGCGTTATACTATCGGTCAGCTCTGCAATTCTCAAATCTGTTCAACCGTATGGCCCATTAATGGCCCTACGCTAGTATCCGGACTGCCACGCTCGCGCCATCGTAGACAAGTAGTTGCCGGGCTGGAAGAAAAAGAAAAGGTCAAGGACAAACTCCCATATACGTGTAACCGGAGAAATATAAGCGCGGGGCGATCTTTCTGCAGCTACCCGTCCGAGTAAAAGCCATTTCATTTCCACTTGCTTGCTTGCGTTCCGTTCCCTACCTACGGTACCGCCGTCTAACGCCCATATCAAATAAACGACAAACCAAAATGCCTGCCTCGAAACGTGAGAATTTAGGTATACAACGCGGATAAGTGCTGTCAACGACACCACCCCAAACAAAAGTATGTGCAAAATGCCCAACTAACTACCAAGTCCCATTCACCGCCAGGCGTCTGGAGCTCTCCCCGACGCTGAACGTGTACGCGCCTTCCTCGAGCATGGCCCAGTTCTGGGCCCCGACGTCCCAGTAGCTCAGGTCGCGCCGCGTCAGCTCGAAGGTGACGGTGCGGCTCTCGGCCGGCTCCAGCGCGATCTTCTCGAAGCCCCGCAGCACGCGCACGGGGAAGTCGACTTCCTCCTGCTCGTCGTCCCCATCATTCTTCTTCGCGGGCTGCGGATAGCTCAAGTACAGCTGCGGGACGGCCTGGCCGGCCCGGTCTCCCGTGTTCGCGACGTCCACAGACACGGAGACGTACGTCTCCCATAGGTCCGGGTTCCCGCCCTCGCCGCCGCCGGCGGCGGACGGGGGCTGCTCGACGTCGTAGCCGTCGGGGTACGGGTACGGGGCCGAGCCGATGTCGTCGACGCGGTCGAGGTAGGGGTAGACGTACTTCTCGAGCCGGCGCAGGTCGGGGGGAAACAGGACCTCGTCCGGGCTCGGGACGCTGGCGTCGTACTCGGGCGGGGCGGCGAACGGGTCGGGCCGCGGCGCCGGGAAGGCGCTCTTCGGCCGGAGCGGCGTGACGACGAGGTTGTGGATCGAGAAGGTGGTGTAGCCCAGGCCGTAGCCGAACTCGAAGCGCGGCGTGACGTTGTACTTGTCGAAGTGCCGGTAGTCGATGTACAGCCCCTCGTTGAAGTCCTGCTGCGGGACGATGCCGTTCGGCACGTACATCACCTGGCCTCCCTCGCCGTAGTCGGCAAGGCCCTTGCCGATCGTCCATGGGAGCCTGCCGCTCGGAGACACGTCGCCGAAGATGATGTCGGCCAGCGCGTTCCCGCTCTCCTGGCCCGGCAGGTTAGCGAGGAGGACAGCCTTGACGTTCGGGTGATCGATCCATTTCTCCACGGTGACGGGCCCGACGTTGTGGATCACGACGAGGACGTCGCCCTTGCCCCCGCCACAGCCGTTCACCACCTTGACGATCAGGTCATCGCCGCCCTTCTGCAGCGATAGGTCAGGTCGGTCCCCGGTGACGGAATCCCACTTGATGAAGCCCTCTCCCGAATCCGAGTTGGCGAAGACGATGCAGAGGTCGGCCTTCTCGAGCAGGTGCGGCTGCTTCGCGATCGGCGGGTCGTTGGTCAGGTATGTCGAGACGTTCACCCGCGCGCTGCTGCTGCTGTCGCTGCCGTTCCTCCAACCTTCGAGCAGCGCGTCAACCGGCGGCACTAGGTACGGGAAGTCCACTGCGCCCGAGCCCCAGCCCTCGGCGAGCGTGCCCTGGTTGCAGCCGGCGTCCTTGCAGTAGTTCGGACCGTTGCCGGGTCCGGCGTCCTCGCCGAAGATGGCGATCTGCAGCGTGCCGGCGCGCTGCTTCTTGGCGGCCCCGATTTGGCCGTCGCGCGTGATTGGGAGCAAGTCGTTGTTCTTGAGCAGCACGGTGCCTTCGGCCGCGATCTGGCGCGCGATCGAAGAGTGGTTGCCCATGGCGTCGACGTACTGGTTGACCTTGACCTTCTCCTGGTCCGTAGGGCTGCCCGGCGCGATCAAGCCCTCTTCGTCGTAGGTCCAGGAGGAAAAGTTGGGGCCCTTGCGATCGAACTTGGTCTCGTCGTCCTGTCCCAGCTGATACCAAGCCGCGACAATGCGGGTGACCATATCGTTCAGTCGCTCGACCGGCACAGAACCGTTCAGAATCGACCGGGTCAGCTCCGGCCCCCAGAGGGACTTGCCATCGGCCCAGAAGAGGCCGTCGCCCGGCATCGTCATGTCGAGCCCAGCCAGAGCACTAGCGACGCCACTTCTCTGCGCAAGCCAATCGCTCATCACGAATCCCTGGAATCCCAACTCGTCCCTAAGCAGACCGTTTAGCAGCTTCGAGTTGCCGCAGGCGTACGAGTTGTTGACCATGTTGTAGCTGCACATCACGCTGGCCACCCCTGCCTTGACGGCGTCGGCAAACGGCCACAGGTATAGCTCGTGCATCGTCCGGTCGTCTACGTTGCTGCTCAGCGCGTTGGGCAGACCCCATTCCCACGACTGGCGGTAGTGCTCCTGCTCGTTCGCGACGAAGTGCTTGATCGTCGCCATGACGCCCTCGTCCTGGATGCCGCGAATCGACTCAGCGGCCGCGACGCCCTGAAGATACGGGTCCGCACCGAACCCTTCCCAGTTGCGACCGCCGGCCGGGGCGCGCCCCAGCGGCCCGACGCAGGGCCCCAGGATGGCGTTGATGCCCTTCTTGCGGGCCTCGACGGCGTGGGCGTTGCCCCACTGGTACATCAGATCGCGGTTCCAGGTGGCGCCGACGGTGACGCCGGCGGGGAAGGCGGTCGAGTTGTCGGCGAAGCGGTTCCCCAGCGGGCCGTCCTGCAGCGCCAGGGCCGGGAATCCGACGCGCGTGGCGGGGCCCGTGTTCCCAACGGCGAGGCCCATAGACCATCCTGTCCCTGTCGTGACGTTGACCTTCTCCGGCAGTATCATGCGGCTCACCATGTCGGCGGCCTTGCGGTAGCTGTCGGCCCAGCGCTCGGCCGTGCCGCCCCGCGGCGTCGGGTACCACGGCGGCGACAGGCCGTCGGGCGGGCTGGTGTAGTTCTTGTAGGCGAAGAAGCCGCCTGACACGAGGATGATCCAGAGCAGGGCGAAGACGCCCAGGCAGCTCAGCACGCACTTCCTCGAGAAGCTCGGGAAGCAGCAGCAGCAGTAGCGAACCCAGCGCCGGTGTCGGGCCTGGCTGCTGCGGGCATGGTGAGAGGGATGGGATTCGGAGGTGAGGCGGTCGGATTGCGTGAACTCGGCGGCGTCGGCTTCGGACGCGTACTCGGCCGAATCTCGCGGTTCGTAGGAGTCTTCGAACTGGCTCGGACTCAAGAGCGACTCCTTGCTCGGGTCCGTGGTCGCCATGGTCGGTTTTGGTTGTGGTGAATATCGTACAGTCCCTAACTACGGGTTATAGCTGCATCGAAGTGCAGCTGCCATGAATATTCCAGCAAAGGTTCATGGAGGTTGCATGAATGTGCTGGCTGTTGTTGAGACAAGCTTTTTCATTAAACATAAACTGGACCCGGCATGCAGACCCTCCAGACTGCAGGGCAGCGGCTACGAATTACGGGACAGGCGAACCACTGATCGACATCGCGGTGCGATATGAGTGGAGGAGAGAGCTGGAAGTTGGAACGGGTCGACGGGTGATGTTCAGCTATCTCTTCCCAGTTCAGCAATGTGATGACGCGCCAGGAACCGCAGAACAAGCGCAGCGCAGCCAGTCAAGCCGGTGCTTACGAGGTACGTCAACTAACTTAGACTCGATCAAATACCGAGAACCGTAACCGCGGGTTGGAAAGAGGATGTCGGGGTGTTTGTGTTGACGCTGCCTGCCATCAATGCGTTTGAACTTTTGAAACCGTCTCGCCGGGTAATTGGAGGCACTAACTATAATTAATCAATTAAAGGTGCCCCTGACTATCTGACGCCCTGCCGCCCGGCCGCCCTGACATTTAGCCGGCTCACGTTTAGCTGGCAGGCTGGCAGGGCAAGCTATAACTTGAATCTGTACATACACGCACGGTATGTATGTATGTACTATATAACTGCGTATAAGTGCGTAATATCCCAGGGTATCAAAGACAACCCGTTGAAGACCGCCCGGTCAAGGCAGCACGGCAATCGGTGTACAATACAGCCTACATAAGGTACTTTGGGTGCCACCCGGCTTATGGCCCCGGTCGACAGCTCCGTATCAACTGTAAATTGAGCCAGTCTCTTCTTTCAACAAGTCGGCAACCTAAAGTGGCATATTCGAAAGCAACCCTAAACTTGACTCTTCAACCTGAAAAGGGCCAAAGAGACTTTCACGGAAGACACTTGTATTGATTATCAGGCCCGACTCGTTCTTGTACCACTATTGCATCGGGCTTACGCCAAAGTCCTTCAGTCGTGTTTGCAGCTTCGCATTGTACGCTTCGGTCTTTTCCGGTCGCCGTGTCAGGCTAAGCGCTCCTCCCTGTTCCGGGTTTCTAGCACCGGCTCTGGGCCTCGGTCATCAGAATGAGGTTAATAAGCAAAAATCCGATATTGGGTCCTAGTACGATCCCATAACTCGGCATCTCGTCGGCGCCGGTGCCCAGGCAGTCCCGGAGGGCATCCCTTCATATCCCTTATAAGGCCGGGCCATTCCGGCCATATATCCTCATGGGGTGCAGGAAGTCATTACCTTGAAAACCAGTTGCAAGACTATGAGATATCTCATTCATTCCCTCCGAGTCCCTACCTGGCGGCCGCCCGCATGCCATCTTTCATTCCGAGCGGATAAGTCGGTTGAGCGTGAAAGAGGGGCTATACAGGGGCCTCAACATATCCGCCTTGACCGAGTGGTTGAGTTTGCGTGGGCAACAGTTCTTTCTTGGTACGTCGAAACAACCGATACCGTCTTCGATATTGTGGTGCCAATAGCAGGAAGTGATACGTCTCTTGAACTGGAAACTGCCACTGTTCCCCTTGCCGTATAAGGAGACATAATACTGAGTACTTTGTTGCAGCTGGGGCTGACGAGGCACCATTTTCCTACCGAAGCATTGTAGACCCGAACAGCTACGCCGTCGTCATACACTTCGAAATCAAAAATAGCTCCCTGCTTTTGAAAGTGGCGTTTGATTCGGCTGGAGGCTGCCTGTGCTAGCCTTCGGAACACGACAGAAAACATGGCTTCGTTCGATACATGATAGAGAATGAGGTGATCTTCGTATACCTTACGCCATCGATTCTGGACCTGGACAAGTGCCAAATAGAAACATCGAAACTGTCATCATCACATACGGACCAGCTGATCTGCAAGGCGTGCAAGGGGTTGGCGGCAACGTTAACCCTCAAGGCCGAAGTAGGTACTCAGGTGAGTAGGTAACTATGCACACTAATGCACATGTGCGCCCTATGAAGCACCAACTGTCAATCCTCTGGACCCACCTTTGCCCCCCTATCATGTCCGTAGAGTCTAGACTCTACCACTCTGCCCTTCTGCTTCTCCATCACTCTGTCACTTCATTATTTAAATCGCCTTTATTCGCTACCGAGTTCGATTTGGCTGCTCAACGACCATATATCTCACAAACCCACACTTCAAAAACTTGACCTGATATCCATACAAACACAAGCCTGTAGGAACTCACAAAATCACCAACCCCTAAAATGGCCTCCTCAGCTCTCCCTTCGAACGGCCGCCTCGTCAACATCGGCACACACTCTTTAGCCCTCTACGCGCACGGCTCAGAACCCAGGAGCTCCAAAGAACCAGTTGTACTATTTATCTCGGGTGTGGCGAGCGATGCGCTCAACTGGCAAGCCGTCGTACGGCAACTCCTTCCGGTACGAAGCTACACTTACGACCGTTCCGGCTACCGTAACTCAGAATCTTCACCGCTCGCTCCGTCTGCTGAGAACATCGCTCTGGAGCTCTCCCAGCTGATTGGAATGGCGCCCATCCCAAATCCTCTGGTCCTCGTGGGCCACTCCTGGGCCGGCGTGCTTATACACGAATTCATCGCCCTCAAGGGAACGGACCAGATCTCCGGTGTGGTGTTTGTCGATGCCAACCACGAGACAGCGCCGCTGGTCATGGACGTGAACGATCCGATCCTCTGGACAGTTGCCGCCGGTGTGGATCCCTACTCTGCCTGGGGCGTCGAGGCAGGACACAAGTTGACGCAGGAAGAGTGGGCACTCTTCAGGGCCGCGCAAGCGACCGACAAGTACAAGCTGATAGCGGAGAAAGAAGACCTCGAGCAATACAGGCCGAGTTTCGAAACGCTGCGCAAGAAGGAGCTGAGCAAAAAGCAGCCCCTGCTCGGGGACAAACCGGTCTATGTCATTGGGGGCGTGAGGAGCAGGGATTGGAGTGGGTTGTACCAAGCGGGTGTCGCGAAGGGGAATGGAACTGAGGAGCAGAGGAGCTATGTGGAAGAACTGATCAGGGGGGTTGATGAGAAGAATCAGCGTCTCCAGAAGGAATTTCTGAAAGTCTCTACCAAGAGCGAGCTCGTCTTTGCAACCAAGAGTGGACACTTTGTCCAGTTGACTGAGCCCGAGGTTGTTGTCGGTGGAGTGAAATGGGTCCTAGATAATTTATCGACAGCTTCTTAGTTGCTAACAATCATTACTTGCCATGTGCTTATGTGCAAAATCCAAGAAGACTGCGACTCTAAAATTCACAGGTTCATAAGACTAGAGATGTCGAGCAAGCGGCAGAGTAGTTCCCTTCAAACAGCCCCCTAGCCGATGAGATAAGTAGGATTACTCCAACGCATCTTACGTAGTATGTCGCTGGAACCGTTCGAACTTGAATAGCGTTGTCGCCATCATCACCAATGTACCAAAGCACCAGGACGCTGGATGTATTAGGACCGGGGCTTCTAGGCAATCTAGTTACAACATCGTCTAACGGGCACCAACATGTCAAGTGAAGAATGCATCCAGCCTTGGCGGATTCACTTCGCCGACATGCGCCCTGCGGGTCGTCATGTAGACGCAAACGCCCTTCGAGATCACGACATGGCAGGGGTTACTGAACGGGAAATGCCGAGTTGGGAAGGAGAAAAAGAAAGAGACAAATCACCCCTGCTGCTTAGGTAACTTGCATCGGGTAGGTGTTCACGGTGCTTGGCGTTAGCGTTGCCGCCCGCGCCGGAGGTAAGACCCACTACTTCGGTCCGCACTGCCGTTCCGTGAGTACCCGCCATACTCTAAATCTATTAGCGCTGCCGCCGGAAAGCCTACCTGCATCATGCATAAACGACGTATAGTTTATTAGGTGGGTAATTGTTTCGATTCTAGAGTATCATCAGTGGCACATGTCATCACTAGACATCTTTTCCTTTTGCCAGTCTCAGCTGCAAGATGGGTCTTCTCGTTGACACGGGTAAAGACTAGCTGCGTGTATCTAAACTTCATTGTATGTGGCTCTCAACATATGTTGTCAAGTAATGACAACACGGTATCCTCACTGACTTTCGCCTTCGCTGCGAGTTCGTAGGTAGAAATGATCTTTCGGGACACCCTCGAAAGTATGTAAAGTCATGGGCAGTGGTACCATATTCTACCTCGGAGGTGTCGGGCAGTCGAGTTGTAATAATACAGACTGGATCGGATCGGATCAGTACAACACTTTATCTACTAACGATACAATCCACGTCTTTACCTGGGATGACGTCTAGGCGCTGATGCGAAGACCACAGCAACAGGCTGGTGGTGGTTCATCGTCGCGGAACTAGATACAATTCGATTGTTGGGAATATCCTACATAACTTCGAAGTAAAAATATCGATCAAAAGTACACACGACTTGGCTAAATGGCCTTTGTCGGTCAGAATATACAAATTCTCAATGTAAATCATCATCCGAAGTTCTAGGGCCAGCCACTTCTAAGACAACCATGTCTACAGCTCTTCCCCTATTCGAGTAGTAGGTTCCACCGGACTATGGTAATGCGATCCGTCCCGAAGGAGGCGTTCAGCCGGGCCGACCCCGACGAATCTCCACACGCCCGCCGTCCTCTCCGGCCGTAGCAATGCCGCCCCTTCTTTGTCCGTGTCGGGGATGATCTGCGCCAGGAGTTCGAACTCCTGATGTCTTGGCTGGGAGGACGACGACGGGGACCTGCGGAAGAACACCGTCGGCCACTCGATACCGGCTGCGCTCTCCGCCTCGCGCATTTCCCGCTGCGCCTCCTCGATAGCGCTTTTGGCGTCGCCGATCTGGCCCAGGCTGCCCTCGGCAATGCCGCTGGTGACGGCGGCCCATGCCCGCCTCGACTCCCAGGGACTCTGCTCCTCGGGCGGCTTCACGTGGAGCTCCGCGAGCGGTATGTCATCCACGGCAAACTCCTCAAGGATCTCATTGGCACTGCTGCTGCCGCTGCAGGCGCGAGTCGTAAGCCGTGAGCTCCACTGCCCATTGACCTCAAACACCGCCCTACCCCGGTCCCTGATGTTTGTTATCCTAGCGTTTACGCTGTTCTTTGCCCCCATACCCAGACTGTTCTTGCCCTGGAATTTGATCGTGGCAAGGTACCCGGAGCTCGAACAGATGTAGCAAGTGCCCTCTAGCTCCGGATAGGGATTACCGGAGAGCAGCCCCTTGATGGCCATCGTTGGGAAGGTCATGAGGTGGCTCTCTCTATGTCGTTCGTCGCGAAGGATGCTGTGGCCAATCTGTTTCACCTTGATCCCGCTGGTCGGGCTGAAGCTCGTCTCTTGCGCAATATACCCAGAGGAGGATATCCCGTGCTGCTCGTTGTACATGACGCATGCCGTCACAGGCGGGTGGTGCGACACTTGCTCCGAAATCAGTCGCGTTTCGCTCCCGTCGTTGCCCTGGAAAGTGCCGAGGAATAGCTCCCCCAGGAAAGCGTTCAACGGTTTCTTGGCGCCGCCATCGGAACCCTCGGACGCAGCCGTATAGGTCTGCCGCTTGAGACTGCAGAGGTAGTTCTTCAGCACCAGAAGCGCACGCCGCGCGGGGTCCCTTTCCTGTGGCGGGAGCAAGAACAGCTCGTGCCGTTCTGCCCAGGAACCCGGTATCTCCGTGACGGACTTTGGGGAGAGCACGGACGGCGGCGCGGTGATGTTGGAGAGATCCCCCTTCACGGTTGTTATATAGGCTAGGAAATCCTTGATCTGTGAGATGTTCGACTGTGGTTTAGCCATAGCATCGAGAACGTCGTGGTAGGTTGTAGTTCTAGGTTACGCCATGTGCATATGTTATCTAAATTCAGACTGGAGTTTCTGAAATCCTACCAAAAATGATGGCCTATATAACTATCAGCGTGAGATTCATTTGGCCATGGGACCAAGACGCTGCTGGGTAGAAGGGTGTATGTGTGTGAGTAAATCACCTTGACTCGACTGGTAACAATGGATGACGTTGTGGAAGCGCCACAGAGCCACAGGACCATATGTAGGACAAATCTGTTCGGTCGCGAGACTAGCGTGGGAAAGGACAAAGATAATGTCAGATGAAGACATGGAGTTGAAAGTAATATAGGCAGCAACCGTGTCGTAATCTAGAAAACTGCTTATACAATGACATTCTCGATGTTGTAATATGTTATACTCTCGACAGGCCCTTGCATTCACGCAAAAGATAGCTAATAGACAAAAAGGCTCGTACGCTAAACTAAATCCTGGAGCGCAGAACAACAAGGTGTTATGTCTTACCCCTATGTGCCTCCAATCACTTATGCAAGAGCTTTTCCAGAGACGACAGCGCCTTTTTCGCGAACTCGCCCATGTCGTCGTATTTCTGCGGCGCCTTGGAGTCGAACACCTCGACCGAGTACCAGCCCCTGAACCCCGTCTTCAGCACCGCATCGCTGAAGTCCGTCACGGGCAAGTAGCCGCCATCGAAGGGCAGCGGCCGGTAGTCCACGGACCACTGGTACCGGGGACGCATCCCCTTCTCGTTCACCTTGTTTTCCAGCGGGGGATCCATCCGGTACCCGTCGGAGACCTGCAGCACGTAGATCTTGTCGCCGGGGACGGTGCGCGCCAGGTCCTCGAGGCTCTGCCGCCACCGCGCCTCGAGCGCCTCCCGCGTGAGGCCCTCCTCCTCGATGAGCCCGGATTTGGTCGTCGGGTCGGCCCACTCGCCGCCGGCGCTCTGGCACGTGTCGAGGCACAGGCCGACGTTGGGGCGGTCGACCTTCTCGACGATGCGCCACACGTCCTTCCAGTCGGGGGCGTGGGTGGCCCAGCACCAGTTCTCGTACGCGATGCGGAAGCCCTTGGTCGCGAAGATGTCGGCCAGCTCGGCGAGGTCGCCCACTAGGTCGTCGAACGACGCGGCAGCGATCTCCGGCACGTCCGACGACCCTATCTGCAGCATGTCCGTGCCGGCGGCCTCCATGATGCGCATGTAGCCCCGGGCGCGGTTGAAAGCGGTTTCCCGCTCCTTGCTACCCTTCGGCCAGCCCTCCAGGTGGGCGAAGGACTGCAGCATGATGATCGTCAGGTTGTGCTGCTTGGCCTGCTCCCTAGCGACTTTTGCAATCTCCACGAAAGCGTCGAAGTCTTCCCAGGCTGGCGCGGTCCCGTTTAGTACCTTTCCGTACGCTAGGAGATCGGTCATGGCGAGCTCGATCCCGTCGAATCCAGCATCCGCGATCGCCTTGAGCTTCAGAGGGAACGTGTGGGACTCCTTGTGTCCGATGCTGCATGATGCAAAGCTTGTTGGCACCTTGGCCCCTTGGTACTCTATAGGCATCCTGGAGTTACGATAACGATGATCCTGAATATAGCAGATGTCTCGAGCGTGGCGGCACAGGTAAGGCGGCACAAATACAGAACTCAACGATGAGGTGGGTTTTACGAGGGGAAGAGAGAGAGAAAGTCAAGAAATGGTCCGGATGGCCTAGCTGTAGGCCTACTTACTTATTTATAGCCTACCTGAGTATGTATGTGAACGGCACGTATAAGTACTTCGGCAAATTCTGCGATAGCAAACCCACTACTACAAGATCTATCATTGCCTACTATCCAAGAATCCATGGATGACATCAAGTCGCATTCCGGCGAATTTGCACGCCTGTCAAAAACTTATTGGGGGGTAAGAAGATATCGGTAACAACTACTGCTCATGTTGACGTCAATATTTAGTGGCGCCGGACATATACAAGTAGGTAACAAGTACGTAGGCCGTAGGTAAACTTGGGCCCGGTTCGCGGGTAATCTAGCAACTCTAGCATTTTCACCAGAACAAAAGAGTATTTTCTCGGCAACTCGTCCAAAGAGTATTATAAACAAATACTTGATAGATCACGCATAAGCAGCTAATCGGCAGCCATTTGGTCGAGTTAACGTAAAAGGTTTTCTATCGGCCCAAATACCCAAATTCAAACTTTCAAATCATTCTTTCAAATTGGCCAATCGAATCAAATCCCGTGTGGTTCGACGGAAAACGCGGGGTGATGGAACATAATTCCGTCCACTATCAAGTACCTAACTTACCTACAGGTTATTGATCCCGAGATCCTGCATCACAACCCCGGAATGACAATTAGTGCCCACCAACCAGCCGACTTAACCAGCCGCAGCCAAGCATACGCCACGTTACGAAATCGGTCGCTTACCGTCTGACCAGACTTCCAATTCCAGATAGATCCCATGCAATGTTATAGGGGCAGCCCAGTAGTCACCAATCCACTGTTAGCACGTTCACTGTGAACAGAATGGATGCTACTCGTTGGCTACGCTCGGGTCCGTCCTGAGTTGGAATAGGGGTCCTTGACAGTGTATCCAAGCGTGCCAAGTTGACATTACAGAAACATAACCTTGAAACTTATATCTCCAGGGGTCGAATCACATCTCGGGGCTGGGATGGATAGCGTTTATCAATTGTGTATAAAGCTCGTCCATCACATCTATTGACTCTCTGTCTAAACTTGTTTCTAGAGAACGTAATATAACTGCATGCCAGAGTTAATACACCCTAATTGCATGGGAGGAACATGCTGAAAATATAGGCTTGTAGCTCTCAAGAACCGTAGTCTGCTCACGTTCCGACATTGTAGGTCTGGTACCTGATGACCAGGATCTTCGCTGGTGCTGCCGCCGAACATCGGAGGCTGTTTCCGTATGAAACCTCTATATGCGCCCACCAAGTCATCTCCACAGTGCGTTACCGTAGGCCATTAGCCTATCAGCCTGTTTTGGTGTGTACTCTGTGTGTATGTAGTAGACACATACTAGCATCTAATACCCAGGCCATCTATCTCATGGCTCATCTGCTTCATAGCTCAGGCTACTTGTCACCCTGCGGAGGAAGACATGAACCTAAGAAAGCCTCAACTTCATCAAGTTCTTCCAGACAAGCGGAATGGCCCATGCCCCTGATCCAAGAAGTCAGAGAACCAGAATCGCACGATATCTTGTTGTGGGCAGCCAGGTATGCGGATCACTTACGGATATAGCTTCAGAGTCAAGTCAAATCCCGACGATTTCAACAACTCCGATGTCATCTTGCCGAGCTCGGTAGGCACGACCACGTCCACAGTGCCGTGGCACATCAGGATCGGGGTCTTCTTGTTCAGATCGCTCTCCTGCAGGAACTCGGAGAACTTGCTGTCCAGGGGAAGCCAGGACGACAGGCCTACGACGCCGGCGAGCTTGTGCGGGCCGGTCAAGGCACTGAAGAGCGACATGGCGCCGCCCTGGGAGAACCCCCCGAGAACGATGCGCTCGGGCGGGATGCCAGCGTCGATTTCCGCCTGGACGAGACCGTTCAGGTACTCGCGCGTGGCGAGTATACCCCTCTCGTCCTGCCGCGCTCGCAGGTCGTTCACATTCCCGCCAAGCGCGAAAATGTCAAACCAGCCAGGCATGACGAAGCCGCCGTTCTGAAGAGCAAAGGGTTAGCACTTCAGAGTTCTGTGTACAAACCACCCAGTACCCCCTCCTCATGAACCTGCGAACCAAGTAACCAGGTATTCTGGATCAACGACACAAGCCTGACCTGAGCAAGACCTGACCAAATCACACCAGACTTACACATGTGATGGGGATTTGAGGCGCATGGGGCAAGATGAACTTGACCTCGTTCAATCTAGACCGACGTCTCCAGTTCTCCACAGCGGAGGCCCAGCCATGGCCCGTATCGCCCAATCCGTGGGCGAAGATGACGGTGGCCGTGTGGCTGGAGGCGGCCGCGAACACCAGAGGGGGAAGCCGGCGGACGGAGCTCATGGCGGAACGGGGATCGACTTGAAACGCCTGCAGGGATACTATAGAGACGGCGAGCACGAGCACGAGCACTGCGATCCAAAGGAGGGGCTTAGATAAGGACGACACGCACGGGAGCATGCGCTGGAGTGGATCAGATCAGAACGAGGCTGAAAGCAGGTACCTGACTTTGTAAGCAGACAGGGCGCAGGTGTAATACGGATCGAGGCTGAAAGCGGGAGAATGACAGGAGGCAGTTGAAGGTTGAGGTATGAGGCTTCGGGGGTTGGGGGTTGGGGGGGGAATGTTTCTACGCCGCTCCACCACCGTCGACGGCCCTAAGTGGAGACTCACGCACATGGAAACGTCCCGAAGTCCCGCACTTGACTGACTGTGTTATGTTGATTGGCTATCCAACTAATTTAGTCTCGCTACCTAGGGGCCAGCACAGCGCCCGCTATGAAACGCCTGGGACGAACGGACTGTTAAGGGTGATTCAGCGCTGACAGATCTTTGGTAATCGCTGAAAAACAGTGCTAAAGTCACCCCATGAGCTAAGTAGCACTAATTCAGCCCCTGATATAGCGAATACTTTCTACCGCCGTACGTTCTGATTCCGAGCTCGATGACTATTGGCGAGGGCCGCATGAGAAGTAGAGTTATATTGATGATTCTAGTCTTCACCTGAATGTAGCATATTTTTTCTCATGGCCGGGAATCACTCTCTCAGAATACCGATACTGCTAATTGCAATTATCGTCGCAATCCTGGCTATCCTATTCTCGAACCGACTATCGTTGGGCCTCCTATCCTCGACATATCCAGCATTGAAATTTGTATCTTCCTTTATTGGGCACTACCAACTTACAAGAAGGGTTTCTACGGACACAATGCCTTCCAAAGCACCCGTCTACTTCTTCAGCCACGGGGGAGTAAGTAGAGGGAGCCTCTCTGTTCTGATGTCTGCGTACGTAGGTAATGTGGCTGGCTGACACTCGAGTTATGACTTAGCCGGACGTCCAATATAATACCCGTCATCCCGTGTACCCCATCCTCCAGAACATTGGAAAGGAGATCACACAGAAGGTGAAGCCCAAGGCCATCGTTGTGTTCTCCGGCCACTGGGAAGGAGAGCCTAACACGATCCTGGTCAACAAAGCCGAGCACACGGAGCTGATCTACGAGTAGGTGCACGCAAACGCATCTCGTAGTCTTGTAGCATGCACCCACGCTAACGCAACCCCAGCTTCTATGGCTTCCCGCCGGAATTCTACAAGGCCCAGTACCCCCACAGGGGAGATCCGGAACTGGCCTTTAGGATTATGAGTATGTTGGGTGCATCCGGCATCAAGTCTCAGGGGGTCACCAGAGGGTTGGACCACGGCGTATGGTCTGGGTTCAACGTCGGTATGTCCCTCTCCCACCGTAACGACCATCAAGAATTACTGCACCACCCAATTCATCATCGCCCCCTTTCCCCTCCCCCCATCACCATGCATTTTACTCACACATTCACTGATCGAACCTCCACCGCTTACCTAATCCAGCCTTCCATCCCGAGCACAACCCGCTCAACGTGCCCATCGTCCAAGTGAGCCTGTACATGTCCGAGGACCCGGACAAGCACTACCGGCTGGGCCAGGCCGTGTCGGCGCTGCGCGACGAGGGCGTCGTCATCATCGGCGCCGGCATGTCCGTCCACAACCTGCGGGACTACATGCTCACGCGGGGCCAGCCCACCCCGCTGCCGTACTCGGTGTCCTTCGACGAGGCGCTCAAGGACGCCGTCGAGGCGCCCCCGCAAGAGCGCCAGGTGCGCATGGCGGTGATCACCGGGCGTCCGGACGCGAGACAAGCTCATCCGGTAGGTTTTGTTGAATCATTCAATACCTGATAAGGGGGTTATAAGACTTTGCACTAATCCCTTTCTTCTTCAATCTAGCGGATGGATCACCTGATGCCGGTGTATGTTGCGGCGGGTGCTGCGGGCAATGATGTCGGCAAGAGAACATGGACGTTGCACGAAGGCAGCTTCGCCTGGGCACAATATCGTTTCGGCGACCTCCCGTAGGGAGAAAGAGTGTTTGACTGGCAATGGAGTTCTATCCATCGGTGTCACATTGCCTTTGCTGCGTTCTGGTCGTGCCAGAGGACTACCTAACCAGCTGGCATATGTAAGGGATGGGCGTGTGGTGTTAGAATACCTCCCAAAATAAGCTTACGGGCGAAGTGAATGATACGGGTTCCGGGTCGAAATCGGATCTGGTGATCAATCGTACTAGGTCAGATCATTGGTTAGCTCAGATCACCTGTGCCAATAAGCAGCAAACATGCAGATGTATGTAGCAAGAGTCTCGTGAGCTTTCCATCTCCTAAAAAATGGCCGTAGGTACGAGGTTCTATTCGCATTCGCATCCTTTTACGAGCTCCAGTGTAACTATTCTGCCCGGATGCCGATCAGGGAGGGGTCTGGGTCTGACCGAGACTGGCCTTCTTATGTATGTTGGTTCTAGATCGATCGCGATCGTCGTTCCTCTGATAGTTCAGTCCAGGTAGCTGGTTATAGCTCGGCAGCAGTTAATAATGCCAGGCGCGCAATGCCGGGACGGGGACGGTCAATGGTGGACGGGTGTTTCAGACTGGCACATCCGCGCCACGCCCGCAGAGACTCAGCCTTACAAGCAAGTCTCACCGGTGATGCTATATTCCTTTTCAGCTTATCATGCATACACTCGGCCTCCACGTTGTTATTTTCCTGGTTTTACGACCTATCATAATTGATAGAAGAAGAAAAAAAAAAAACCTGAATATCATTGTTGGTCTTTCAGGGGTCGGGTCAGACTAGTCTACTATTGTAGGTCGAATGGACATTTCTAAAGTTCCATGGGAGCCCGACCGGCGACGACAGACAGACAGACTAATGCACCCCGCAGCCGCGCCGGCGCACTCCTATTTATAGCTGCCCATCATCGAGTGTCAAAAGCCGTTGGAGGGCGCTAAACGCCAGCCACCGTCTGTGCTGTGCATGCCCTACCGACTTCTAACCGCCGTCAAGCGCCAACTGCAGAGCATCAGCTTGCGATCAGCTTGCAATCGGCTTGGCTGCTGCGCCGGGCATGGTTGGGCTGCGAGATTAGATCGATCCAACTATTGGGGTGTGGCAAGTAGGTAAGCGATTGGGAGTCGGGGTTTAGTTAGCCAACAATCAAATGATTTTCAGGGGCTCAGCAGTTTGAACGCGCAGTTGTCAAATGGGCTGAGGAATGTCATAGAGTGAGTTCCAATGCCCTTTGGGTATGGGTAACCACAATACCCAGACCCATAGAACGAAGATAAGTTAACCCTTTCATTCAACGTTTTGCTGCTACATAAGTTGCTGTATTTATGGGTGGCTTATGGTTGGATACGATAAAACTGTGTCATGATCCTATGGCTTAGGGATTTATTCATTATTTAATATTAAGTTTAGAACAAATGAAGAAGCACATTGCAAGGCTTTGAAGTGATTACTTAATCAAACCCCTTTTGTGATTAAATGGAATACATCTTGAAAGTTGAATGAGATGACATAACCACCTAAGTAAATGACACAAAGCACATGGTAACATATTTACCAGATGCTCCAGTATCTACCAGTTCTAATGGAAATAAATGGACAAGACGGATCACGGCAGCTGCGGATTCTACGACTAACGACCAATGCTGCTGTTAGGATGGATGGAAGTGGGTATTCAATTAACTATGGATTTTATGCATCTCTTGGTCTTCCACGTTAGAAAATGAATTCAGGGCACTCGTCCAATGCGAATGTAATCTCTGTCGTTGCAAGCACTGCCTGAATTCAGACAGAAATGCATCTGGAAACTGGCTCTTGATCGATACCCCTTGCCTCAGGCATCCGTTCAGTTAACAGCTTTAGACTAGGATATATGCAGGTCATTAACAGATTAACAGAGAGGCAGACAACCTACCAGACAAGGCAGACAGGAACGCCTGAATTGCCTACATACATGCCCACCTCACTGTGTACTGTAGGTACTTGCCTAAATACCCGGTAAAACCTGGTAACATCCATATTCGTAGTGAAGTGACCTGCAGGTGTAGACTAGCTGTATGTATGAATCATGGATGTATCCATGTATGTGTGTGTAGCGCGTTCCGTCGTGTCCGTCTCAGATTTCTAGCCAATAAGGGCAGCTCTTGCCTGCTGCTAGCACTGTTAGTTAGGCACAGTTTCTGCATACGGAAGCCCCGCTGCCCTCGACGATCCACAGCGACTCGAAACACACACAATTGGGACTCCCTAAGCAAATACAACTCCTGCGGTACCACCAACTCCTGCCAGGACAATCGCATCCCCGAGAGAGCGGCTCAGAGAGTTCCTGTTTCTGCTTTTCGCCCGTTCTGTTCTGGGGGCCGAACAAAGAACAATAGGACGCAGCCTTCTTTTCCCCTCTTGCCTATTGTTCGACTTGCAAGACAATCGTTTCTCTACATCAGTACTTCGTACATACATACACACTTTCATGCTCTGAAGTCTGGGGCCTGGAGCCTGGAACATCGAACATCGAACATCGATCCTCTCGAATCGCAACCCGCAACCGCATTCTGTCAAGCTGACTGCACTGGCCGTGTTGATCAACGACTCATGCCACCGTCACCTGTGCATGTTCCCCTCATGACCTATCTTCCTTTCATCATCCTTAAGTAGCTTGCCCACTACCTCATTAATCACCATAGTTTGGCATCTATCTACCTGGTTGACTGGCTGCTTGTCTCTGCCTCTGTCTGAGCTGGTGCAGGCACAAGTAGGTATTGAGCATTACCGCGTAGTGCTCGCACCATCAATTGTTGACCTCGGATTTCACTTTCTTTCACGGCATCTTTCACGGCAGAACCGCCCGAGACACCTAACATTGCAACCCGGGTGCAGTGTCAACCGGCAACGGACAACACTAGACCCTCGGCGAACGATATTTCATCATTCGGCACTTATATACCAGGAGCTGGTCGCATTCCTTTTGGTAACAGCGCAACCAAGCAAGATGGCATATAACGGTGGTGGATATCCCGGACAACGTCCTTACCCGGGCCCGCAACATGCACCGAGAAGAGGAGGAGGGCCGGGACCTGGTTATGCGCCACCGAGACAGCAACAATACGAGCCATACGGCGACGAATACAATAGCTATGAATACGATCAGTACGATGGCGGATATGCACAACAGGACTTTGGCTCACCGCCGCAGGAAATGAGTTACGGTAGAGGAAGACCACCCCCGGATCAAGGCTATCCTCAACAGGATATGTATGGCGGACCCGGACCAGCACCTGGTCCTGGACGCGGTCCCGGGCCTTATGGTCCTGGTAGAGGAGGTCGTCCTCCGCCTGGTGGTCGTGGTGGTCCAATGAGGGGCCCTCGAGGTGGTCCTGCACCGCCAGGCCCTGGACGTGGCTATCCACCTCCTGGTAGAGGTAGACCTGGTCCTTCAGATCGTGCAGCAACTATGAATCCAAATAGTAAGTATTGTGCGTTTGTTGATGAAATAGGCTCTGCCTGCCTATCTGCCCGCATGACCCTACCCTTGCCCTTTCTGTGTAGTAGGCAAATCTAATTCGGTAACTAATGTTCTCAGTGAATCGTCGTGGACCGCCGAACGAACAAGCTGGTCCCTTCCCTTCTTTTCCCGGGCCGAGCAGAAGACCCGATTTCGACCAAGACCAAGATATCAGTGATCGCATGGGTGGTATGGATATCAATGGGGGAAGACGGCCTCCGATGCCGCACCAGAGCCCCGGCACGGCAAGAGGGCCGAGACCATCAATGGACGAATATGGTCGGCCATCGATGGATAGCCAGAGAGGCGGTGTACGTGGACCGCAACCACACGGGTATCCCGATCAGAGGAGAGGACCGCCGCCGCAAGACCAGGGTTATGGCTACCAAAATGAGGGATACGATGGACCCATGTCGCCCGAACGCAATGGGTTCGGACCTCCACCAAGAAGTATGACGATGCCCAATAATGATTCGCCTATGGGTATGTACGATGGTGGATTTCCATCCCGCATGGCCAGCGCCCCGTCTGGTAGCCCACGACACCCGCCTCGACCTAGCACAGCACAAGGCGGCCGAGTTCCGCCACAGAGAGCATACCTCGAACAAGGGCCTCCACTTGTACCTCAGCCAGAACCGGCATGGGACCAGGAGCCAGCTAGAGGGCAATATGGAGAGTTTTACGACACGTACTATGACGAACAGAGAGCGAGTGGCGAACAATATCCCCCACCGAATCATGCGCCAAACAATATACCCGATTTCGATGCAATCCCTTCTCATGGGCCGCGGGCTTCATTTGACCAGCATATGCGACCAGGACCAGCGCACCAAGCTAGCGTGCCACAGCCTGGCCCAGTTATGCCTGGCATGCCTCAGCCTGGCCCAGCTCGTTTCCCGGAGGTGTCGCGGGCGAAGTCGCAACCGAACCTGCGAGAACCCCAGACAGCGATATTCGAGATGGCTCCAGATATGCCGGTCATTCCTCCTGGTGGATTCCAGGCTTACAATGGCCAAGCTGTAGACCATGGCTTGCCCAACAATCCTGCGCCTATAAGGCCAGGCCTGCCAGCAGGTCCTGGTAGCTATTCTTCTGGAACACCGGGCTCTGGACACCCAACCCCTATACGACCGGGCTTGATGCAGAATTCCATGGTCAGTGTAAATGATAAACCAGCTCCGGTTCGAAATTACAACGGTGGCACACCGCCAGCTGCCGCAGCTGGTGCTCTTGGTCGACCGCAAGCTCCACCTCAGACCGGAGCGCCAGCCCCTACCAACAAGCAACCTCCGGTCACAGTCGAGGAGCTGGAACGGCTTCGCGCGGTGATCAAGAACAACCCGAACGATCAGGCGTCAGCCCTGTTACTGGCGAAGAAGTTAGTAGAGGCGGCGGACGTCTTGGTCCCGAGACTGCCTGACCCTAAGGCACGAGCACGGTCCCGAGAGCGGTACGTTATGGATGCCCACAAGATATTGAAGAAGCTGGTGAGCGCACAGAACGCCGATGCCATGTTTTTCATGGCAGACTGCCAGGGCCGAGGCGCGTTGGGTTACGAGCCGGACAGCAAGGAAGCCTTCACATTGTACCAATCCGCCGCAAAATTGGGACACCCTGCGGCGGCCTACCGGACAGCGGTATGCTGCGAAATCGGGAATGACGACGGAGGCGGCACGCGCAAGGATCCGACCAAAGCGATACAGTGGTACAAGCGATCCGCGACACTAGGGGACACCCCGGCGATGTACAAGATGGGCATGATCCTGCTGAAGGGTCTGCTGGGGCAGGAGAAGAACAAGCGGGAGGCGATCGGGTGGCTGAAGCGGGCGGCGGAGCGGGCCGACGCGGAGAACCCGCACGCGCTGCACGAACTGGCGCTCCTGTACGAGTCGGCGGGGCCCAACGACCCGGTGCTGCGGGACGAGGGTTACGCGCTGCAGTTATTCCAGCAGGCGGCCGAGCTGGGCTACAAGTTCAGCCAGTTCCGCCTCGGCTGCGTGTACGAGTTCGGCCTGCTGGGCTGCCCCATCGACCCCCGCGCCTCCATCCTGTGGTACTCGCGCGCCGCCCAGCAGGAGGAACACCAGGGCGAGCTCGCCCTCAGCGGCTGGTACCTGACGGGCGCCGACGGCGTCCTGCAGCAGAGCGATACCGAGGCGTACCTATGGGCTCGCAAGGCTGCGCAGGCGGGACTTGCCAAGGCCGAGTACGCCATGGGCTATTATACGGAGGTCGGTATCGGCGTCCCGGCTAATCTAGAGGATGCTAAGAGGTGGTATTGGCGCGCTGCGGGTAAGTTTTATCTCTCTGCCTTTGTTTTCCTGTCCTTCTTCCTTTGCCCTGTCTCCTGTTCTCAGCTTGCCGCCTGTACGTGTCTGTATAACGCATATGTGTGCATCGTTTGTACTGACGCTTTATCTTCCCTCACCACAGCCCAGGATTTCCCGCAGGCCCGCGAGAGGCTAGAAGATCTCAAGCGGTCGGGCAGGACGGCGCCCCGCCAGCGGGAGCGCATCTCGCGCAGCACGATGACCCGCAACAAGCAGCAGGAAGGAGAATGCTCCGTGATGTAGGACCATTCGGCGAAGCGCCCCGTTCCTGCTGGTCCACGGGTGGAGGGTGCTGCAGCTGATACTGTTGTTGCTGCTGCTGCTGCTCATCCTAGCGCTGGTGCTAATGCTGGTGCTAGTGGTAATGACGGTGCTGGTGGTGCTGGTGGTGATTCCGATGTGGTCGCGGCTAGGTCTGCGACTACTGTGGACAACGGATCTCGCTTTCCTCCCAGAAAGGCTTCCTTGGCATGGCGGGATGAGTTCCATGCCTCGTAGGCAGTAGCTCACGGTTTCGCTCATCGTCCAGGTGCCTAGCCGCAACTGCAGCAGCCTGGGCGTTCGGTTTCGGACCGCTCTCTAGATGCGTTTTGAACGAAATGCTACGGTGACCAGCCAGCCAAGCCAGCACATATCCGACGCGAGTGACGAACCGATGCAAATAAAGGAGAAAGGAGGAAAGGCTATATGTATAATAACAACATGTCGCGCTATGGTCGATGGGGTTTCAGACATCTATCTGTTTTCTACCTTACTTCTTCCAAAGCGATTTTCTTGTTTCGTTTTTGCATGGTAGAAAAAGAAGCCGGATAGAGAATCGATATTTTGAAACGCAGGACAGCGATTTTTGGAAGGGGGGGCAACAGACTCTCCCCTCTCGGATATTTGTTATTGACTAATTCTTCATGATACCTATGTACACACCGAGTTACCTACCCTCGATATTCAGCTCGTCAAGCTGGCCTGGGTTATGTAATAGGCAAATCAAATGACATGACGAAATACATAATTGATGGCACCCCATACGAACTGTGATGGTTGGATTGACTGAACGAAACCATTGATTGAATTCCTCTATATATGACTGATTGGTAACGAAATGAAATGTGTAACCGTTAATGCCACCCGCCGGCCCCTTGATACCGCGATAAAGTACATAGGTAAACTAATGAGTGCATCCCATTCCATCTATGTATCCGTCTATCCATCCGTTCATCCCTTCTGACGTTTGGCGCTGGTCTCGCAGCTAGTAAGGTGGTGGTGGTGGCGGTAGTATGTGTCGTAGTGTACATATACATGTCTACTTCCGCCTACCCCCTCTATTACTTGTGTTCTTTGCACAGCTATCCGTTCGCTCGGCCGATCGTCCGTAGGTCCATCCGTCCGTCTATAGGTAGGTCTCCAGCAATCCAACGTATTCACTCGGGTGCTTCTTCTGTTCGCTACATTTCTCCCGCAACGTAACGCACCGCGCCACACCGCACCGCTATACCACCACATCTACTGCTTCCCTCCCTTACGCCTTTCCAACGACCTCCTTGACCTCGGCCTTGGCCTCTTCGGCCACGTCCGATGCGCCGCTCTTCAGGTTGCGGTGGTAGCTGGCGATGCGGCCCAGCTGGGTGAGGCCGACGCCGGCGAGGAAGAAGTTGACGGCGGCGAGCAGGCGGTTCTGCGGCGTGATGACGAAGCACCACCGCGTCCAGATCATGCCCGTGGCCGTCAGCGCCGCGTTCTGCGTCACCGACAGCTTCTCGGCGGGGCGCGCGAAGTCCGAAATCCCCGCTAGCACGAGCGCCCACTTCATCACGGGGGCCCTGTGGGACGTGACGAAGTCGTTAGCGGGAGAAAAGGGGGGAGGAGGGAGGGAGGAGATTGTGGAAAGGCGGGAGAAGGAGAGGGAGAAACTCACCAGAAGTGCACCGTCTTCAGCCCGATAGGGCTGTCCCACATCCGCTTGAACCAGTTCTTCTGCACCTGGGCCTGCTGCTCGGCCGTGGTCGACGACGACGTGCTCTGGAATCGTCGGCCGGCTGCTCGGCCCGCGGAACGGGCGCCCGCCGCCGACCATCGCTGGAACGCGACGGGACGGGCGGCGGCGCGGAACATGGTTGTCGTCGCTGGCATTGTGCTGGGTCTGGTCTGGTCGGGCTCGGGTCGGGTCGGGGCGTATGTCGTTCGTTCGTTCGTAGGGAATTGCCTGCGAACAGAACAGGACAGAGCAGAAGGGAGTTGAGAGGGGAGATTTGGTCGTTGGTAGGTATAAATAGGTGGTGCAGTGCAGGTGCGTAGAAGTGTGACGAGTTGAGTGGATAAATATAAAATATGTATGTAGACTATGTATGTAGATTGACACAAGCCTTAACAACTAACATAAATTGGCCCTGTCCGATAAATTGTCGGTTGCAAGGACCTGGACAGTCCGTCCGGAACATGGTGGGTTGGGGACCCGGTAAATGGCTAAGCCTAAGGCCGTCGCTGGCCTGTCGTTGGCTGGCTGCAGGTGGCCCTTATCCCTTCGGACCTTAATGGAGCTAAGGTAGCAAGCAAGTTATCTCAAAGGCTCAGACCTTTCTCTGCGCTAATTTTTGCTTTTTTAACGCCTTCGGCGCCCCGCCCGATATACTGTAATGCCCATAAAGCCTAAAATTAACGTAAGAATATAATTTAGCCAATTAGAATTTTTGTTTATTTAAGGTCGAGGATTAACGTAAATTAATTTAAAACCGCAATCGGATAATAAACGTAAGTAACGCGAAAAATTAGGTAGATTTATATTTAACGCGGATTTCCTTAATGAATATACGTCTTATTAATGAGCCAAATATACCATTAAATTCGTAACGATTTCAGATTTTTGGTCGTATAAAAATCGTATTTCTGCGGCTAAATTTAATTAAGAATCCAATTTATTATGGCGTTCTTAAATATAAAGCTGAATAATTCCTTTTTAATTTCGGAACTTTTCGAATTTCCCAATTTATTGCAGCAACAAAAGGAATCCCAAATTTAGGATTTAAGTAAAAATCGTTCCGTTAAAGTTAAAAATAATTTTAAAGCATTTATAAATATTATTAAAAATATCGTATAAAAAACGATCGTTTATTAAAAAAATCTCCGTAATTCTTAACGATATCCGGTTTAATAACGAAATAAAGAATTTAAGCATTATAATTTTAAAGCATTTATATGCGATTAAGTTACGGATTTAACCTATAAAGCTACGTTTATAAACGAATTGCGTCGTTTAAAAATGCAGCAATTATTGGAAAATTAAGAATTAGCTATAATTAAAACGAATAGCAATAAATTAATCCAGGGCTTTTTTATTATTCGTATAATTCGCCAAAAAATAAAGGATCTTATTTAAGAACCTCCTTTTGTTAATTTTAAGCCCTATAAGAATTACGTAAAAGAAAAGGTTATTATCGCCGAAATTTGCAATATAAAATGACTTTAAAAAATCCTATTATAAGCCTAGCCAATACTTAAGAAAAAGGCGCCATTAATGGTAGCCCTTTTTACTTAATTCTTACGGAATCAAAATAAAGCTTATAAAACAATTATCGAAATAACCAATAATAATAAATCCGGAGGTTAAATCTATTTATTAGCTTTATTCCTATTAAAAGGCTATGCCCAAAATATTAATAGATTTTTGCGGTAGGTTTTGGGTATTTATATGTTTGCTAATGGCATTTCCCGCCGCGTTATTAATACCTTTTTTAACATAAGTATTATTTTTTTTATTTTGTATTAAATCGTATATTTATAAACATGGCTAAAAAGGCCGAGAAAAATATTAAGCGAATTGCTTACGATTTTGATAATATTGTTATATACGATAACTTTAATTTTTTAAACAAAATTCGTAAGCTAATAAGTAATAAACAAGTACGAATAATTAACTTTATAACCGTATGTCTTATTAGCTGCTCGGATTTTTAAGAACCCTTTTTTTAAAAATCCCTTAATCTTAAATAGCCATTTATTCGTAATATGATTTTAAAATATTTGCTTTTTCGTTTTAGCTCCTTTAACGAGGCTTTTAAGTATTTTATTAAGTTCTTTATTTTAAACCTGATTTTCGATAATAAATTAAAGCTTTTAAAGCTTCT
Organism: Diatrype stigma; assembly: GCA_022225965.2. Classification (NCBI taxonomy): domain Eukaryota; kingdom Fungi; phylum Ascomycota; class Sordariomycetes; order Xylariales; family Diatrypaceae; genus Diatrype; species Diatrype stigma. Next base: position 56,995 of record JAKJXP020000054.1, on the reverse strand, counting down.
TATTATTAAACGTATTAAGTATCGCAATAGTTTATATCTTTAATTAGGCGCTATATTCGAAAATAAAGGAATTGTTAAAGATATTTATAAGCTATACGAGAAATTTTGAAAGCGCCGATTCGAGTTTAAGAAATACGAAAATCGTTTAACGTATAAATTCCGAATATTTAAGCTGCTGTTTTATTATTAATGTTATAATATAATTAATGATATACGGTAATTAAAAAACGACCTTCTTTATACGCCGAATTAAACAGTTCCAATTCGAAATTAATAATTCCTAAAAGCAAAGGAAATAAATATTTCCGGTTCTTGCTTTCTTTTATATCGAATTTAATTATATCGAAATGCTATTTCGTATATTTTGGAATACGGAAAATAAAGAACGAAGCGGTATTATGCTTAAGGCAAACGTCGATTTCTTTTAATACGGAAAATATATTAATAAAAAGAATATAAAATATTATTAAGCCGTATTTTTATTGGTTTACGGCTTTATTGCTTAAATCCTTGCCTTCGTAATAAACGGCTTATATATCCGAAAAATTCTTTTCGATAACCAAATTAATATCGATAATATTAAGCAAGCCATTTTAAACCATAAAACTTTCGTTAATGAAATCCTTAACGATACTTAAACGATGGTTTTTATTAAAAAAGGCTAAACGAATAAATACTTTAGCGTTAATAACGGCAATATTAATTTGGAATTTCGTAATTAATATCGTTTTATGCAATATATTAAGGTTTTTTTAATTATATACGAAGCTATTCGCCATAAAAATTATGGCTTGCTTATTAATATTATTCCTTAACTTTTTATTATGTTTTAAGGAAGTAAATTATTTAATTATAGCCCGGAAATGCTTTATTTTGTTTGGATTTTATATTCCGAAATTTGCCTTAATAAAATTATTCGCAATGCTATTTTTAAGAATAGGCTAATTTATTATATTACCGCCGATAACATATATAAAGCTATTAACTTAATGTTAAAGCATATAAATAATTCCTATATTCTTAATATTAAGCATAATAAAAATTCGACTTACGATATTCGGTCGACTTTTTTTCGTTTGGCCTTAAACGGCAATTATTTTGCTATTATATGCAAATTTATCGAACATATCTTTAACGAAACGTATTATAAGGGTATATATAAAGGTAATAATGTTTTCGTTAATATTATGTCGTATGCCTATAAATTATTTAAAAATGGCATAATTTATTATAATCATAATAAGCCCGATACGTATAATGCTTTTAATATTTTCGAACGCGGTTAATAAGTTTTGTTATAAAAGCTTAATAACTTTAACGATATAATTTTTAAATTTATTAATGCGGCTAATTAACGTGCCATTTTTGGCGTTAACATAATGGAAGGCATAAAAAACGACATTATTAACTAAAATAAAAAGGATAAATGCCTTTTTGATGCGGTTAATAATGCCGGAATTAATAATTTCTGATTTTATAACTTAAACCTTATTGCTATTAATTAATTTTCGAAATTACGATAAAAGAATTAACGGATTATAATAAACGATTAAATACTTTTAATAAGCGTTATAAATAAAATTAATTATTTAATTATTAATTAACTGGCTAATTAAATAAATATTAAATCGTTGCCGTAATAATCGTGGGCTTTTATCGTAATATTAATTAAATGTATTATAATATATTTAATTAATTAATAACTAAAAAGAATTCCTGCTTAGGTATATTATAATATACCTAGCTAAAAAGAATTCCTATTTGGACATATTAATATATATAATTAATTGGTAATATGAAAGGGTTTTTATTTTAATATATTATAATATACCTAATTAATTAATACCTAAGAAGAATTCCTATTTAGATATATTATAACATACCTAATTAAAAAGGATTTCTGTTTGGATATATTAATATACATAATTAATTGGTAATATAAAAGGGTTCTTATTTTAGTGTATTATAATATACCTAATTAATTAATAGCTAGGAAGGGTTTTTATTTTAATGTATTATAATATACCTAATTAATTAATAACTAGAAAGGATTTCTATTTGGATGTATTATAATATACTTACTTAATTAATAACGCATCTGTATTTCGGTTTTTCTTTTTTTTTCCTTTAATTTTATTAATCAATAATAATAATTTCATTTATATTATTATTTTCATTATTATTACTATTAATAACAATAGTAACAATAATTATGTTTGCCGTTTCGGATTCTTCGGATTAAAGAAACCCATATAATATATCATCTTCGCTATCGCCGCCTTCCGCTAAGAGAATTAAAAAGTCGGCCGCCATATAAAAGCCCAAAGGTATATAAATAAAATCTATTAGTTCTGGTTAAATATAATGTATTTAATTGGCTATTTATAGCCCTTAAAATAGCATAAAATGCTATTCAGGCAGCTTACGAAATTATTCGCCGCCGCTAAACCATTCGGCCCATTGCTCTTTTTTTTATTCCCTTATTGGATCTTTCGGTTTAAAGAACTTTTCGATATAAGGCTGGCAGCGCCAAAAGGGGTAATTTTAATTTTCCTTTTGGTACTGCTAGTTATAATCGAAATCTTAAGATAGCATTGTTATAAGTATTTGGCCTTATTAAATAAAAGTATATTCGTTGCCGAAATAATAGAAACCTATGGGACGTATATATTGGAATTAATAGAAAGGCTTATATTGGTTGTTTATATAATAGCCAAAAAAAGAAATGCTGCGGTTAATAACAGTATTATATTTTAAATGTCGTTAATTCCTAATTAATAAATCGATAAATCATAATATAACTTTAGCTTTAGCCTAATATTTTTTTGCTTTAGCTTTAGCCTTAAGTACGTAATTTTATTCAGATTGCTTTATAAGCTATATTAATGTATGGAAATAAATGTGCGGTCCGAATATAGAATCATAACGAAAGAGCAACGTGCGGCGGCCGAAGCGGCATTTTTAAAACGCTTTAATATTTTACGAGAAATTAAAAAAAAAGGGCGATAATAACGAATTAAAACCTTTACGTATTTTTTTTGAATTTATTAAAGAAGAAAAGGAAAAAGGGCTAAATAACGATATTAAATTCGTTATAAACAACTTGGATTCTTTCCTTTAAGCTAAAATACAAACTCGAATTTGGCTGGTATTGCTAAATATTTAAATCTTTATATATATAATTAAATAATACTTAAAAATGGCGCCATTCGCTTTTAAGATAACACTTATATATAGCTTTTTTATTGCTAAATTAATTCTTTTTATAAATCCTAACGAACCCGTATAGCCAAAGGTAATGCCTTTTTATTCGGAATCTTACGGATTCGAGCAATAGGTAAAAGCAAAGGAGCCTATTTTCTGGCCTTTTTTTTTTTTGTTTTTTATTATTCCTAATGGTTTCTTAGCGCTAACGAATCATAGGGAATGACTAAATATAGAAAGCAATTAAAGAATTACCCTAGTTAATAAGGTGCTTTTAATTGGATAAGTTGGGCATTTTGTTTATTAAACCAGCGACGTTTAAAAACGGGAGATATTATTTTTTCGAAGAAAATTACTTAAAGATGGCATATTATAATTTCGATTCCATAAAGAAGTCCCTTATTAAATCGTACCGGACGGGATTAATAAGGCCTTATGCTTATTTTTTATATTATAAAAACAAAAGCTTTAAGGCAACTCCCGAAAACGAAGCGGCTTGCGATTTATCCGTAATGGCTTTAGGCCGAGGTAATAGGGCTGGAATTCGATTTAAATCGTTAGTATAAGCATTGCAATAGTTTTCTTTTTTTACGACCTACTTATATTCGAAATTCGGGTTATTTAGCGGTTTTTGGAAATAAATAAGAATAACCTTTTTAAAATAAAAGGCATTTAAGAAAATAAAAACAATAGGATTTAATTTAAATTTATTAATTTCGTCTTATTTTAATTACTTAATCTTGGTAATAATGTTAAAAAATTTTTGCAAGGCTTTAAGTAAAAATACCGGTATATTCCGTTTTTTTGTTACAGAATTATATAAAGCAAGATTATTAGCTTGGCTGGTTTCGTTTGCTTAATTAATAGCATTATCGTTATTATTTCTTTTTATTAATGTTATTTTATATAAAAATGTGCGTATTCGGGGGGCATGAGCAAGCTAAGCCTGTAATCGACGATAATGGGATATTTTAGGCTTTAAAGCTTTCGGGATATTTTTCGAAATGCTTAAATTATTAAAAGCCCAATATAAAGCAAAAATATAAGCAATTCCTTAATCGATTTGTTTTTTTATAATACGTCTAATACGTTGCCATATATTAAAAAGGCTCGCATTAAGGAATAGGTTAAATTGAATAATTCTTCTTATATTAGGAATATTTAAACCCATTCCGAAAGATATAATAGCAAGCATAACTCGATAGGTATTATTAATTTAAAAGAACTCGTTAAAAATACGATCTTTATTAATGGGGCAAACATTTGCATCGTATTTCGAAATAATCTTACGAATAACAGGCTTGGAATAACCGCGTTATAATATTAAGTAATTTGTTAATAAATACGTACGTATAATTAAAAAAAGCAAATAATAATTAGGTGAGACGATTATGTATTAAAGTGTTTAAAATAGGAAGAAGTTTATTTAAGGAACTGCTAGCGGAAGCCTGCAGTTATATAGGATTAGTTCGTTTATATAATGGCAATGCGTGCCAGCGCGTTAGAATATAACTATTACTTATTTTATTTTTTTTTGCGATTTAATTGCGAATTGTATCGTCGATTTAATTACATAATTCTTTATTTTTTAAATTATTATTTCCTTTTTATTTATTCTTTTAATTTTATGTTAATTTCGTTGCAATTAATTAACGACCTTATCGATTTATTAAGGGACGTTTTCGTTATGGCATTAATCGGGTTATAATTACCATGGATTTATCGGATTTCATTTATTTCCTTATTTTTATACGATTAACGAAGGGCCATAAGATTAATTATTAATCGCTTTTCGTTAATGCTTTTTATTTGTACCAAGTATTGGTATAAGAAAAGAAAATCCGTATAAAAAACGAACGAAACGCGGGGAAGAATTAAACGTTTTAAGATCGTATTAATGGTACGATAAATAACGTATTCGACGTTAAAGCCTTATATTATGCCATAAATTTCGCTAACGAAAACGTTTCGAGTTATTTTTTTATATTTAATAAACGATTAATAAATAATATTGCTAATAACGGTAAATTCATTAATTTGGGACGTAAATTTCTCGTTTTTAAATACGATAACGTATTCGATTTATAAATTTAAGTCCTTATTATTCGCAAAAAATTCATTAACGAAAACATATAATCGAAAATTTTAAAGATTTAATTAAATATAATTAAATTTGCGGTTTTTGTTATTTATTTATTATTAAATCCGGACGTTTAATAACTTAACCTTTTTAGGGCCAGGCTTTATATATTAAGTAGCCGTAAAATAATTAAAAGCTATTTCGGGTTAATAAATAAAAAAAATATAAGCTTTTCGGGCTTTTTGCTTAATATATTTCTTAAGCATATCCGATATTTTGGGATTAAATAATGCCAGCTTTTTAGCTTGTTCCTTTTGGATCGCTAAAAGGCCGTTTCCTTTTAAATAAACGATTAAGCGTAAACCGTTAAAATTCTCGGTAATCCCGTTTTTTAGGATTTTTTACGGACGCGCTTTAATGTTGGCTTTAATTAATGCTTTATTTTTTTTTTATAAAATCCATTATGTTAATATTAAAGATATCGTTAATTTAAAGGCTTATTATGCCGAATAATTATTCGATACGGATTATTAATAAGCATGGATTAAATAACGAAGAATTTATATATAGCTTTTATTAGTAATAGCAAAAATAAGTTTTAAACTAATATATGCCTAATTTAGTTAATTCGTATAACGGCTTTATAATACGTAATATCGTTTTTTCGGAATACTTATTTTTTAATTCCGATAGCAGTCGTATAAAAATAATGCGTTTTATAGGCGTCTTTAATTGGATATAAGCCATCGTAATGTTTCGAATTATAATCTTTATATTTTAGTATCGTAACGTAAATGTTAAGGCTATAATTAATCGTTAATTTGTTTTTTAAATAATAGGGGCATACGTTATAATGAAGTTTTTATTAGGATTTCCATATTTTTATACGACCAATCGGAACTTTTCGTAAGGGCTTGATATATTTTTTCCTTTAATCTTGCGAATTATTCGGGATTTAAGAATAATAGCTTTTTAATAAATGGCTTTATTATAAATAACCGGTTATAATATATTATTTTCGAATAAGGCATTAAGTCTTTTTATATTCAAGGCTTCGTATGGTTTATTAAGGGCTACGATTTTATTTTTTGCTTATAATTTAATTGTTAAAATACGGTTATGTTTTTTTTTTATATTAAAATACGTTGCATTAAAAAATAATATGTTAAGGTTTTTTTTCGAAATAATGTCGTAATCCGCTAAATTAAAGTTTAATCCTAATTTGGATAATTCGATTTTTAGGTTTTAAGGCGGCTTCGTATTGTTTTTAAGTTATATATATGGCTTAATATGCGAATTCCTATACGTAAAGGTTTTTTCGAATGCATTTGAAACGATTATAACGTTTTTATTGGTAACGGCAATAATTTTATATAAACCTTGCCATTTATTTTTTTCGTAGTATATAAATATTTCGCTACCAAAAGGTAATAATATGAATAACGTTTTTTGGATATTAAGGCCGTTTTTTATATTTAAAGCATTTCGGATTAAACGTTAGGCTTTAATCCTTTTAATTTCGGCTATTGCTTTTTGGGCTGCGATTATTCTTTGGATTTGAAACGGCATAAGCGACGAATTTATATTGATTTTCGAATAGGCTTTAAAAATTAACAAAATAAATACGAAACCGTCCGGGTTTATTATATTATTTATAGCTTTGGCGGTTATTTGTAAGCGAAATGCGTATAGGTCTTATATTTCTTTAAAAATGATTTCATACGTTCGTCGGATAAATTCGTAATATTTTTTAATCTTATTAATAAATTAATGGGCTTTTATTGGAACTTATTTATACGTAATGCCGGCAAATCGAATTTTATTCCGGAATTCGGTATTATCGAAATTAATACCGGCGTTATAAATAAAAACATTAAAAGGTTTTAAGTAAGTATCGATTTAATAAAGCTTAAGGGCTTTTTAGATTTTCTTTATTAATATATTAATTATAAATCGTATTGCTTGGAAATTTATAACCGTATCGACAATATGGAAAACGGGACATTTATCGAAATATATAACGTTTATAACAATTTCGTAATTAAAATTTAAATCCGGATTTTTAAGGGTAAACTTAAATCGTTAAGGGGCCTTTTTTTTAATTTAGCAGTAATAATAAAACTTATTAATTTCCTTAATGTTTTTTGGGTTAATATCGTACCCTATTTTTTTTAATAAGTCTTAGAACTTAATAACGAAAAAATGGCCAAAACGAATATATAAACGACGCAGCTTTATTTTCGTAAAAAAGGTTGCGTTATTAAAATGAAACTATGGATGTTTTTATTTTCGATTAATAAGGACCGTAATATTATTTTTATAAATTAATTAATTAATGACGTTATTAAGGTATACGTTAAATTAATTTATATTTTTAAATAATAGCAAAAATGGGATATCGGTTTTTATTATATGGAAATTAACTTATTTAAAAGGTATATCGATAGTAACTGTTTCGAATAATTTTATAAGTAATCCGTTTTTAAAACGGATATTGGCTTTTTCGGTGCGATTCTTATTAAATGGCATGGAACGGTTGGAAAATTCCTTAATTAAGGCAAAATATTGGCCTTTGCCAATAATCGAGATTCGTATTATATTTATATTTGGCATAATTCCTTGGAAAATATATTTAGCGTATCGGTCGAAAATAAAGGCAATATCGAACTTGGATTGCTTAATAAAAGGATACGTAATTATGTAATAATGGAAAGCTTAATCGAAAAAGCATGCGGCGGTTATTTATTGGTTATCGTTAAATCTATAATTTAAAAAGGTATTGTCGTGTTTTTTATTAAACTTTAAGTCCGTATTATTAATTTTTTCGTATTCGGCTAAAAAAATGGCGTAATTATTTTTTCGGCCTTTTTTGCGGTTCCTTTATTAAATATAAACGTTTTTTTATTTTTTTTCGGTATATTTAATAAACCAGTAGCTTTTTTTTTTATATATCCAGTATTTGCGTTTTTATATACGGATTAGGCGCTTATTATTATTATACCGGCCTTTTCGATTATTGCGATAATATTTGCGGTCGACGTAATATTAGCCAGATTCGTTATTATCGTCGTTATTATTATTTTTATTAATTAAGTATTGCCGCGATGCATTTTTAAGATTTTTATGGATACCGATGGATATATGGAATTTGCTAGTTATGTTTTTAAATTTAATAAAAGGTTCGAAAAAGGCGTATTAAAATTGAAATACGTTGCGGCATATATAATAAATTGCGGCAATAAGCTGTTATTTCCTTTTGAAATCGGGTTTTAATGCTTTTTAATATAAAGAAAATTTATCGAATATAATTTAAAGCATTTTTAGGTTTAATTTATTTTAATTGTTTTTATCGGCTTTGGTTTCGAAAAAAATAATCGAAATTTAATTAAGGTAATATTAAATCTTATTTTGCTTCGTATTAAAGTAGCATTTTATAACGAAATATATATCAATAAAGCATTAATAACGAAATATATTATATAAAAAGTAAATAGCAATTCGTTTTAATAAAATAATTAAAAATACGACGTAAAACTGGATTTAACGGATATTTGTAATATAATAAATATTTAGGAAAAATTTGAATTTATTTTCGAAAATGTTATATATTTTCTTTATATAGTTATTTTCTTTATTCCAGGCTTTTTTGAAATATCCGATAATGGTTAATAAATACATTTTATTTTAAATTCGTATCGGCGGAATGTTATAATATATTAATTAGGTTTAATTATCGACCGATATAAAAATTAATTTTAACATAAGCGATAGTATTATCGGAAAAAAAAAACCGAAGCTTTTTGGTAGTTTTAAAAAACCTGGAAAACCGGGTGGTCCTTGTTTTTCGTTTGGGCGTCCGAAAGGAGGATTTAGTTATTGGTCGGATAAGAATTTAATTTGGGATTGTTTTAAAAAAGGCATAGTTTTTTTAATTAAGTCGTTCGTTTCGATCGTTAGATACGGCAATATATATGGGTTTTTTTGTTTTAATATATAAAGGGTTTATGAATTATATGCCGTATTATAATCCATATATAAATAATTAAGGTACGGGGGAAATCCTATTGGAAAATATTTTGGTTAGGTTGGATATTTCGGAAACGATTGGTTATAATATTCCTAAAGCGGCAAAAGCGGTTATTATCGGTTAAGGCGAAAATTAAGGCGAAAATCGGCATATGGATTTAAGCATTGGTTAATACGGAAATTAAAGCATTAGTTCGAATGGTTAAAGTTTTTTTTAAATTTAATTAATAATTTTTAAGGGCTTTAAATATCAAAAGCTTTAAAGGCGAGCTATTAATTCGAATCGAATTAAGATTGGGTTTAAAATATAAGGCGACGCGGCAAAAGCGGGTTATAAAATAAGGAAAAATTAAATGGTTCGTTTATTGGTATATATAATAACCGGGGGCGGATTTGGCTTTAAGGGCGTTTCGGGGGATATACGGTTTCTTAGTCGGTTTCGATTATTAGCGTTTTTTATGTTAATGCATTAAATTATTTGGCCTTAGTTATTTTTAATTTTTTTATGTTCCAAATAGGAAGTATTTTCGTAATAACGAAATCGGCAAAAGCTTTATTAAATTTAACGTTGCTTTTATTAACGTAAATCCTTTATTGCATAAATATATTCCTTAAATTAATTCGCAACAAAAATGGTATTATTTTAAAATTTCTTACCGTAAAGCCTTATAGCCGGTCCTAATAATTTTCGAGCGTTTTTTCGGATATTCGGACATTAAAAGTATTCGAATTTATATTTTCGAAATCGGCCAGTATTATTAATATTTATATCAATTTTTAACGGTAATCTATTATATCCGGATCGAACTTTTTTTAGTTAATTACTATCGGATTAAAATAATTAAGTATCGCTAGTAAATAATTCGTAATGATAGAAATTAATTTAAGCAATCGTACCTAAGTTTTTAAGGTAATAGGGTCGATTTTTAAAGGATTATTAAAGGGGCCTGTCCGTATATTGCTGGTAACATTTTGGGCTAAGGTTTCGGCCTGTTTGTATTTCGATATGGCTATTAACGAAAATAACGATAAGGATAGGATTCGAAATGTAAGTATGTAATAATAAAAAGGAATTGCAGTATTATTACGATATCTTTAATATTGTAATAGTAATTCTTTTATTTTGCTAATTTGTGTTATTAATGTTTAGCAATATTAATTAATATTAATAGGTACGTACGTATAATTAAAGAAAGCAAATAATAATTGAATGAAACGGTTATATATTAAAGTGTTTAAGGTAAAAAGAAGTTTATTTAAGGAATTGCTGGCGGAAGCCTATAGTTATATAAAACTAATTCGTTTATATAATGGCAACGCGTATTAGCGCGTTGGAATATAACCATTATAATTAATAAAATAAAAGCGAACCGCGAATAATTATGGCTTATTATTTATATAAATTATCGTTTTCGGAATTGCTTTAGCTTTCCGGAAGTTGGCGTTTTTTAAAAGAAACTTTAATCGTTTATAATCCCTAATTAAACTTCGGAATAAGGGCTAAATAATAAGAAAAACTTCGGGCCGGTTAACGGATATACGAATAATGTATATATTAGCGTCGAATTTAGCGTGCTATAAAATATACTCCTAATTATTCCGATTTAAAGTAATTATATATCCGAATTAAAAAAGGCTATTCGGAAAAAAAGATCTTGCCGTATATAAATACGTAAAGTTCTTACGAAAGCTATGCCATTTATTAATAATATGGAATTCATCGATTATAAACAGCCTTACGGCATTATAAAAGCCAAGGCTTTTTAGGATTTGCTTAAATCGTAAATGGAAAAGTTATTTAGGGCTTAAAAGAATATGGGAATATTTGCCCTTTTTAATATCGTTTTATAAAAACGGTTTCTATATAAAATTAGTTTTAATTATATATTTAAAAACCGTATAATTAATCTTAAAATGCGTATTTGCATTAACGAATATAAAAGTCGAATTAAGTACTTTTTTTTATATAAATTTAGCCTAGCTTTTATTTAGCTTCGTTAAAAATACGATTTAAATAATAATTAAGCCAATAATAGCAATAAAAGCTTATAAAATAACGCTTTTGCCATAATTAATTGCAGCAATTAAAACAATATCGGCTTTTAGGTATACCAGGCGTTTAATAGTTTCGACCTGGCCATTTTTAGCCTTTTTTGTATTAATTATAACTTATATAATTATAGCAATAAAAATTCTTTGCATTTTTTCTCGTCCGGCCGTATATTTGGTAATCCATTTATAGCGTTTTAAAAATACTTTTTCAAATTTACCAGCAATATTTTAAAATTCTTTAAGTTTATTAATAACCGTCCGGATTTGCTTTTTTAAAGAACCATTAATAAGTTTATATTATTTAATCCAGGCTAAGATTAACGCTTAATATTAATTGCTATAAAATAACGCCATAATGTTATTTCGAACAATTATTAAAATTTAAAATAAAATATTATAAAATTATAAGTTAATTTTTAAAAATGGCATTATAAAGCTTTTAATGGATTTTTTTATAATTTATTATTAAGATATAAATTAATTATAGCCCTAAAGAGTTTTCGAGCAATTTAAATCCAGTTATTTATAAATATTGCCGAATATAATTATAAAAAAGAATTGCCGTTATTTTAAAAAATATTGTCGTCGCTAAAGATATAAGTTATCATAGGAAGGTTCAGTCGTACCTTCCAACTAAAGAATGTCTCTAGCTAGAAAACAAGTGGCCTGTCTTTATTATTGTCTTAATAATTGTCTTTAGCTATAGCATTAACTAGTTTTTCCTAAAAAAATCATTATCGTCTTTTTATTTAAAGTTTGTCCTTATAACTTAATAGCATTTTCTCGTATACTACCATAATCATATACCATACCGGTCTTTTAACTTATATAAAACAATATTATGTTCTTATATTATTAAGCTGCAAATCTTAGTGGTTTTTTTTCGAGCTTAATTAATTATAATGGCGTATACCGGCCCCAAAACCAACCGATCAGGCCCTTTAAGTCCCATTTATTTATCCTTTTGTTATTAATTAATTAACGCAATAACCCTTTTTTATTTATCTGTCTTTATTTTCGTTTTCGGAAAACAAAAACGTTTATTTTAATACCCATTTTGTTTATCTTTTTTCGAGACTTAATTGCTTACCTTAGGCGTCGTTATTTATAAAGCAACTTAAATTATCGAAAATGGCCTTATATTAACCGGTTCCATTCTTAAAACCATTAGATTTATTTTCTTCTTATTAAAACGATTAAAAAGACCCTTATCTTACGTTATTTCGATTATTCATTAATTATTCACCCTTTTAAGGTCGTCGTTTTATATTACGACTTTAGCATTTATCCCATATTTATAATAAAAAATACCCTTATAGTTATATCAAATTTCATTATCGATTATCCAAATTACTTTAAACATAATCCATTATTAAAAAACATTATATTTAAGATTTATAAGTTATTTTTGAAATATAATTATCCTTTATTATCAGAACTTAAGCGAATTATTAGAAACTTTTTTGCCCCATTTATTTAATATTCGGCAAAATGGATTATAAACCATTAAAGATTTAAACAGGCTTACTTAAAAATCGAAAAGTACGTTATCGAAAAGTTCCCAAACCTTGCCCCTATATAAAACATTTCCGCTGGTAACGTTAATTAAGAATAAAAAAAACAAAACAACGACAGCCCAAAGCGAACCCTTAAAATATTAAAGAAAAAACTACCTTCCGATTTGCAAGATACATCGCCAAAAACCCTTTTTAGGAATACTTTTATTTTAATACATTAAAATAATTTAACCGAAAACATTATAAACAAATTCGGACGCTTATAATTAAAACATTTCCAAAACAAAAATTAATAAGTAACATTAGCCTTATAACAATAAAAAGCCCTTTAAAAATAAAAAGCCCATTATATTCCTTTAATATTTTTATTTTTAAATATATATCTATTAAACCTTAACAACGAAAACATATCTAATACTAAGGCTAAACCGTTAGGTTTAAATACGGGAATATCCTTTTTTAATAGGTCTTCGAATCCGAAAGGTCCCCTTACGGGAATTAACGCCCCTATTTAAGGTTTAAATGGAACTGTCGTTTTGCCCGATAAATTAAAGGATTTAGGCCTTAAAGAATTTATCGACATTATTAAAACAGCTTTTCAGTTTTTTAAAAACAATCAGTTTAAGGATTTTTTCATCCGTAAATGAAAGCTTCAAAATATCGGTTTTTTAAATCCTAATTTTGAACCTTTTTTTAAAACGGATAATTTCGCCTAAATCGATACGGATATTTATTGGCGTAATATGCAGCTTTTTACAGCTGCAGTTCGTAAATATGCTTAAAACTCGAATAAAACCGAGATTATTACTAAAGATTTTCCTTAATTGCTCCGTAAAAACGCCCAAGTTTAATAAGCAGCAAAAATTAGTTAAAATATAAAAACGATTTTATTCGAAAACTTAAACGCTTTATTAAATAAAATTATCCAACGGTTTAAAATTAAAGAAGCTAATGCATTGCTATTTTTATTAAAGGACCAATACAGTTTTAATTATATTTATATTAACGTATCCGTTTACGTATAAGTAATAAAGCATATAAGATATTATAAAGCGGCAGGCATGGAAATGTTTATGCAGCTAATAACTTATGTTTATAACGCAATTTACCCATAATTGCGGCAAATATTTGTTATTCCCGAATTTAATTTCCGTTTTAATAACTGGCTTTAATATTTCGAAAACAAGTTTATTTCTTATAAATAAGCAATATTAATGCAGCCACAGGCGTTTATTTCCGCCTTTAATTTCGAAAAGGAACAATACAAATCCATTAACCAAAGACTATTCGGAGCCAATAAATAAATCGAAATGCCAAATCGTCCTTTACTGATAGTCCCATTTTCGTATTTCGGAAACCAAGCCAATTAAAACGGTATTACAATAAAGTCATTAAAAAATAGCTTTTATGGCAATTATAACGGCAATAACAAAGGCAAAGGCTTAGATTTACGAAAAGGATTTCGTTTATACCGCGGCAATTATAAAAACAATTTGCGTAAAAAATTCCGCGGCAAAAACGCCCGAAAACGTAAACGAAATGTTAAATTCGGAAATAACCGTTAATGGAATAAATGGATAAAAACAGATTAAAACATTAATATATAAACGTTTTATTTCGATAACGAATATTATGTAATTATTAATAACCCTTTTAAAAAATTTACCGAAAAACAACTTATTATTAATAGCTATTTTATATTAAAAAATTATAACAATAACGAACAATTCGTAAATAATAATAACGCTTCTATTTATATTGCTTTTTCTAATAATAATAGTAATCAAAATAAAATATTAATCGAGCAGGTATAAAAACGACGGACTTATAAGAAATGCAGAAAGAAATTTTAGTTTCGTAACGAATGCATAAAATACGTTATATCGAATAAATGCCGTACCATTAAGCCAGTTTTTAAGTTAGCCCTTAAAAATAAATCCTTATTTTTTCCATTATTAAAGCCCCAATTATTTACCGTCGAAAAAATAAAAAACGAATATTTCCAAATAGTCCATAATAACATAAACGAAAACGTTATAAACCTATAATTAATAAACTTATCCGATAAAAAAAACGCATTCTTAATGCATATAATAATTGCAAAACCTAAAATATCCAAAACAAATATTATACGTCCATAATATACATATTTAAAATTCGGTATTAATACGTTCGGATATATAACGTCCGAATACGCGAATACCGGTTTTTCGAACGAAATAATAAACAAGACATAACTAAAAAAGCATTTCCCAAATGCAACGAAAATATATGCCGAATCTGTTATAATTACAAGTATTAAAGGTCCAATTATTTTAATCGAAAAAACAAAATGAAATATAAAAGTGCCAGTTACGTTAGGAAATATTTAGGTTGTTTTATAATTGCCAATTAAAACGTAAATTTATAACAGCCTCGAATTTAAATTGTTATTCGGAAATTCATGGTTAAACAATTACGGCGCAATAATAAATTATATAAAAAAGCGTATAAAGCTGTTTTTTTATAAAAGGTCCGGATTTACATTTAAGATTATCCGGAAAACATCCTTTATTAAAAAACGAATCGTAACCAAAGTTAATACAATTATATTACCTTAAATAATAACTTCGGTACTAATTAAATTTGCCGGTTTTAATAATACGAACGAATACGGCAATAAGCGAATTTATACATTTATAATAACGTTCCCCGGTATTATAAATGCAATGGCTAATACAAATATATCGAAACTTATTTTTATGTTTAATTATACGGACGAGTCCATTATTATATGCCGTAATACGCGTTTTAACTAAATTATTAACGCAAAAAACGTTTATTATACGAATACAAATTGAACCAAAGTTATAGCAATATAAACGGTAATCTCGGCTGTAATAAAATGCTTAAACGAAATATTTCGCTTTTTTATAACAAAAAATATTAAGATAATAAACGAATTATTACATATATTTACGTTAAAAAACGCCACTTTATAAAATATTTAGAAAGCAATTAACGGTTTAAGCAATTTATCGGAAAATTATATAAAGCCTTATCGATACGAATATATTACAAGCCTTATTAAGTCTTACGATAATCCTAAAATTTATACGAAGAACGGAATTATTATATCGGCTGCAAATAAGTTATTAACAAAAAAAATTCGTAATATACTTAAGAAATTCGATATTTAAAGAAACAAAGGAATTATTTTTATGCCGGAAAAAAAAATAATACGTATGGATTTCGTTAAAGAATAACAGAAATAAAGCATCCGTATACGTTTATATCGATTAAGCAAAAAAAACAAAGAATTTCTAAACAAGTTATTCGATGGCATGCATAAAACAAAACGTTTGAACTGAATAAAAGAATTTATATTATTCGGTTATTCCGTTTTTATTATTTAGAAAATAATAAACAAAATTAAAAAAAAAGAATGATAATTAATTTTAAGGCCTTAAACGATATCGTAATTCCCGACGTATATTTTATGCCATGCTAGGAAAACATTTTATTATTTGTACTTAAAAAGGCATATATTACAGTTTTCGACGTTTTAGCATTTTTTTATTAATTACTAATATATCCAAAATATTGCAACAAAATGGTTATTATATTACCAAAAGGATTCGAAATATTTAACGTAATTTTAATGGGCTTTCGAAATAGTTTACCGTTCGCTTAACGTTTTATGAACCAAAAATTTTATAAATACAAAACTTTTTACCGAATATATATAAATAATATTACGATAACGAATAACTTAAAAAATAAGCATTTGTAACATTTAAATATTATATTATTCCTATTCGAAAATATTGGATTTTTATTAAATCCAAAGAAATCTTTTAACGGATACGACTTTATACGTTTACTAGGACTTAAAATTAATGGATTCGGAATAGCCATTAATAAAAAAAAACTTAAAGCTATTGCAAAAATCGAATTTCCAAAAATATTAAAAAACTTCGAAACATATATCGAAATAATTACTTGGCTTAAAAAATATATACCATGGTACCAGCAAAAAGCAAAACCGTTGCAAAAAAAAAAGATAAACATACTTATTAAAGAAAGGAAATCCGGTAAATTGCTTAAGTTTATAATAACGTAAAAAAAAATATAAATATTTAATAAAAAATTTAAACCAATAAAAGCAGAAAAAGAAAATTTCCAATTGTTATAAAATGCTTTAAAATAAAGAATATACTTTATTTATTAAAACCCAAAACGAAAAACGTTTATTAAGTTGGACGCTTTTAAATAACGAGGTTTCGGAATTATGGTTTTTCATTTAAAAACGCCGTAAATTAAAGATTCCATATTTTTAAACGATATCGAAATTATTTTATATCTTAATAAAGTATTAATAAAGGCAAAACGCAAATACGAAGTTATAAAGCTTAAAGTTACCGGTTTTATATGGATATGTCGTTAACTGCGTTCTTAAATATAATTTTATATAAAGGACATAATTATTTTAACGAATTATAAAGCTACGAAAAAAATAATGACATAAAGAAATTTCAATTTAATGAATGCAATTAAAAATAATCCGCAATTAATTATAACGTTAACGTATTTTAAGCAGTTTAAATTAAACGTTAAATATATTTCCGGAAAAACAAACCTAATTCCGGACGCTTTGTTTAAATTATCGGCTAAAGATATTTCCGCCGATAAAAAGGAAACGGCCGAAAAAAAGAAAAATACGCTTAACGACATTATTAACGAATTTGGCTATATATATATAAAATTCGCCATGTTTCCGGATTTTAAAATTAAATTATTAAACGGATATAAAAAAAATAATAAATTAGCCAAAATATTTTAATACTTAAAGGACCGTAGAAATAAAGAAATAATTAAAATCGAAAAACGATTATTTAAAGCATTAAAAAAAAAACAAAACGAATTAAACGCAAAGCTTAAATAATTGCGAAATTTAAAGTTTTTTAATATAAAAGAAATGCGTTTTACGATAAAAAACGATTTGCTTTATAATGTATCCTTTAAAGGAATTAAACGTTTAGTTATATCAAATAACTATTGCAAAAATATTTTATAAATAATATATAACTAAAAGCATTATTTTGGTGCAATTCGTATGGCGCAAAATTTGAAAAAGCTATATATCCGAAGTTTTATACGAAAAATTAAGAATTATTATCGGTTTTGCCCCGAATATATTAAAAATAAAACGAACCGAAACATGCCCCTTAACTTATTAAAACCTATTATTTCGGATTTAATACCATATTATTGCGTTTTATAGGATTTCATTATTAAATTATTCGAAATATTAGCGGTAAATATCTTTTGGAAAATGCTAAAATACGAAATATATAACGCGTTAATGGTAATAATTTACAAATTCTTTAAAAAAACAATATTAATTTTAAGATATTTAATTTATATAGCAAAAAAATGGGCTATAATTACGTTAAAAACATTGCAACTATACGACTAGGAACTGCCAAAACGGGCCATATTTAATAAAAACCTAAAGTTTACGTTTAAATTTTGGCAAATTATTTTTGTACGAATAGGAATAATGCTAAATTTTATTATAACGTTTTATTTCCAAAAAAACGGCCAAACAAAAAAACGAAACCAAAACATCGAAATCGCAATTAAATATTATATAACGATATCCGAAAAACCGTAGGTCGTTATTATATTAACGTTATAGGATAATATAAATAATTCGAAATCGGAAATACTAAAACGGTTATTAAACGAAATTATATTCGGTTTTAAGCCATTATTTTTATTATTTATTCTTAAGGTACCGCAAAATTTTATCGATTTCGAAATCGTTAAACAATTATATTAACGGAACGCATAAGTTATTATGGATTTTATAACAATTAACAGCAAGCTCCGATATAACAAAAAGCATACCCCACTAAAATTTAACGTAAAAAACGAAATATACCTAAAGCTATACGGAAAATATAAACTATTAGGAAATCCGCCCAGGAAATGGTTAAAACAACGAATTAATTTTTTAATAATAATCAAAAGAATTAAAAATTTAACATACGAATTTAGTTTTCCCAAATATTAAAAGATATATAAAATTATATTAATGGCATATTTTAATAAAAAACCAGGTTATAAGAATTCATAATACCAAAAACGGCCATTACTAAGATAAGTTATAATTAAAAAAAACGACGATAACTGGATATTATACGAAATAAAAACATTACTTAAAAGACGTATTAACAAATAAGGAAAACCCATTATCGAATATTTCGTAAAATAAAAAAAATAAGCATTATAATGGAACGAATGATATTTCCGACAATTATTTATGCAAAACGCGGCAAAACTGGTTCATAAATTCGACCGGAAATATAAAATAATAATGGACGAATTATAATTAAAAGCAAAAAATATTATTCCGCTAAATATATCGATGGCTATAAAAGCTAACAAATAAAAAATAATACAGGTAATTCCAAAAATTAACATAAAGGTATAAATTCCAAATGTACCGTTAATATAATAATTACCGTTTCCGGGATAACATTAAAACTACATATATTTAAGCGCAAAAAGCGCGTAATTTTTTCTTATTTTATTTATAACCTAATTATATATATATATAAAGTTATAATTAAACCAATATTAACAAAATACCAAATTATCTTACGCAATTATCGTAAACATAACAGTAATATGGCAAATACAAACATAAACGCAAAATCTTTCTTAAATAAGCAATTCTTTTACGAAAGATCCAGTTTGCTGCTTGCAAACGAAATAAAAAACCGAGCGAAAATATTCGAAATTAAATGGGCTGCGCTTAAAAAGCCTATATTCGCTTTATTTATCAAAAACGAAATGACGTTTAATAAATATAAAAAAATGCCTAACGGAAATACGAAAATAATAAAAGGATTTACGAATACGGAAGATTATTAAAAGAAAATATTAACAATATATATGCCACCAAACGATATGGATTTCGACTATATAGTTAAAGAATTGGGCCGAATTAACCCAAAAATACAGCCAGCAAATTCGAAAATATAGCAAAACATTATAAAAACCTTAAGGATAATTATCGAAAAAAAATACGCGAATAAATAAAAGAATAACGCAAACCACAAAAAAAAGCTACCAATACAAAAAATCTTAAAAGCACTTAGAATTTACGGAAACGGCAACGGGTTTAATTATTAGCCGCAAAAAGTTTTGTTACGGCTTTAATAAGCAGGCATTAAATAATATATTATTTCAAAAAACAAAAAACGCATTCCAGTTTATTAAAAAAAATACTGCAATAACCATAACATAATTTACGCCGAATATATCGATATATAAAGCAAGAAAAAAAAGCCTAAAAACAAAAACAAGACCTTATAAAAGGCTATACCTAAATTTAAGACATTAATACCTAAGCCTAAAATACCAACATTATAAAACTTGCCGATATAACTAAATTCGCTTATTCAAATATAAACAATTAATTAAAAACTAAAAAACAGATATTTACAAATTATTAACGACATAAATAATACGGATAATCTTTAGGACTTATATAAGACAAATCTATATTTAATCGAAAAAATTCCCGAATATACCAATATTAAAAGAATAATTAACATAATCGAACAGAATATTATAACATTAAGAAAAGCTTTCGACGAATAAGTTAAATATACGAATCGATAGCTTAAATTATACGTCCGAATAATACAGCTTAAAACGTTACTAAACGATATCTTAACCGGAAAAATTAAAAACGTTATTTAAAAAACTCCAAAGTTTATAATTAAATCCGACCTAACCAAGAAAAATTTAAAAGAATACGTTAAAAAGGCGGAGCTAAATAAGTATATTAAAAAATCGAACCTATTAACCGTAATCGATAAAATATTAATTCGATAAATAAACGACGATACGACGGCAATAGGAATAATAGTTAAGATAATAATAAATAATTTTAATATAATTACAATGTTAATAACTAAAATAAACGAAATGCAAAAACAGTTAAACTTATTAATAACTTTTACCAAGTTATCGTTAAAAGGTTATCGGTTTTTAATTAAACCCCTAAAATTATTTAAAAACACAATGTTTATACCATTACCATAATCTTTATTAAAATAGCCATAATCATTTATGCCGTTATTTAAGCCCGAGCTTATATTTGCCCAATAAATACAATACGCCCAATAAATACCGAACAAGCCATTATTATAGCACCGAAAATTTACAACCTTTTTGTTTTTAATTAAGCTATAACTATAGCCTATATTTAATACGCAAATACCGACTAATAAAAGAAAGAAATCGTTTTCTTTAATGGGATTAAATAGTTTTATTCCGGTAAAAAGATTTTTATTTAAAAAGGAATTAATAAAGCAGCAATAAATAGCAATTAACGGAACGTTAACGTTTTTCGCATAAGGAAGGCAAGTTATTACAAAAAGATTCAGTCGTATTTTTTAACTAAAGAATGTCTTTAATTAGAAAACAGATAGCCTGTTTTCATTATTGTCTTAATAGTTATCTCTAGCTGTAGCATTAGCTAATTTTTCCTAAAAGAATCATTATCGTCTTTTCATTTAAAGTTTGTTCTTATATAAATAAAAAACGGATTCTTAAAATTTAATAATAATAAAAACATTTCTTATAAAAACGTAAAAGGGGTATTTAATCGTCGATTTTTTCGCGTAAGTTATTTTTTTCGACGGGCGAATAGGAATTTAATATATATTAGCCGTAAAAATATTAAAGTGGTATTTTTCGAATCGTTATTTAATTTTCATTTTTAGTATTTATTTGGCTTAATTTTACGATACGTAATGGCTAAAAAATTGCGTAATAAATAAATAACATAATTTTATTTATACTTAACTTTTTGCGTTATTTAGGGATTTTTTTAATCGCGGTTTTAAACGTTTTTTTTGGGCCCTTTTATAGGTACGTATTTCAATATATACGGGAAATGCTAGGGTTAGTTTAAATTACATTAAAATTACCGTTAAAGTTTATTAGCAAAATCATTGGTCAAATGATATGGGGCTGCGCGCAGCGCAGCTGGCCCAGAAAAACGTCTGTTTCTGAGATAACAAGCAAGCACCCTGGTTCGTCCGGTAGTGGCGCCGTTTCCCGTTCTGGAAAGTTGGGACGTGTCGTTAGGACTGCCCAGGACTGCCCAGGTGATGATGACCTGTACGTACTTCGTACAACCTGTAGTTACGTACATACAAGGGATGTATGTATATGCATGATTTGGATAAGCTCATAAGGCGGGATGACATGATACACAATTGCTCTTATGCAGCCAATCAGAACGGCCTCGTTTCCATTGGCCCAATCCCGTTCGATCTCCAATTCGGGGAACCTTGAAGGTCCGTCCAGCTTAAGGCTGAATCAATAACTAAGAGCTCATAAATAACTGGCACTAAATAACTGGTACGGAATAACCAGAGATCATCAAGTACAACTACAACGACAGCAGCGACGACAAGCGACGACAAAGCGACACCAGACACCAGACACCAGCCAAGTCTTGTGTTGCAGCGCTCGCCTCCCAATCGCCAATCGCCAATCGCCAATCGACAATCGACAATCGACGACGAGGCTCCGCAACTCTACCTATCCGCCATGTCGGCCAAGTACGCCTTCGTCAAGTCCCTCAAGGAGGTCCGCTTCCTGTTCTGCCACACCGGCGAGGGCAGCGCTGCTACGAGGTGGGTTTCCATTCATTCCCAGGACTGCTCAAGAAGCTTGCTAAGGATTTGCTTTGCGGCAAATACAGGACGTTCCTCACGAGAGCCTACCCCACGATGAAGAAGAACAACCCGCACACGCCTATCCTGATCCGCGAAGCGCAGGGGGTCCTGCCCAAGGTCTACGCCCGATACGGTTCGTCCTTATTCTGTCTTGATGCGTGTCTAAGCATGTGTAGGTAGCATGGCTGGCTGGCTAACTGGATCCGTATGTCGCCAGAGTTCGGAAGGGAGACGAGTCAGTCGTTGGAAGGTAAGCCAACCACCAGCAGCCCCTATCCTTATTCTTGATGGTTCGGCCTGGCAGGCGCTTTCATAGCTGACAGATCGCAAAAACGAACAGGATTATCAGATAAGCAGATCGAGGATACCGTTACGACGTTAGTAAAGAACGAAAGTGTATGATATTGCATCACGTTACGTTTACGTATATTCCAAACACCAAATAAATAGAACGTCGAGGATCCGGATGAGGATGTCGTGCCATGCCGCCTTGCTTGCCCAACCAGCAGTAGAACCTGGAGGCCTGTGTGACTCGATCATACAGCAGAGCTGCGTAACTGCTTCGAGTGCCGAGACGCGATGGGAAACGAGGGGGCTGCAGCTCGAAGTGGTCGTATTGCAGTATGCACCATGTCGAAGTGCTGTTGCTGGCACAACTGGGAATGTTATATTTGATTGAACTGTTCTTGTCTTCAGCCTTTTCCCACCCCTGACCATCACCGAACTTGCACATGTGCTATGGTGGCAACACTACTCGTAGTAGTAAATATACAGCAGAGTAGGTATTAGGTATTTCGACCTCAGAGCCCATGCTAGGTAGAAACACTTATCTCATATGGACCTCAATATCTAATTTTAAGCAAATTCTTGTCTTCACGAGAGATACGTTCATCATAAGGATCCAGCGACTAGTAGTTAATTATTATCAAGAGACCAATGTGAATGACTACGGCCAACATTGCGCAAAGTCTGTTCCCCTGAACAGAAATATATCCCGGACAGGTGATCCTCCAAATGCCGGTCGGTTTTTAGCTAACTATGGGGGAAAGCAAATAGACGATCTTCCAGGCAGAACACTGCGTTCCTCGAATTAAAGAGATCCGAAGATGTCTAGACGTACGTAGTCCATCCGTTCATCTCCTGTCCAATCCATCTATAGCGGTACTCGTCTGTTCCCTTGTTCTGTTCCATTTGAACTTCACCCATCATGATTCGTTCGTTCGTTCTCAGTTTCCATACCAACAACCTGTCACCCCTGAATGAACGCCCCGCAGCGAGCGGTGCAGAATGAGCAGGACCTCCTCGTACATAACCTCTGCTCCCTTCAAATCCGAAAGAAAGAAACGGGACTAGACTAGCCACGCTTTCTCATCAGTTGTCTCGCCAGGCTACTTGTTGCGTTGGCCCATTTCCTCCTGCTTAGCCATCTGCTTCTTCTTGTCCTTCTGCCCCAGCTTCGGAGCTGGGACTGGGACCGGAGCTAGGACTGGGATCGGAGCCGGGACTGGGACCGGAGCCGGGATCGGGATCGGAGCCAGAGCCGGAGCCGGAGCAGGAACAGGCGTCGCCGTCTTTGGTAGCTTTTTCCACGTCGACACGGATTGTGCTCTGGTTTCGCGTGCGGCTGCGGATTCAGCGGCAGCTGAAGGGCCCTGCTGCCGGGATCGCGACTCGTTATCTTCGGCGGGTTTTCCTTTCAGGTGCATCGCTGCTTTTCTGTTGGCTCCAGGCATGGGGAGATCGGGCCAGTCGGCCGGGTTGTCGATTTTGGGCGGTACCTTCTCTGCTGCTTTTCCCTTTCCCTTTGCCTTTGTTGGCCCTGCTCTAGCCCCTGTTCCAGATGCTGTCGGGGTGGGAGTTGCAGTGGTGGCAGATCCGGTAGCAGTAGCAGTAGTCGACGAGGACGGCTCTTGGTCTGATTGCGTCTGGGGCTCGTCGGTTGGCTTTTTCTTAGGGTCGGTTGGCTTTTCACCGCTGCTTGTGCTGTCATCTTTGTTGTTCAGTTCACTGCTGCTGGACTTGGTAGGTGACTTTGGGTTATTGTCAGTGGTCGCGATCGTCGTGGTCGCAGTCGTCATCATCGCTGTCGGCTCGGATTGCGACCGCAATGATCCGCTAGGCTTTTCCATGTTCTTCTGTCTGGAGTCAAGCGGACCGGCGTTGGTGTCAGCCACGGCGTGCGTAGTGTCGCGTCCGGTCGCAGGCCGAGAAGGAATTTCTGGTCGCTCCAAGGGCTTTGGGACACCAGCTGGACATGTAGCTGGAATAACACCTTCAGTGGGCATATAAGGCCGGGCAGCAGGAAGAGCAGGAAATTCGGCAGAGTTAGTATGCTGCTGCTGCTGCTGCTGGTCGTCCTGTTGTTGATCCTCCTGTTGTTGCTGATGCTCCCGTCGTCTTCCATCTGACTTCTCCTTTTTCTTCGATACCCATGTCTTGCGGGGGCGCTTTTTGGTGATCTCTTTATGAATATCTGCTTCCTCTTCCACCTGCGGCTGTTTCTCCGTTGGCAAGGATGATGTTGCCGGTGATTCTGATGCTACATCCGATCCTTCAGCTTGTAGGGACAGGTCGCGGTATTCTGGAAAGGGCTCAGATGTAGAACGCTGTTTCCCTTTGCTTCTGCTGGACCCATCGCCACTGTCGTAAATGTCGTCGAAGTGTCCATCGTTATAATCGTTGCCGGAGCCATCGCCGTGCTCTGGTCTCTGTAACAGCTTCGGTCTGGCATCGTACTCAAGTCGTTCATCAACAGCCTGAGCCTCAGCGTCCTTCTTGTCCTTGTTCTTCCACGACTGCGGCTTCTTCTTCTGATGCCCTTTTTTCTTCTTCTCATCATAAGGTTCCCGGTGATGCTCGTTCTGCCGTTCAGCTGACACATAGGCATTGTGGAACCCGGCATTGCATGGGCCCGTTCGTATCATTCCACCATCACCATCTGGTGGAGGAATAGGCCATCCATGTTCATTATCAATGCCAAGTTGACGTCGTGCTAACTTTGTTGTTTCAGCTTGCTGGGATCTGTTAGTAGTTGGTCTTCCTTCTGTGAAAGAATTCCATATACTCACATGAGAGAACGGTATTTCATCATTGTCATGCTTGTCCAACACCAGGCGCGCATGCTCCAAAGGGCTGGGAGGCGGTATGGGCACTGTTCTCGGGGACAGATTCCTTGGAGTATGAGTATCTCCCTTGTCTTCTCTCCAGTCATAAAGCTTGGAGTATTTCTTCCCAGGTGCAAATGGCTGGAAGTACTGTGAGCTAATAGGGTGGTTGACTCTTGCGCATTCTCCCATTGTGACCCTGCTAATCACACGGCCGTTTAGATTACTGATAGCCAAGAATGTAGATTCTAACTTTGCGTATCTGTGAAATGAATAAGTGGTTAGTTAAGAAGCATAAAGGGGGGAAGAGATGAAGAGAGGGAGAATGAAAGAACTTGCATAACGTACTTGATAGCAGCCCTCCTGGAATTGTTAAAACCTCCCTTTCCAAGGATATTGATGTCGTCGACCTGGCCAAACTGTCTAAACGCAATGCCTAGATTGGCACGCACATGGTTCAAATTTTGGTCGGCGTTATTGACAAAGACCGGGCTGACGAAGACAGTGAGGTCCTTTCTCTGGCAGAACCCGCAAGCACATGGATCGTATTTCACAAAGGCGGCCTCAAACCAAGTAAGGCCGTAAATGCGCTCCCTGTTTCGACAAGCTGGGTCGCGCGAGCAATGGGCCATCTGTCTGCCTGGCAGGTCCCTGCTGTTGGGTTGCGGGTTCTTGTTCTTCTTATTTAAGAAGTATGCGGCACTGTTGCCGCTATTGTCATCCACGTACTGCTGAGGGCTCTGTCTGCAGGACATCACTTTTGGCCCATGTAAGGAGCTCGTTCCTGTTGGATTCCAGCTTGTCATTTGCGTCGACGTCTCGCTTGCTGCAACGCCAAAGGTTGGCGGCGCACCAGTAATACGCAAAGAGTTGGCCGATCGCCCTTCTATCACAAAATCTGGAACCTGGGGACAGTCAGATCCGTGCTGATAAACATATGTCCTGTACTTTTGCATAAGATTGTGATCATGCGGCGCTGTAGCCAGTTGAACTGTCAAAGGTGCCGTCCGATAGCTGGCTTCAGTTCGGATTCCACCTGGACTTTGCTTCCGTGACGTGGCGCCCGGCGTTTCGGTAGTAGTATTACGACGTGCTGTTGTTGACGTGCCATCAACAATGACAATCCTATCGATGACCTTGCCTCCATTGTCATGCTTTCCGTCAGTTGACCCAGTAGAGTCTGGGGATCCGTGACTAGTAGGAGCTTTTGCAACTATCGAGTAGTTAGACAATGATATGTTACAGATATGTAGTCGAACAAGCGAATTGAAAATATGGCTTACCATCCTTGAGATCAGTACCACGAGACATAGAACTCTGTGTAGGTGTAGGATCATGGCTGTCCGAGGGAACGTCATTAATGCCAATGCCATCGGAATCAGAAGAAATATGCATGTCGTAAAGAGCAGTATTAGTGCACAACTTGACATAGAAGTTGAACAAGATATGCCTAATAAGAGGAAGGTAAAACTCTTCCACACGATCCATCCAACTGAGTTCATCTTCCCCGAAACAGTTTATAATGTCGGGTTCAGCCTCAGGGTCCCATTCCCGAAGCTTATTCCGGCAATCTTCGTCCGTAAGAAGATGAACCACAGCTCTTTCGAAACGCGGGAACTCCTTCTCCTGGAGTTTCTTAACCCAGGGCTGGATCTCGTAGGCCACACAGTTGATTACATGCCATAGGTTTAAGGCGCCGTAAGTATGGATATCCGCCTTGTCGAAGTACATAAATAGTTCGTACCATTCTCTCAAAGGCTGAACATGATTGCAATAAGAGGGAAAGTTACTGCGCAGATCATTGCTGAAACTCTGGATCTTCTCTAAGTCCCAGAGTGTGTGGTTGGGGGCAGTATTGGGAGGGATCCGCATTGCCCTGGTGTGACCTAATGTAGAGAAAACAGCTCGGTAATCAGAGGGAACTCGGTTCGACAAGAGCCCCGAGGTCCAATCATGCCTGGGATCATATTCTTGAGGGTCAGAAGACCCAAGGTGGTTCGAGGTACTGCTGGCCATTGTCGTGACGATGCCTCACAAACCGATCTTGAAGTGAAAGAGACGAGTGTAGGTAGGAGTGAAGAAATGTGTACTGTGAAGCGCAGTATCTAGGAAGTAGTTCCAAACTGACGATACTTGGACTTGTTGGTGGTGATTACAATGGTCAATGGCAATTGGATTCGTCGATCGAGTAGGAAAGGATGTGCTTCGTAAACAAGTGTGAATGAGCTTGGGTCAGTGGATTGGGTGGTTGGATGGGTAGCTGCAGGTAGGTAGATTGTTGAGGATTGGCGAAGAAAAAGTCACCAAGAGGAGTATTTCCCGGCGATGTTTCTGGTGTAGTAACAGTTGCTAGGCAGCCACTTGCCAAAGTCCAATTTAGGGTACTTGGAAAAGTGAATTGGGCTGCTGAACAAAAGTGAATGCTTAGGCAAGCTGCGGGAAGTAGGACGTGAGTAAGTACCTGGGTAACTGGATAAGTCGACAACGTAATTACCCTCTGGCTGGGTTTTGTTTAAGGGCTGGGTGCCTAACTGTCAACTGCTCGGCAACGCCTCGTTCTAATGGCTCGAATGCCTAACCACCTAGGCACCTTGACGGCCACTCCAGGTTGAACTTCACTCCCTAGGTATACAGCCTTAGTACTGTGGTAGCATACGCCAGCCACTGTTAATCAGCTATTGCGTACTATCCAGGTGCTCATCCGAGAGAATCGTTCCTGCTTAATCCATGGAACCGATGCTTTCATAAAAAACGAAACACTGTGGTCTAGGTGTGGAATGAGTTGGGACGTTGATGTATATAGAATGGCCTCAATTAATACATGTGGAACCAGGAGCCTTATCCTCCATTTGATGACATGCATAGAAGGTATTCCTGATATGCCGTGGACATCATCATGAAGGCACGATGGACATTCCAGCTGAAGCGATGACATGGTTTTGAGGCATGGCCTTTCTAATAATGGATGGGGTTGTTGGTGCGTTGCTGTAGAACTTGTACTCGCTCATTGCACAACTGCAATACTTCCAACCAACCGGGATAGATGGGGTGTTCGCTTCTCGTTGACCTAATCTACATTCGACTCCTTATGTGCTTGTTGTCTGCTCTAATAGCTTCAGTATCTCTGATTCCTTCACATCAGAAGCAAGAGCCTTCCCGTTGTTCCAATCCACGAGCTGATTGTAAAGTTAACTTCTAGTTGTGTGAAATGCGCGAAAGGGGGGCGGGGGGGTGGGGGGTGCAAAGGGGCGCAGGGGAGAAGAAAGGGGCGAGATGTTGGTCACATACCACAGGCCGTTGGAAGTTCTCTGCGCTCTCCTTGAACTTCTTCAAGGCCTCATTCTCGTTAGATGCGCCCTGGATGACTGAGCTGATCTTGTTCTGTCCGACATATTCGAGAATAGTCCTGAGCTGGTCGGTAGTAGGAGGCTTCTCAGTGATGTCCAGGTCAAACTCTGCTCGTTGCCGCTTAGCATTAGTCTGGGCAGTGTGGTCACTGGCTTGGTCCTCGGTGGCAGGTTCAGTAGCGTTGGCTGAAACCTGCTTCAGGAGGGTCGCCGCTCGCACGGAAGCTGGCGAACCAGCTTTGTGGAAGAGGGTGACGATGTCCTTGGGGTTGTGCTACGTGTGTATATGTATTAGCATCGATTTAACTGTATGGATGTAGGAATATGGAACTGAAATAATGTTTGAACATGAACATACAAACTTGAACATCTTGAGAGTGGTGTATGATTTTAGTATTTTATTGTAAGGGGTGTGGTTTGCCAGGGAAGCAGAATGGCAGCGTGGGTGACGATGTGAAGTTAACTTAGTTATTAAGAGCTCAGCAGCTGACGATGTTGCTCCCTTCCTGATTGGGGTTAAGCTGGTCAGGCACCTGGAAGCTCGAAGTCGACGTCACTGCCTCCGAAGTGCCAGCTTGACAGCCAATTAGGTACGAAGTACCTTAGTACCGCGGGCGAGCTTTCCCAGGTTACTGCTTACGTAAAGGTTCTGGGTGTCTCAGAATGAAGTACCTGTAACCTGTGAGGTAGCGAGGTGGTGGATAATTCAATTGGCATACTAAATCATAGGAGAAACTTCCCATGCCAGCTGCCATGCCTATTGTGAATTTTTGACAATTTGTTAAGTATCTTATGGGTGTTGCAGTAAGGTACAAGTTAGGTGTGTTGATTTCTTTGTACACCACCTGCACCTTGCCTACATATATGTACATAGTTACAGTAGGTAGATACTACATGTATGTAGTGTACCTAGGTATGTAGGTAAATATCTTTATAGGTACATGTATCTTTGCACCCACTCACATTATAGTATAAGCACGGGCCAACATGCGGACCACATTCATAGCAGCAAGGATAAGATAACAGAACAGGTACCCACTAGTACATAAAGCTAGCTGGGTATTTCTCATTTTCTTCATAGGGCGGTTGCTAGGGAGCTCCAGAAGGCCCTAAGGCTACCTGGGACAACATTAGGTACCTTATGTAAGTAATTTGAGTGGTCAACTCCGACATTATTGATACTTCCTCACTGCTTGTACTTTCAGCTCTGGACCGGTAGCCTTGCCTTGCCCTCCCAAGTCAGCCTTGGAACCTTGAACTCTTGAAACTTTGGAACCTTGTTGGAAGCATCACCTGCACTTGATTTGACCTTCTGTCATCTGAACATTCCTGATTCGAGTCTTATAATCCAGCCTCAACGGGCTCTACGAAACTAACCCTAAGGCAGCCAGCCACGTGCTTAATCTAAAATGAGACCTTTAATTCTACACAATGTTCCAGAGGAGGAACTCTACACAGGCGAGGACGGAATCCAACGACCATACGCCATGATATTTCCCGAGTACGTCTGTTTAATACGTTGGATAATAACCTACCTACCCTGTCCATTTGTTTGTCTAACAAGTGAAACCAATCCATTCATTATTCATCCATCTCTCCATCCATCTTTATTCTGCGCATCGTTCGGCTCGTTTTTCCATTCTTCCACTTCCACTTCCACGACTCCGTCTTCTTCTTTCCCCTTCCGCTTGCCACCTGCACACACGGTTTTAGCTAGACAATCCAACTCACACAAAGATGGAACACCACAGAAGCGACAGACAACCGAGCGCCCCTCGCACTAGACGCGCAGTAGCCGAGACGGGCTCCTTCGGCAAGTCGACGAGACGATCGCGGTCGAGAACGGGCAGCGCGCCGCCCAAGCGCGAAGATGCCAACATGAAAGTCGCCGACGATCTCTTCTCCAAGTTCCTCGCAGGCGGCCCTAAGAAGGCCACCGACGAAGACGACCATAATAGCAACCACCACCACCTCCTCAACAACAACGCCTCAGCTGCTGCTGCCGCGCCCAGCAAGCGGAAAACCAGCTACCTGAACCAGACCGTGACAGCATCCGCACAAGACGCCCTCATCGATGACGACGACGCGACCTCGGCCCTTCCGCAGCCCCCGCGGTTCCAGAAGGAGCCGACAGAGGTCATACTACGGGGCTACGCGTCGCCGGACCAGCAGTACGCGGCGGTGAACCACTACGAGCAGGTAGCGGGGCGGATCTGCGAGGACTACGCGCGGGAGCCGCCCCCCGGGGCGCGGCGGTACAAGTCGGAGCTGCGGGACCCGGCGCTGACGCGGCGGCAGGCGCCGACGCGGGCCGAGCGCCTCAAGGTCGCCAAGGTCGCCGGCGGCGAGCACTGGATCAAGGTGACGTTCGAGTCGGCCGACGCCGCCGACGCCGCCGTCTGGGCCTCGCCTCAGCGCATCCTCGGCCACCTCGTCTACGCTGAGCTCTACCACGGCCTGCCCCCTAAGGAGGACGCGGCCGTCGTCGATCTCCTCGGCGGCGATGCGGGCATGTTGGATCCGGCGACGGCGACGGCCGCGGCAGCAACAGGGCGCCGCGGGGGATTAAATAATCGCAGACACCCGGGGCAATTTGGTCGGAATGGCGGCGGCGGAGCTAAGAGCTGGGCCTCGGGAGCAGCAGCAACAGCAGCCGCAAACGGAGGCTCGCCGCCGGGCTCGCAGACGTCGACGGGAACCCTGGACACGGCCACGGCCTCGACAGCGACGGTGACAGGGGCGCAAGCGCCCGAAGTTATCACCAGCACAACGACATCCACAGCCACAACAACATCCACGTCCGCAGCCAACAATGGCACGAGCAGCAACAGCGACAGCGCGTACTGCAGCGTGATCCCGACGGCGCGGCGCGTCAAGCTGCTGCCGGCGGACCAGGCAATGGCGCCGCAGCCGAGCCCGATGCAGCAGCTGGTGGCGCGGATCCCGCTGATCGGCTGGTTCAGCGGGTCGATGATCGGCAACGAGGTGCCGCGCACCGAGGTCGGCGAGTTCGACCTGGCGCGCGCCAGCCTGTTCTGGCGCCTGATGTTCTACCTCGACCTGTGGTTCGGCCTGTTCGGCTCCGACCTCGTTAGTGGCGACAAGGAGGACTGAACAGAGGACTAGGGCTAGGATTACGACTAGGACTAGGACTAGGGCTGGAAGAGAACGCCGAGGCTTGCCTCGATGGTACGGACAGACGGACGGACGGACGGGCGGTATGATACGTTACGTTACGTCACGTCATTGAGTGTGATGTGTGAGCGTGAGCGTGAGAATGAATATGACCCGAAGTCTACGGGATGGTAGCACGAGGGATGAGGACGTGGGGGGCTGGCTATAACCACCACCGCCTTATTTCATTTTCGCGCCTAGGGAGGCAAGTTGGAGAAGGGAGGGGGGACTAGGAGTATTATAAAGAATGGGATGTGCCAAACTTTCTTCTCACGTGTTTCTCCTCAACAGCGGATACCTACCTACCTAATTACTCAACCTACAGGCTTATTACAATCCCATAGAGGAGTCGGCGTTTAAAGGGTAATGGGAAGGGAAGGTGGGATACCTATCGGAGGTGACACGAAAAAGAGACATGCACGGTTTTCATTGGCATTATAAGTGTACGATGGTTGGTTGAGCAGCAGATAAGTTAGGCATACCGACGTATATACGTATTTGCATTTTGACCACGTAATTAGTTGACACCACTTCGGATGAAGAAGGACTTGGATGGTATTTCTTGATGCTATTCCGATCCGTGCCGCGCCCCTTGATGTACGTATCTGTCCGTCTGTCCAGTTCCGAGTCGTCTGACCAAAACCTATGTATCATATATGTGTATGTTATGTATGCAGCATTCGGCCAGCCATTGTTGGATGAATCAATAACAAAAAAAGACACCAGTGCAATGCAATGCTATAATGCCGATGAAGCGCTCGAGAAAAGTCTAATGGCCAGTTTGATAAAAAGATCAGATGAGAAAAAAACAGACAAATCCCTGTGAAAGAAGAAGAAAAGGAGAAAAGACGCCATCAGAGCTCCAGAATCAATGTCGTTCCAATCGTGCAAAAACCATCAAGCGCTCCGCCGAATCGCATATGTAGTAGGTATGTGTGTGTGTGTAGAAGAGTGTATGTGCGTCGGCTGCTCTTAGTCGTCGTCCAGCCTGACGGCTCGACTCATGACCTCGGGTCGAATCTCTCTGTCGCTTCCCATGAATTCCCAATCTTGTTCGACGCCGGATCTCTCCGTCCGTAAATAGGTAGATAGATAGGTAAGAGGTAGGTAGATAGGTATCCGTGTCTATACGGATGTGTGTGTGGATGTGTGTCCATGTGTAGCGTACGCCCACAATGAAATGAAGAACTTGACTAACAGGATCTCCTTCCCTGTCGTCAGTCCTCATTGTCTGCATCGGTAGAGCCCCACCGACGCTCCCTCTCCTCGGCAGTCGAGCTGTCGACATCAACATCTACGTCCAAGCCTCCGCCGCCGCCGCCGCCGCCGTCGCCGGCACTACGATCCGACGAAGTTGGCCTCCGCGCCCCCGCAGAGCTATTTTCATTCCCGCTCTCATCGGCCACCGCATCCGCGCTCCGGCTCCTCCTTCGCGTAATCCCCTCGTTCTTCCAAGGCGAGATGGTCTCGGCATCTTCTCCGTCGTCCTCGTCGTCATCGTCGCCGTCATTAGTCTTGTCGTCATTATGTCTGCCACCATCATCGTCGTCGTCGTCGTCGTCATCGTCAACGTCGTCGTCATCGAGGTCAAGTCCCAGCGCTTGAGCCGAGACATCCCTCTTACCGCCACCGAAACCGCCACCACCGCCGCTGCCGCCGCCGAGACGGGCACGATGCACGCCGATCTCGAATTCGTCGTCGCTGAGCAGCGAATCCGGGTCCATGATGACGTCAGTAGCGTGACGGCGGATGGGCTGCGGGCTGAACGGCCGTATGGGGCGGCGGGCCTGGCTCAGGTTGAGGTCGGAGAATATGCTCTCGTTGTCGTCCCTGCTCCGTTGACGTTCCCGCTCCTCGCGCTCCCCCACGGCGCCCGCTAGGCTCTGGTAGCGCTCCCCCACGTCGTCGTCGTCGACGAGCAAGCTGTCGGCGCGCCCGGGCTCGTGCTGGTTGCCGGCGCTCCGACCGGGGCTGTCCCCTCCTAGTGGCCTCGACCGGTCGGGCGACGTGTCTGCCAGGATGCTCTTGGGCGGTAGTATACTAAACAGCTTCGCCCCGCCCCCTCCCTCCGCTGCCGCCACGGCCGCGGCTGCTGCTGGGGTCCCTGCTCGTGTCCCCGCGCCGCCCGTACCACCTCCCGCTATCGCCGCAATGCCCCCGGCCGTCGTGACCATCATGCCCTGATGCCCGCCGCCGCCGCCGCCACCACCCCCTATACCTATGCCTCCACCTCCACCCCCGCCGTTCCCCATCAGCAGGATGCCAGGCGGCGGCAGGTCGTCGTCCTCGGCAGCGAACAGATCGCGGCCCTTCTCCAGCAGGTCGTCGAGCCCGCCGCCGGACCAGCCCTTGCGGGCGAGGGACTCGAAGATGTCGACCTCGGCGCGCACCAGGGAGCAGCTAGCGTCGAGGATGCGGGCGCTGGCGTCCTGGGAGTCGCGCAGCAGGGACCGGGCGTGGTCGGCGTGCAGGGCCGTGAGGCCGTCGAGGCGCGCCGTCAGCTGCACCAGGTGCTCGCGCAGCACGCCGACGTCGCGCCGCCGCTGCCGGTGCAGCTTGAGCCCCTCCTTCTCCAGGCGCCGGATCTCGCGGCTGCGGGCCGCCGCCTCGGACCGGTACGCCTCCTCCTCGTCGTCGACGGACCGCCGCCACGCGTCGAGCTCGTGCAGGAGGGGCACCTCGAAGGACCGGTAGACCGTCTCGGAGAGGATCTGCTGGTGGTTCGCGATCAGGTGGTGCACGCCGCTAGCGCCGAGGATCAGGTCTGCCGTGCATGAGGAGGACGACTGTGGTGGTGGTCCTCCTCCTGCCCCTTTGTTTCCCGTCGTCGCCGTCGTTGAGGCGTAGCTGCTGTGGTGGCCGAGCGGGGGTGGTGCTCCTGGTCCCCGAGCCCCTCCTCCTCCTCCTCCCGTGTGGATCAGGGACTCGGCCCGAGACTCTTTGAGCCGAGCGCAGGCCTCGAGGGCGGATCCGAAGGCCGACGCAGCCGTCGATAAAGCGGCCAGGGCCACGCGGTAGGATTTCGCCGTCGCGAGGAGATCCGAGTACGCCTGCTGTGATTGCTCGAGGTCCGCCTTGGTCAGCACGGCGTGAGTGGGCTTCGGGGGTGGCGGGGGCGGCAGGTTGTAGGCGGACAGCCGGTTGGCGGTCGAGGCGTACGAGTAGGTGGGCGAGTTGGGGATGGGCGGGAGCTGCGAGGGCTCGGGCGAGGCCAGCCTCTCGTGATGACTTGCCGCCATCTTTTTTTGGTCTGGGGGTGGATGGGTACTATGTTTTGGTCCAATATCCACTTTCGTTTCGTCGTGGTCGTCGTAGTTATCGTCGTATTTATCGTGGTTGTGGAAAGAATGATTATGGAGTGGAAGGCGGTCTCCAGAGTTCTGATATGGCAGATAGTCGTCGTCTTACTAGTTGGGCTTGTTTACTTCGGACAGAAAAAAAGGCTCGGGTTTCGTATAGGAGGGGAAGCTAGACAACTGCTAGCATCAACTGGAGTCTGGAGGGGAAGCCTGCATCATCGTCTGTGATTTATTTTATTTTATTTTTGTTCTTTCAGATAAGGTAAGTGGTTAGGTATGTGGTGGTGGAGGGTCTATCCTTGTATCCTTGTTGGTTACCTCGGTTGGTATCGTGTCAGTGAGGATTGGACTGCCTGCCGATTATCACGATCACGACAGAATTGCAGCTTTGATGACAAGCAGAAGATGGAAGCAGTGGAAGTGGCAGTGGAAGTGGAGGTGGAGGAGGTATGTGGGATGTCGGGACAGCTGATCGGATTCAAACGTTCCCAAGGTCATCCAACCCTCCCTCAGTCGTCACTCATGCCTTGAACTTCGGTGCCGGGCCCCCCTGCACGCCCTGCTAGGATCCCTGATAAGATATGAGATAACCGTTGTGCGCCCTAACCGGGGCCAGCTTAGCAGACGTCTAGGGGATTTGGGGGGCTCCGGTCTTGATATACACCCTTGTATGTACTACGTAGCACTTGGTTTCAGCATTTCAACGACCACCTCGGCGTTCATTCTAAAATATATTATTGTGAACATCGCAGCAATTATTCCAAGGATTGTGACTTTTTGAATACACGTGAAGAAATAATACTCAAAAACGTCATTTCATATATTTTCTCCTCTTAAGAATCTGAATTTCCCCTAATACTTCACTAATGCAACGGGACTATTCCCGGTTGGCGATCTTTGCATGGTCGACTTGGGCCAATACGACGTAGCTGCATCTATTGGGCCATCATTGCAACCTAACGAAACATTATTGATACTACCTGATTACCGAACGGCCCGTCAAGAAACCTGCAACTTGGAAGCTTCGACATCCAGTCAGAACTGTTCAAGGACTACAAATAGAAAGCATTGCAATCCATCTAATGGCGGAGTTGAGATGTGTGTTTGCCTATAAGCACAGTGAGATAGACATGCTTCAGGTCTTGGACTATCTAGCTCTTCTATTTTCACATCATATCAGTAGAACATTTCTTCTATTAGCCAGGTTACAAGTACATGACTAACTGCAAGACTACAAGAATCAAGTATACACTGAACGTGGAGAGCTTCGAAAGATAGAGGTACCTATCAACTTATATTGCTAACCCCCTTATCGAAGGCGAAAAGGGCATACTTCTGGGCCGTTCAAAGTGAATAACAACCGTCCATCTCATCAGTGTAGCTCATGGATAATAACGAACCGACTTCCGTAGCGCTTATCTGATATCTAATATCTGAAAGTGTATATGGATATGATATCATCTGGATCTTGTTATATTGTTGAGCATCTCCTATTTGAGACCCACTTGAGCTATTTCTGCTCTATCTCTTAGCATAACCTTAGTTATAACCTTATAATTTTAGCCCGTACCTTATTTGAGCCTCTTCAACTCGAAGATATCGTTAGCGATATACAGCTTTATATGCAATATCATAACCATTCACCTCGTCCAAGCTCCTCCGTCTCCCTACCCAGGTTTCTTGTTTCCTGTCTTCAGATTTCCTGTCTTCAAAATGGCTGCTACGGCTGACACCGTCCAGCCCTTCACAGACCTTCGCAGCTACCTCCAGACAGTCATCACCTCGAAGCAGCACACAGAGTTATGCAACTCCGTCATCCCCACCCTGATCGACGCCATCTCGGGTATCGCCAAGGCCCTGAGGAGATCCCAGCAGGTCTCGCTTGTGGGCAGCGCGAACGCGTTCGGGGATGACCAGCTGAACGTCGACGTCCTCGCCGAAGACATCATCCGAGGCGCGCTGGCCAAGTCCGCCTCGGTGGTCACAGCCAGCAGCGAGGAAGATCCTGTGGAACGTTCAGTCCACCACCAGGAACAGAGACCTCAGTCGACTGGTGTTGATGATGATGCTACTGGTACGTCGGGAGAACAATACACCGTGGCCTTTGACCCCCTCGACGGCAGCTCCATCATCGCGCCCAACTGGAGCGTCGGCACCATCATCGGCATCTGGGAGGGCAGCACGGCGCTGCACCAGCCGCCCGCCACGAAGCAGGTCGCCTCGATCCTCGGCGTCTTCGGGCCGCGCACCATCGCCATCGTGGCGGTGCGCACCAACAACAACACGCCCGGCTCCCCCAAGGAAGGCGGCGTGTGTTTCGAAGTCGGCCTAGACGACGGCGGCAGCGGCTCGGCGGCGGCGGTGGTCCTGCGGCCGTCGGTGCGGTTCGCGGAGGCGCCCTTCAAGACGCGGTACTTCGCGCCGGCGAACCTGCGCGCCGCGGCCGAAGACGACCGGTACATGCGGCTGGTGACGCACTTCGTGCAGAGCCGGTACACGCTGCGGTACAGCGGCGGGCTCGTGCCGGACGTGGTCCACGCCCTCGTCAAGGGCCACGGCGTCTACGTGTCGCCCGTGACGGCGACCAGCCGGGCGAAGCTGCGGCGCCTGTTCGAGCTGTTCCCGCTCGCGCTGATCGTCGAGTGTGCCGGCGGGCTGGCCGTCGACCCAATGGACGGGAGCAATATACTCGATCGCGCGCTGGAGGACATCAATGAGCGCGCTGGGTTGGTGTGCGGGGTGAGGGAGGATGTGGAGTTTGTCAAGGGGGCGCTGTGTTCATAGATGAAGACGTAGATGTGAATAGTCGTTTATTGGCTGTTATTCACTGAGTGGCTAGCTAGCTAGTGCAATACCGAGTATACGCTGGTTATTCAGGTTGAGAGATGTGTCCTGTCAACTGTTCCGCCTCTAACCTGCCTTACCAGTCCAGTCCAACCCAGTCCAGTCCAAACCCAGACCAGTCCAACCCAATCCAATCCAATCCCACATCACTCCCCCTTCTCTCTCTCTCTCTCTCTCTCTCTCTCTCTCTCTCTCTCTCTCTCTGCTCCCCGCAGGTATGTTACCCATATATCCTGACTGTCCGCCAGTTTCTCTACGGGTCGTCTTTGGCAATGTTCCCGTCGCCGTCGCCGTCTCCGCCACCTTCTCCTTTGCCATCTTCTCCATCTTCGTCGCTGTCTTCGTAACCCTTGGTGTTGTCTGGTAGCTCGATAACGTCTGCTTCGGAAACACCCTGTACCTGGACTCCCAGTGTTCCACCTCCTTTCTCGTAATACTCGTGTTGCGTTTGACCATTCACATTCTTCTTGATCTGAATAAGATGCTTGGTGCCAACCCGCACAGTGGTATACGGCTGGATCTCGTTTTGCGGCACATCGTGCTTCTTGACATCGACCGTGCCTGTGTCTTCTCGCAAAATTTGCTCATAAACTTCCCATTCTCCGTCATCCTGACTAGTGAATAGTTGTCCGGTGAGAAGCTTTCCGTTCCATACTACTGGAGTATGGGGATCACGCTGCGGCCCTGGCAGAAGCTTACTTCTAATCAGTAAGGAAACGTTAGACATTAAAGGGGTTGGCTTACGGTACAAGCTTGTTGTATCAGGTCTTCCTTCGTAAGGCTCTCTTCCGGAGTTGTATCCGGCCTTTTCTCCTTCTAAACACATTCATCATTAATGCGTACAGCTTACTGCTATACTGAGGTAAGCACTTACACTAAACTTCTTAGTCCCTTTCATGTTCATCAGCTATTGAGGGTATGTAATGAACCCGATATCGAATTTGGCTGGTTGCTATGCTTTCCATATTCTGATAGCATCTTCAGAAAATCGCAAGTCATAGTTGTGATCTCCCATCAATCTATATTTATAGTTCTTCTACGGCTGCCGTGGTAGAAAAAATAATTCCATGATTCACGGTATTCTCCTTCTGTCCATGACCGTGAATCATCCACGGTTACACACCTTTCATCTGAAATGCTTTCCAGTCATTTCCGTTGGGCTCCTCTTAAGAAAGAACCGAAATGATTTCGTTGTCCGAACTTCAGGTCTCACATGCATCGTGGTCAATAGAACATTCAGAGAACCCTAAGGTTGTCTCCAAGACTACCCCTTTGTCTAGCTACGTACTCAGTAAAAGAGCGACTCGACAGGAAAATGCACCAATATCAATAATAGTAACGCAATAGCAAATACAGCTCAGGTAGTTCTAGAGGATTCTCTTGGGAGATGTTCTGAATAGTCACATTGTCGAAGCATCAACTGGGTAAGCAACGCAGTTGCCTTCAGGAACAAGAATATATTCTTCACTTCTATACGTAATAAACTAGAAAGGTCCGGTATGCTTCCACGGTATTCATTTACCTTGGAGTACTGCTAGATGCTTCGGCCTTCGTCAAACTGAGTTCGAGATGTGGTGTCTCGATGACAATGTGCTTAATATGTCTATATCGAATAGGTATTCGCTTGCTTAGGCGCTGACTGGACATTATGTCGCCACTTTTCATTGTGGCACATTGTTGCCACTATATTTCCCGGTAGAATAACAAAAGGAATTCAGCACTCACTTATATATCTGAAAATCCTAGCCCCAGCTGACACTCAGGATAGAGGGTCGGTCGAAAATGTCTACGATACTAAAGGAAGTCAGGTCAGTTACCAATGGTGTAAAGAAACGTTGAATGGTAGTTTAGATGAGAAGAGAGAGAAAACGTTCGTTCCCTGATGGCAAATGCCACCTATTCAGGAATGAAATAGATAATACCCTGAGTCTGTTGCTATAATGTCCTAGGCTCTCCCACTGTTCAGAATGTGCTATAACAAGTATGTTGCGCTGCTGTCTCTTGAGTCTGGCTTCTATTGCTTCCCCACGTGATTCTCAAGGAAAACCGAATTTCTAAGTCTCTAACTTGAAACCCTTTTGGTGGAATATGCTGGTGGAAACTTCAGCCTACTACACACGTACCTGTGTAGCGTCGTGGGCATCTGCCTTGCAGGTCAAGTCTTCCCGTAACAATGTAGAGCTATGCTTAAGAATGGCATCTAGTTCAGGCTAGACTATATACTGAAAAAGGAAAAGTAATATGGCTTATCCACAAGGTGTCAAAGTGTAACAGTGGTATCAGAGGGTCATTGATATCTTTCTATAAGCAGTAGCTAAACTGGCTTCCTAATCATGTCCATACTGATTCATAGACGAGCTGCTTTTGACAAGCTTCGTGTTATTTTCGAGGTGCATATATATGGTAAAACATTGAAAGGTATTGTAAACTACCTCATCGAAATTCCGTAGAAGTGGCACCCCGAATTTGATTACGGCCGATCGATACTGTTTGACTCATGAAGATAACTAGAACGCCGATGTATCTATAGTAGATTAGTAACGAAGTAATTGAGAAGCTAGGTATGGTGAACTCACGCCACTGAGGCTGCAAAGAGCTCATGACGTTTTGGTCTTGTCAAGAACCTGAGGCATAGAGCAAAAACACACGTGAAACTGAGTTGGGTGAACATCATGGCGGTAAGAGTTGTGGCAGTAAGTTCACGGCTACTCAGAATGAAGAGCGGGTAGATTGGTCCGATTAAGAGAGCCATGAGTGGGACACCGAGAATGATGCCTTTGACGACAAGTATTTTGAAAGGCGAATAATAAAGGATATTGGAGTTCCCATCCGTCTTTTAGTGGAAGCTGGCTATCAGTACAGTTTCATCGGACCGTAGGTCAATCAGACTTACTCTAGATGTGAAGAATTTCTAAGTCTGTATCAGCAACAGGCATTATGGTGAACAGGTGATGTCTCTTTACCTGTGTTATTGGAGAAGGATCTTTTATCCAAAGTCTTCTCAGAAGTTTGTCTACCTCAGATGTATCGCCTCTAGGCTTCAGGGCAATTAAATCTCGCCTGTCCTTATCCTCGCAGTAAACCTCAGTATCGGCAAGGGGGTTATAGTTATGGAAGAAGTTTCGCAAGCTGTTATAGTCTGCAGTCGGAGGGCCAGCTCTCATGGCTAACGATGAAGTATGTTTAAGAAGAGATACTGGTTTTCTGTTAGATTTGAAGAGCCTACATGTCTCGCAGGAACATGGCATACTGACTGTATTTCTCGTACCGCTCTTCTATCTTTTGCATAAGAAGCTTACGCCGCCCCGACTTGTGGTCGTCCCTTTCCCTGCACTGCAAATGAACGCCAGTAACCCTGTAATCGCGTTCTAGAGATATCAATTCTGTCTCATATTCACGAAGCTGGTCTTGCATATTGAGTAAGAGTCGGGATTGCAAGTATTTGAATTGGCGGAATATCAGGTAGTTTTCATTTGAAGCCACGAACGCCCCGAGTTTTGGGTACCCGTTTAGACTGCCATCGACTACTAGATGTCAGTCAGTTATCCGTATGATACCAGGTTTTACTCACCCGTTATGCGGTCTCTCCCAGAATTGGGAGTGTTGTTCGGCTGTGGTTGAGACTTGAGACTCTCTCGCATCTCATTTAGTAGCTTATGACCTTGGTCTATGATACGGGCCACGAGGCTGTTGTGTGGGCCTGTGTCCGCACCATTGTTCTGCACCTCTGTAGAGTATATAATAATTAGCCAGAGGTAAAGATGTATCTCAAGGAGAAGCCTCACCAGGAACCAAGGACTTCGCCCCCGGGCCCGGGCGTTGAGCTTCAATATCGGCTTCCATCATGATTAGCACTTATGAGACGCTATAGGATAACCTCGGGCTTGACAGAGTCCCATAAATTCAGAAAACCAAGATATATATCACATCAGTCGGGGAGATATGTCAGCACTCGAGGCGGAGTCGAGGTTACCTCGTGAGGACCCTCGGCTTGGGCTTATCTGTGTGATGTAACCAAAGCAGGTGTTCGATAGTGTATGGTAGTTATATGCAAAATCCCGCTTTCCATGATGCATTCCCCCGAGAGACAAACACAGTAGGAATCCGATTAGCTTCTGCCCTTCGACCGTATTACGCAAAGCAATATCTCTCGTGTCAGACTTGGACCTCTTGAACTCTTGAAGGCACATGGGTGGGGAATCAGTGTCAATCTTCCCTAGTCTGTGGAACGACTTGCTTACTTATTATGAGGGCCTGGCGAAAATAGTTCGCGCTGGACACAGAGGCGTACTGCGGCTCTATGCCTTGCCAACTCATCCTCTACCAGAGCTCACTTTCTAGTGGGACACAATACTTCAATATCAAGTAATGATATGACACAGCTTGACAATAAGCCCAAGTGTCGTCGCCCTGATGGCATAATAGTGACGTTATTTCTTTATATTGAAGATGTTTGTCTCCTTGTGAAACGTCCAAGTATTGACAACGCAATTGACAGAAAGAATGAAGCGAAGTTCAAACTAAAAGTCTCACTCCAAGACGGGTGACGGTCAGTGACCTAGAGAAACCGTGATTTGTGTATTCGCCGGCACAACATGTAATAACTAATCTCTAGATATGACCCGAAACTGCCTAAGAAGCAAAACTATATTTCACAAATTAAGGGGAGTACGTCTCAACACCTATGGGTCTGAAAAGGGGTGGAAAGGGGGAAGGAGGCGTGGGGGGAGTTGAGCGAATCAGAAGCTCAGGCCACCAACTAAAGTTATGCCGTACTAAAACTGAACTTTCGTCATT
This sequence comes from Diatrype stigma, assembly GCA_022225965.2. Taxonomy (NCBI): domain Eukaryota; kingdom Fungi; phylum Ascomycota; class Sordariomycetes; order Xylariales; family Diatrypaceae; genus Diatrype; species Diatrype stigma. Next base: position 13,805 of record JAKJXP020000054.1, on the reverse strand, counting down.
GGCCAATCCCAGCGACCGAGTTCCTAACCATTGAATCATTAATCGCCTACGCCACTTCCGCCCTTCACTTATGATCCGCAACATTCGAACCTGCCCATTCATATCTTGTTGAACAAACACGAACACAAGATGTCGTCGAGACTCGCGACATGGCTGAAGATGTCTGCTGTGTAAGCCAAGCTAAACTACCCCCAATACCTGATCTCCCTTCTCCTACGTTTGCCCTGCCCTGCCCTGCTCTCTGCCCCACCGATCGGCCCAACTAGCAGTGGGAGTCGCAAGATCGCGATCGCAAACCGTGGATTAGATAGATAACTGCTGACAACCGCCCTTTTCCTCTCGTCACAGCGGCATCGTAGTCTGCGTGGGCGGTCCGGCCTTCACGTACTGGGTCAGCCCGACCGACGAGGAGCTGTTCGAGCGGTACAACCCAGAGCTGCAGAAGAAGAGTCTGGAGGGCCGGTACGAGCGGCAGAAGGCCTTTGACGACTACGTGACGCGCCTGAAGGAGTACTCGAAATCCGACAGACCCGGTACGGAAAACCCGCGAACTCCCCCACCCGCTTCCCTTCTCCTCGGTGCGATGTCGATGTGGTTTTGTTAGACGAATGGCGGGGCGCATTGGCAGGGCAGGGAGGGGCGGACGAGAGAGCGAATGCGCCTCGGGCGATTTATATGAAGGAGACAAAGATCAAAACTGACTAACGCATATATGGCTTCGTCTAGTATGGGTCGTGCAAGAGGAAGCCGCGCGCAAGTACAGGGAGGACAAGCTGCGCGAGGACGCCGCCCTTGTCGAGGAGAAGAAGGCGAGGCAGGAAGCTATGCGGAAAGAGGCTGCTGCGGTTCAGCCAGCGGGCTCTAATGGATCAACGGATGGGTGGCTTGGATGGATTTGGAAGAAGAGCGGTGGCTCATGAGACCTGATGTACGATCATTGTACTACCTCTAGCTGGCTTGCGACACGATACGGGGCCGATGGTGGCATAAAAAGGCGTTTGGGAAGGGTTGGTATTAAGGTTGACTACTCATGATATACATGCTTGTACGAATCGGAGAACGAAAATTCAACTTCTGGACACTTAATTAGGTGTGTATTATTTGGCCGTCTACGCAGGGTAAACCAGGTTCAGACCAGGTCCAATGATTATTATTTATATTCATGCTTGGGCATTATTTTTCTCAAGCCTCGCTATGTTCGCCCCCAACAGACGCCTGATCTGCCTCCAGCGTTTGACCAGGACGGCGCGCTGCTCCGGCTCGCCCACGTCCCCCAGCCGCTCGACCTCCTCGATGGTCCGCTCGGCCTTCGCCTGATACTCGCGCAGCATCTCGCCGAGCAGGGCGTCGACCTTCCCCTGGCTCGCGGCCCCGTCGTCCTTCCCGTCGACGAACCGCCTCCACTCAGCGCCGGCGCCGCAGCACAGCAGGCGCACGGCGACCTGCGTGCGGTAGCACGCCACCGTCACGGCCCCATCCGCGTCCGCGTCCGCGTCCGACACATTGCCATCCAGGACGTACTGCCCAAGGAACCCAGCTTCCTCCAGCACCTTCTTCTGCCGCGCGCCGAGCCGCGGTAGCACGACGTCGTCGAGCGCCACCTCGTCCCACCTGTTCCCGTTCCCGTTCCCGTCCCCATCGTCCACCGCGAACCCGTACTCCACCAGCAGGAAATCGCCGGGGTGGCGGCCGTACGAGATTCGCACTTCCTCGCCCGGCGCGAAGGCCCGCGACGCCTGCACCGTGTACCCGGCGTCGTCGAAGGCCACGGCGCACCCCTCGCCGTCGTCGTGGTTGAACAGGTCCGCCACAGGCTGCAGACACATGCAGCTGTCGGGGTCGGTGGGGCGGACGACCTTCCTCCGCTTGGCGCCGCGACCTGTACCGCTGCTACTACCTTTATCGTTGTAGTAGTAGAAGGTGCGCGTGTTGACGAGCAGCCACGCGTGCCGGTAGCGGTCCTCCGGCGACAGCAACAGCGACGGCGACGGCGATGGCGTCCCATCATTGAAACCAGCACCAGCACCGACATCGGCATCATCCCGGTCGTCCTCGGCGGAAACCGCAAACGCAGCAGCGGCATCGGCCCAGTCGCGCGCCAGCTTCGCCTGCTGCTTGGCGAGCAGCTCGCGCGCGGGCCCCGGCAGCAGCGCCTGCAGCGCCGCGGGCCACACCAGCGGCATCGTGGCGAAGTCGGCCGGCGCGGGGCACACGGCGTTCCAGGGCGCATGCGCCGACCTGCTTCTCGCTATCGAGTTCGCCTCCGAATCGGAAGCTGAACCTGAATTTGGACTTGAAGCCGCACATTGTAGATCTAGACCCAGGTCGAGCGCCAGGTCGGCGGCCAGCAGCCCGTGCACGGAGATGCGGCGCGGGAGCTTGCGCGCCAGCAGGGCCGGGGAGACCGTGTCCGTGGTCCGCAGGCAGGACGTGGGGACTTCGAGGAGGACGTCCCCTTGCTGGGCGGGAGTTATTAGGGTCAGTTTTTTTTCTTTCTTATACCGAGTTGCATTTAGAGTTAGGGGTAAAGTTAAACTGGGATTAGGTTTATTACTGTGATCTGGCGGGTTGCAACAATGCCGACGCCGCGGCCGGGCATGCGGGCCGGTTTGATGCCGTGCAGCTTCACCCCTTTCGCAGTGGCCCATGTGATGAGCTCCTCGAGGGGATCCATTTGCGCCGGTTGGGTTTCCCTGTGCCTGCCTTGGATAAGATGTTTGTTGTCACCCACCCTGGTGAAACGGACCTCAACGTTGTGTAATTTTTTTGAAACTACCTGGGCAATGCAAGATCACCGTACAAGTAGAAGGGGTGACGATAAGCTAGGTGAGAGAATGGATTGGAAAGAGAAGAGAAGGCTATGTTTGTCAAATCTGCTACCACTACATGGTTTCTGGTATGCCATAGCGAAGGGTGGTCGTATTCATCGTGACATGTTCCTATGATCCATGGGATGCGATGTTGGTGGTCAAGCTGTTGGAAGAAGGCGCATGTAATTATCGGGCGTATACTTTCAAGGTGCTATAGTAATAACCTAGTTACCTAGGATAATTCCTACAGGCTATTACAGCATTGGTTCAGATATAGTTCAGCGAGACTGGACCCGTTGTGTAACTAAACTAATTCACTTGAGTATCCCGCCTTCCGACTCTGAATCTTATCACCGAAGGCTTGGGTATTTGCTAGAGTGCGTATATAGGTACCGGTAACGTATAGTACGGTGGCTAGCTACCTACATGTACCTACCAGACTATCCCATGGCCTATAAGGAGGAGTGGCTAGTTGGAAGAATGTATAACATCTCGAAGCATGAGGATTCAGTACTCGCTGTCCAAAGCACAGAACATCCTGATCCGATGAATAGGAAGTGGGATAGGCTTTCCATGTCTTTGTACTATTAAGAGGTCGCATAAATCCGTTAAAGCCGATGAACAAAGTCCCCGCCCCGCCGCTGCGCGACAGGACCACGGGGACTGCTTATCATAAGCATCCCACTACTCGTCAGGGCTAGAAACGCCTTTGACCTGTATTTTTAGTGCTTCGCACATACAGTCAGGGAGTATCAAAGGGTATTCTAAATCGAAAGGGTAAACTAAGTTTGTACTTAATTTTTGGTGTACTCTGCACCCAAAATCAAGTAGCATGGTATATTGCAATAATTCCCATTAATGCATATCGTCTTTTACAGCGCGTCGCTTTCTGTAATTGCAATTCCTGTAACTGTAATTCCTATAACTGTAATTCCTATAACTGTAATTCCTGCAATACCTGTAATAATAAAGCTATAGCGCTGCTATAACGCAATTACAGCGCGTTATTTGCTGGAATTATAGCGCCTTTAGGGGTGGTGCTAATTATAGGTACTAAAGAAAAACAATGCCTTATTCCATAAATTCAAATGTTTTGCTTATATGCGGTTAAGGTTAGTATGGTTGGCGCCATTATCCTTTAAACCTGGAAAACATTAGGTTGCACCTAATTTGTATGGGGAATTATGTAGTTTAGTTTACCCTTTCGATTTAGAATACCCTTTGATACTCCCTGACCGTATGTGCGAAGCACTAAAAATACGGGTCAAAGGCGTTTCTAGCCCTGACGAGTACTTCGTACCTAGCCAATCAACTGACAAAGGACGTCATGCACTCACCCCCGGAACACCGATCCCGTCACCTACAACCTTCTAACTTTACGCTGCGTTGCAGCCGGCCAACCTACATTGTATAAACTCCAACATTCCTGTATTTATCCTATTCATCCGTACCCTAGTAGACAGTATTCGAATTCTTATCTTCCTTTTCTATGCAAATTCCAAAATCCGAACAGACCGAAGTAGCCTGACCTGAATGACCTCCTTCCGACCCCGCCCTGTACTGCCCAACCCTGCCTGTTGATACAATTGCACAACCACTACCACTATGACGCCTGAGGAGATCCGGGAGCTGTTTGTCAGCGGCGAACTTCAATTAGACGACATGGAAGACCCTGAATATCTGCTTGATGATCCTGACAGGGATGATGACATGTTCGAAGAAGAAGACGACTTCCATGGTAGGTATTGAAAACCACCGAGTAGCCTAGGACTCAGACTCATTGATTAGGTACCCCCACTTACACGAGCTTGTAGATCCCGACTTTGACGAGGAAGACCAAGATGGCGATGGGGATGGGGATGACGAATACCACGGTGCGACATCGCCTGCTAATGTCATTGTTCGGACGTCAAATTGACTTGTGAACTACAGATGCGGAAGAAGGGAATATCTTACTTGCGGTACAGAGCAACGAGGATGAGGGCCAGGGCCAGGGAAACCAAGCAGAAGGTTCAGAGGCAGATGACGAACGAGCTGCGGTACATCAGCGACTCATGAGTTTGTTAACCAGTTCGTCTACAGTTTCCTAAATCGTCTATTCTAGCATCCTATCTGACACAACATGCATAGGCCATCGCCCTGGACTCCTGTCGCAACGCCAAGTCTTACAATACCTCCGGAGATCCAACCTGGGACACTTATTATTCGACAATGCCGAGGAGGATGATGAGGAATTCGCATGGGGACCGGGACGGCGACGGCGGCAGTTAGACTCGAATCGGTTTCCCAAAGTACCTAGCGAGAAGGGTATCGAGCTCATGAACTCGGGCACATTCGGCACCAGTGAGACAACCAGCTCGAACATCCGTTCGAAGAAGCGCATAGCCAGGAGAATTCTGGATCGGGAGTTGGGAATCGGGAACAGAACAGGCCGCCGTGTGAACCAAGGCATGATCGCCCAGGTAAGAAAGGGAAATCATTACATCCATGGCATTTATTTACCCCTTTCAGCGAGGGACGACCCCCCTATCTGGCCCTTAGCTGACATGGTAGACACAGTCTATGGTCCCTACAACTGATGCCGAGACGATTATCCATTATGATGAGCCTGTGTATTCCGGACAATTCTCAGACGACGGCAATTTCTTCTATTCCTGTGTCAAGGACTTCAAAGTACGGATGTACGACACATCCAACCCATACAACTGGCGGCACTACAAAACGGTAGAATACCCAGGAGGAGCCTGGACGTTGACCGATGCAACTCTCAGCCCCGACAACAGGTGGCTGGCCTACACATCCATCACACACAACGTCTGTCTGGCGCCGACAGACCCCAACGATACCGGAGACCCCTATACGCTGAATCTGCGGGCTACAGATACGGCCGAGGCAGGGTGGTACGGGCGGATGGGCATCTTCTCCATCCGATTCTCGGGCGACGGTCGGGAACTTGTCGCTGGGACGAACCAAAACTCGATCGTCGTCTACGACATCGAGTCCCGGCGGGTCCTGCACTCAGTGGTCGGACACGAAGACCACGTCAACGCGGTGTGCTTCGCGGACCAGTCCTCGCCGCACATCCTGTACTCGGGCAGCGACGACGCGACGATCAAGGTGTGGGACCGGCGGAGCATGGGGGACGGGCGCGAGGCAGGCGCGTTCGTGGGCCACGTCGAGGGCCTCACGTACCTCGATAGCAAGGGGGACGGGCGGTACATCCTGAGCAACGGCAAGGACCAGAGCATGAAGCTGTGGGACCTGAAGATGATGTACACGACGGCGCGGTTCGAGGAGCTGAACCCGCGGCGGCACACGGCGCACAGCGACTTTGACTACCGCATGGGCCACTACGACGACCGCGACTGGTTCCCGCACCCCCACGACAACTCGGTGGTGACCTTCCGGGGGGGCCACCAGGTCCTCTCCACCTTGATCCGCTGCCACTTCTCCCCCGCGGCCAGCACCGGCTCCCGCTACGTCTACTCCGGCTCCCACGACGGCCAGGTCTGGATCTACAACCTCGACGCCACCGTCGCCGCCAAGATCGACGTCCGCCGCGCCTCACAGAAAGCCCGCGCCCTGCCCGCCAAGTACCGCCAGTACCACACCCGCCGCAAGTTTAAGGGCTGGTCTACGTGCGTCCGGGATGCGAGCTGGCACCCCAATGCGCCTTTCATCGCCGGTAAGTTTTCAGTTTTTATTTCTTGGAGGGTTTCTATGAGGCGTAGCTGACCATGGGTTTATAGCATCTTCTCTCAACGGCTGGGACCACGCCCTCGGCACCGTCACGGTGCACTCGTACAACGAATCGTCGTTCGACGAGGGCGAGCCGCGCATGGGCAGCGGCTACGACGACAAGCTGAGGCCTGTGACTGAGGACATGAAAACGGCAGGTCGCGGGAGCGGAAGTAGCAGAGGAGCAGGCGAGTCGGATTTGGATGATGAGTCGGGCGGGGACGGCGGAGATACAGAGGAAGAGGACGAGGTAGAAGCCTGGGGCGCGCGATGGGCTTTCTAGGCGACGCTCGACTTGTGGTGGGGGGGCTAACTAACTACTTACATAAAGTGGTCATCGTGATGGTTTCACGTGTAGTTGGCCTACCTATTATTCCCCTAGAGAGCTTTTATGAATCTGACGAGACCTTTCACGAACTGTACGTATGCCATTCCCATAGCTTTAATCTTTCGAACAAGGGTCAATACCCGCACAATACTGGAAATGACTTCATGAGAACGAGTAATTTGTGTGTTCGGTATCCTTTGTACAAGTGGTATTTATTTGTGACAGTAGAAGAAGAGTGGCGGAAGCATGTAGATAGGTGTTGGTAGATATGTGTTCCTCAGGCTTCGCTCGCATCCAGCCCTCCCTACCGCAATCCTTCCGCAACCAATGTAAGGTGGACGACTGGACCGGACTGGACCCGTCACACCCAATTGTGTGTCTCGACTTAGTCTGTATGTTCATCGGTGTTTCCGTGTGTTGTGCATATTTGAAAGCCCGCGACAACAACCCCCTATCTTTCTTTTCTTTCCTTTTTTACGCCGTGCCCACAAGACCGTGACTAGACCCCTGCCGTGGATGGCACCGTACCCGCTCGCTCTATCCCCATCCTCGCACAATTAAGCAAAAAGCACTCTCCTACAACTCGAGACGGACGGATAGTCTATGCGCCTCCGACTAGGATGTTGTTGACGGGGATGTGGACTGCGAAGAAGACACATCTTGTTAGCAATCGCACTCATATATCGCACTCGAATATCGCACTTGAGGATGGGGGAACATACTCAGCTTCACCAGGTAACCCGTGGCTCCCATGATAAGGAAGCCGACGCCAACGGCCTGGCAGACCTTGGTGAACTCCTTCTTATCGGCTGCGGGATGTGTCTAGTCAGTATACTGTGATCGTGATACTCCCTTCCCTGCCATGTTGCCTAACGGATAGGCATCGCAGTTGAGGGAAGAGGAAGGCAAGGAAGAAGGGCAGAAGAACTCACGCTTCGTGCACCGGTTGATGAACTGGGTGCCATCTCGGATGAAGTCCTTGGGAACGTCGAGGATCTGGTCGGCCATTTTTGCTAGTGTGTGAATGCAGTTGTGTGGTTAGGTAGGTATTACTTGGTGTATATCTCGTGGCCGCAGAGAGAGGGAGAGGCAATAGTCGTAGATGGTCGCAGAATCGGGATGTTGAGAAGTGAATGGATGGGTGAATAGATTAAATGTAGTATTTAGTATGTGACTAAGGCAGGTATGTAGGTATTGTACACCTATGTATAAGGTCTGTATGGTGCTGATCTACAGATTATAACTATTCGGCGCTATAACTATGGGTAGATGCGGCCAGATTGCCTCTCATTGAAGTTCCCCAGATATTCAGGAGGCCACATGTATGTACAGTAAAACCTTTCCATAACGATATTAAAAAATCAACGCTTTGATATCGTTATAAGAAGGTATCGTTATAGGGCGGTTACCCAATTTGGTTAGCGCCGACCAAATCCAACACACCATACCTAAAACGGTAAAAATGTTCATAAATTCAGTAAATTTTCCGATAATTCCTGTAATATATCGGCCATTTTTTTGCCCAAAATGGTTAGATTTTACCTCGGCACAACGATTTTGGTGGTAACTAAGCAGAAAATTTTAACGATATCTGAAGTATCGAGGTTATCGTTATTTGTATGGTGAAAATAAGAAATCAGGATATCGTAACGTTATAAAGAGGTATCGGTATGCCGCGGATCGTAATGGAGAGGTTTTACTGTACAATGTATGTACATACACGTTGGTACCTTCTCAGGGCCAGAATTGCCAAAACTGCCAAGCGCAAGCTCAATGTCTCTGATGGGGAGCAATTGGTACATATCTACATATACATACTTACCTAGCCCATTCAGGTTACAGCCTGCGTAGGTACCCGAAGATGGCGAAGGGCGAAGGGCGAACGAGCCCTGGAAGGTTGAGGTAAGGCGCTGGCGCTCAGGTGCCCCGTGCGCCTAACTAACGAGTTGGAGCCTTAGCCTCCCTTGGACCTTGGAGGCTTGGACCTTGGACCTTGGAACTTCCAACTTACAGCTCGGAAACAAAACCGGCAGAAGAGCAACACCAACGACTTCAGCTCATCCTTTTCATCTCTTCTGAGCCATCTTATCTCCCCTCCCCCTCGTGTTCCTTCAAAGCTCAATCCCATCATCAGACACATACGCTCGAGCATTCTGTCTACTACAGCTTCGCTCGGTCTTTCGATGATTGAAGGCTAAGGTATAACTGCTTCAGGCTCAGCGGCCTAGCTAGTTCTAAGCTAAGACAGACGTGTTCCTCGACGCCAACCCGGAACACCAACAACTCATTTCGTTCGTCTTCCGCGATATTCCCGACATCGTAGTCAATCCAGGCCTATTCATCGACCCAGCCTTGTCTTTCTGCCTCGGAATCCCAAGTAGGAAGTAAAACGGTACAAGACAACACTGTATTAACTCCGCACACTAGAACACCAGAACGGCAGAGCGCCAGAACACTGATGATCCCGGATTCTCTTGACGTTTGACGTTAGGACCGTTGGAAGCTTACCCGAGTTCATAGCCTGATACACCAAACAAGTCTTTCATTGTCGGGATCTTTTAGCTGCCTGTACCTATTCAAACAACCTGACTGCCCCAATCAAGGATATATCAACTGGGAGCACAAGAGAGAAAGAAAACATAACGCGAGACCGCAAGCACAGAGCTTCGTCTTGGAATCTTTTATTCGAGAGGTGGGATTCATACACGGAATCGATCATCGGTTCCCGTCCACAGGGACATTTTTTTGTCATTGGAGGCTTGGAGTGTACGTATCCGCTACTTCCTGTATCTTTCCTTGCTTCTACTCTGTCTTCTCTCTGCCCCTCGTGCGTTCTGCCGGGGATTCTCGTTTTTCAATATGTAATTCGCGTTAACTGATGACATGGACTGGAAAGGCTACAGCAGGCAACTCCTGTATTTACTGAATACATCCTCTCTTGATATCTTTCAATCGTTCCACCCACCGAGCCCATTGTTGACATCGCGCCGTCTTCATCATGGCTGAGGAGGACTTTGATATTGACATTTACGGCGATGCCGGCCCTGAAGGCGAATCGAGGCAAGAAGATGCCAATGCCCAGGCATACGAGAGCAACTCTGCCATCACCGTAGCGAATGGCTCTAATAACTCGACCAGCCACACAAACAACCAGAGTGGATACGAGGCAGATGCCCAGGATAACAACCAGACGAGGTCTAATACCCAGGATCGTAGCAGCAGCACACCGGCTCAGTCACACCAGCAGGGCGTAAAGCGAAAGGAAGGCCCTGACGACCGCCCAATCGACCCGGGCGCTACTAACTGTATCCTGCTGTCCGAGCTTAGCTGGTGGACAACAGATGACGACATCCGAAGCTGGGTGAAACAGGCATCGTGCGAAGATGAGCTGAAGGACATTACCTTTAGCGAGCACAAGGTGAACGGAAAGAGCAAGGGGTAAGTTGACAATATGCCCAGCGAAACAAACCCGAGACGACTTGTAGTATCAGTAGTCCCAGCCTGCTAACCTTCGTGCGCTTTCCATAGTCAAGCATATATAGAATTGACGTCTCAGCAAGCTGCCACGGCCACCAAGCATACCATCGAATCTTCCGAGTCCACTCAGCCAGGTGGTAAGAAGCCCACCATCATATACTCGAGCCCCAACAACAACCCATTCCGAACTCTGCCCAAGGATGGACCTACCCGGGCCAACAAGGACCAAGGCCCTCGAGGAGGTGCCATGTCAGGTGGCTACAACGACCGTGGTGGCTCTGGAGGCAACTTCGGTGGTGGCTACAACAGAGGACGTGGCGGCTTCAACGGGCCCCGGGGTGGCTTCAACCGTAATTTTTCGGGGGGAGGCAACATGAACGGTGGATACAACAACCCTATGGCTGGTGGGGGCTTCCCCATGGGTGGAGGCAACTTCGGGGCCTACAACAACCCCCGTGCAGGTGGCATGATGGGCAGAGGCATGCACGGTGGCCCCAACAATATGCGAGGTGGCCGGGGTGGTATGAACCCCGGAATGAACAACATGATGGGTGGTATGATGCCCGCCATGGGAGGCATGGGCATGCCCATGGGAGGAGGCATGCCAATGGGAGGGTTCCCAGCAGCCGTTCCCAACTACTTCAACTTCGGCGGCGGCAACCAGCAAGCAGACTGGAACCAAAACCCACATGGCGCTAAGAGACCTCGTGGAGAGTAAATCTTTTCGAATTTACTCCAATGAACGGGCAGCTTTACGCCGATGCCCTTGTCGCCTTTCCGGACTTTCGCGAAAGATATGTCGAAATCGACACCGTCTGTAGTCACAGCTTGAAGTGGATGATTAAATGTCCTCGCCTCGATTACCATGGGCTGCTTCGACTTGCTTGGGTTCTTTACTGCGAGCATTTGTTATGGGATACAAATCGAGCTTCCCCCAGGACCACATATGCAAAACCGAGCTCGCTTGACCTAGAATTACGAAATTGTCCAGGGTTTCCCCTCCAAATCACGGCACGACACAACACAGTACTGCCTCTCGAGGGGGAACGTCTTTCCAGTGCGCCTGATGCAGGTCCAAGGGGGTGACGGTAATTTGTTTCGGGGTGTTTTGCCAGTTAGTCAATTGTTCGGGCTCCTAGAGGAAGATAGGAAGAGGGAAACCAGGGAGAGTTGAAAGAGACAGCCTTGATGTAATTTAATGGGAGGGGGGGAGTACTGGTTTCTTAAACAGCTCCGGACAGGCGTTCTTTGCAAGAGAGAGAGGAAGAGATGTATGTTATGCATGTGTGCGTGGAATTGCACTTTTCTTGCTTGGGTTTTAGCAGCTGCGGATATTCCATCCAGTTTGATGTTCCAGGTTCGGGGATGTGTTGAGTTGAACCAGCCTGTCAGTCAGTGAGGTTTCGGTTTGCTACCTGAGTAACTGCTAGCTACGTGCCAGGAAAATGAGAGTTCCTTGGCCCCAGCTGTACAGATAGGTAGTGCTCGAAACGGCTAGTTGCAACGAGTATCCTGGACAAAGACCTGTGTTCTGTGTGTTGTTTGGGAGTGCATTTGAAGGCTACACTGATAGATAGATGTGATACCCTGCGATGTATGAGAGCTGGCCAACAAGGAGAGACGGGCATGAGTGGATAAGCATATATCTTGTAGATGGTGATCAATTACGATCTATCTTATGGACATAGCAATAGACCAGTCAGCCAGTTAGTATTATCTTGAGGGAAACCAGCTTAGTTTCACATGTTGGCATAGTAGGTTAGGGGCTGGTGATGGCATGTAACCAACACGATGACGGTCTTTTCTGGCAATTTCGAAATCGCCATTTCACAGCCTGATGTTTATAGCTACGTCCTTTGCATCTCTCGCCCACAAACCCGCCTTACTGTGTGTAGTGCTGCTCTACTCGCTATCTACCCCTTTCCCCAGCTTATTCCCGCCCGTTCTTTACCCTCGTAAGACATCTCTAGACTCGTTCGCTTTCACTAGCCAGGCTTTCATTGGTTAACTGACCCCTTGTTACCAGGCAAATATCCAGGTAGTTGAAACTTTTGCCAAGGCTTCCTTTCTTTCAAAATGCCTTCTTTTTCTTCGACCCGGCATGTCCAGCTGCATCCACCACCGCACCTGCAGGCACCACCGGTGGCTGACGATTCGGCCCGAACAGGCCGAGAAACCAAGCCGTGCGCATCAGACAAAGAAATGTCTATAGGTTTTGGTGCCCATCGGACTCATTAGTGTATACACAGATAGATAAACGCATACATTGATAGACAGACAGATAGATACGACATAAGACGAACACCGCAAACCAGCCCCGCCTAGGTAGACATAGAAACATGGAGAAGCCACAGAGAGATCGTGGATTTTTAGACTAACGTGTATGATATCATGGAACAGGATGATGAAATGGAAGAAAGAGAAAGCGGCGGGGAAGGGGGGCCGGGGGCGGGGGCGGGGGAACTTACGGTGAACCCGACATTGCCCCACGTGACGGCGTTCCACGCGGCGACGGCGACGGCGCGCTCCCGGCCCAGCAGCCAGCACGTCAGGCCGACGTGGCTGATATCGGCGAGCCAGCAGGCGGCCAGGTAGGCCCGGACGACCCGCAGCTCCGACGTCGTCCACAGCACGGCCGCGCCCGCCAGGAACAGCAAGCCGTACGTGTTGCCGAGCTGCAGGGCTACGAGGCGCGCGTTTTCATCGTATGTTGTCGTGGTGGAGGAGGGGGCGATCTGGGAGGCGATGAACCAGTCGGCGTTGGCGAAGGCGCCGAGAGCTCCGGCTAGACTGGCGGCGGGTAAGTGCGTGGGTTAGTGTTCGTGGTGAATGAGTGAGTAGGTACTAATTATGAATGCTTGCTTGCTTGCTTGCTTATAGGGAGATGGGCTCTACGATGGTGAAGATGACGCGCGGGAATGTGGGGAGTTGCAAGGCCATTATGGTGGTTATTGTTATTGTTGTTGTTATTTTTCTATTATTATTTTTATTTATATAGCACAAGGCGTTAACTATGACTTCTTTTAGGGGTACTCGTTAGGGCTTTAATCGCCTTTTGATTCACATTTTGCCCGCTTTGCGAATATAATTAGGAATAAGCTAAATATAATGCAAAAGCTAAATGTAAAATTATTTGATACTTATAATTTATATACGTTTTTACTTAAAACAAAGATAGCATCTCATATTGCAATTACTCGCATTAATGCATAAGGCTGTTTTTTATTATTTACCGTAATTATCGCGTAATTTATATAAAGCATTACCTAATTGTTACATAGCTTAAATAAAGCATTATAAGCAATTAATAATAATTGTTTTCTTTATAAGATTTTATTATAATAAGCGCTGTAGGTGCTGTAGGTGCTGTAGGTGCTGTAGGTGCTGTAGGTGCTGTAGGTGCTGTAGGTGCTGTAGGTGCTGTAGGTGCTGTAGGTGCTGTAGGTGCTGTA